>CM061545.1:1427500-1902120 GCA_030864215.1 Capsicum pubescens | reverse complement strand
CGGGCGTGCTGTGGGCCAAAAATTGATTGAAGCATTCCATGGAGGTTGGGGATCATCCCAATGTCGTTCATTTAAATTTTTGTGGCCATTTGGGTGGACAAACAAGCGAAACGGCTAAAACGTGGCGTTTCCTGGCCAAATCAGTGTGCAATAGCCCAAGGTTTTGAGGGTGGGCCCGGGGTTCGAGTATGTTGTTGGTCGAAAATTGACCGGGGTGTGCCAGGGATGTTGGGGATTGTCCCAGTATGGTTCGTTTAATTTTTCTTGGCCATTTGGGTGGACAAACAGGCAAAACGGCGTAAATAGAGCATTTTCAGGCCAAATCGGTGCGCTATTTCCCACGATTTTGGGGGTGGGACTGTGGTCTGGGCGTGCTGTGGGCCAAAAATTGATCGGGTCGTGCCAGGGAGGTTGGGCATCATCCCAGTGTGGTCCGTTTAATTTTTTGTGACCATTTGGGTTACAAACGGGCGAAACGGCGCGTAAGGGGCATTTTTAGACCAAATAGGTGTGTTATAGCCCACGGTTTTGGGTGTGGGCTCAGGGTCCGGGCGTTCTGTGAGTCGAAAATCAACCGGGGCATGCCAGAGAGATTGGGGATCGTCCTAGTATGGTCCGTTTAATTTTTCGTGGCTATTTGGATGTACAAACGGGCGAAAAGGCATGAACGGGGTATTTTCGGGCAAAATAGGAGTGCTAGTATGGTCCTAGGGTTTGAGCGTGCTGTGGGACAAAAATTGAACAGGGGATGCCAGGAAGGTTGGGGATCGTCCAAGTGTAGTCCATTTAATTTTTCGTGGACATTTGGGTGGACAAATGGGTGAAACGGCACGAACGGGGCTTTTTCGGGCCAAATCGGTGTGCTATAGCCCATGGTTTTGGGGTGGACTCGGGGTTTGGGTGTGTTGTGGGTTGAAAATCGATCGAGACATGCCAGAGGGGTTGAGGATCATCCAAGTATGGTCCGTTTAATTTTTGGTGGCCATTTGGGTGGTCAAAAGGCGAAACAACGCGAACGGGGAATTTTTTAGCCAAATCGGTTAGCTATAGCCCACGGTATTGGCGGTGGGCCCGGGGTCTGGGCGTGTTGTAGTGTCAAAATTGATCGGGGCGTGCCTGGGAGGTTGGGGATCATCCCAGTATGGTTTTTTTTAATTTTCCATGGCCATTTGGGTGGACAAATGGGGTGAAACTACACAAAAGGGGCATTTTCAGACCAAATCGGTGTGCTATAGCCCACTGTTTTAGGGGTGCGCTCGGGGTCCATGCGTGTTGTGGGCCAAAAATTGATCGGGGAGTGCCAGGGAGGTTGGGGATCATCCCAGCATGGTCCGTTTAATTTTTTGTGGCCATTTTGGTGGACAAACAGGCAAAACAGAGTGAACGGGGCATTTTCAAGCCAAATCGGTGTGCTATAGCCCACGGTTTTAGGGGTGGGCCCAGGGTTCGGGCGTGTTGTGGGCCAAAAATCGCTCGAGGTGTGCCAGGGAGGTTGGGGATCATTCTAGTATGGTCTGTTTAATTTTTAGTGGCTATTTGGGTGTACAGACGGGCGAAACAGTGCGAATGGGAATTTTCGGGCCAAATCGGTGTGTTATAGCCCATGATTTTGGGGGTGGAGCCGGGGTTCGGGTGTGCAGTGGGCTGAAAATCGACCGGGGCGTGCCAGGGAGGTTGGGGATCATCCCAATATGGTCCGTTTAATTTTTTGTGGCCATTTGGGTGGACAAACGGGTGAAACGGCACGAACGGAGCATTTTTGGGCCAAATCGGTGTGCAATAGCCCATAATTTTGGAGGTGGGCCCAGGGTTCGGGCGTGTTGTTGGCCGAAAATCGACCAAGGCATACCAGGGAGGTTGGGGATCGATCCAGTGTGGTCCGTTTTATTTTTTTGGCCATTTGGGTGGACAAAGGGGTGAAACGGCGTGAACCGGGCATTCTCGAACCAAATCGGTGTGCTATAGCCCCCAATTTGAGGGTGGCCCCAGCGTTCGAGCGTGTTGTGGGCCAAAATTCCACCGGGGTATGCCAGGGAGGTTGGGAATCATCCCAGTGTGGTCCGTTTAATTTTTTGTGGCATTTGGACAGACAAATGGGTGAAACGACATGAATGGGTCAATTTCGGGCCAAATCAGTGTGCTATTGCCCTTGGTGTTGGGGGTGGGCCTGGGGTCCGGGCGTGCTGTGGGTCGAAAATCGACCGGGGCGTGCCAAGTAGGTTGAGGATCATCCCAGTGTGGTTCGTTTAATTTTTCGTGGCCATTTGGGTGCAAAAACTGGCGAAACGGCACGAACGGGGCATTTTCGGACCAAATCAGTGTACTATAGCCCATGGTTTCGGGTATTGGCCCAGGGTCCCGCGTGCTGTGGGACAAAAATCGACCTGGGCATGCCAAGGAGGTTAGGGATCATCCCAACGTGGTTCGTTTAATTTTTTGTGGCCATTTGGAAGGACATACGGGCGAAACGGCGTGAACAGGGCATTTTCAGGTTAAATCAGTGTGCTATAACCCACGATTTCAGGGGTGGGCCTGGGGTTTGGGCATTCTGTAGGTTAAAAATCGACCAGGACGTGCCAGGGAGGTTGGGGATTGTCCCAGTGTGGTCCGTTTAATTTTTTGTGGCCATTTGGGTGGACAAACGAGAAAAACGGCACGAACGGGGCATTTTCGGGCCAAATCGATGTGCTATAGCCCACAGTTTTAGCCCGGGTTTCGGGTGTGCTGTGGGCTGAAAATCGACCAGGACGTGCCAGGAAGGTTGGGGATAATCCCAGTGTGGTCCATTTAATTTTTCGTGGCCATTTGGGAGGACAAACGGGCGAAATAGCGTGAATGGGGTATTTTTGGGCCAAATAGGTGTGCTATAGCCCAAGGTTTTGGGGGTGGGCCCGAGGTCCGGGCATGCTGTAGGCCAAAAATTGACTGAGGCGTGCCAGGGAGGTTGGGGATATTCCTAGTATGGTCCGTTCAATTTTTTGTGGCCATTTAGGGGGATAAACGGGCAAAATGGTGCAAATGGGGCATTTTCGAGCTAAATTGGTGAGCTATAGCACATGGTTTCGACGTGGGCCTGGGGTCTGGGGCATGATGTAGGCTGAAAATCGATCGATCCATGCCACGGAGGTTGGGGGTCATCCTAGTGTGGTCCGTTTAATTTTTCGTGGCTATTTGGATGGACAAACGGGCAAAACGGCGCTAGCGGGGCATATTCGGGCCAAAACGATGTGCTATAGCCCACGGTTTCGGGGGTAGGCCCGGGGGTTAGGGCGTCTTGTGGGCTAAAAATCGACCGGCATAGAGGTTGGGGATCCTCCCAGTATGGTCCGTTTAATTTTTTGTGGCCATTAGGGTGGACAAACAGGTGAAACAGAACGAACGGGGTGTTTTTGGGCAAAATTGGTGTGCTATAGCTCACGGTTTCGTGGGTGGTCCCAAGGTCCGAGCGTTTTGTAGGCCAAAAATCAACCGGGGCATACCAGGGAGGTGGGGGATCATCCCAGTGTGGTCCATTTAATATTTTGTGGCCATTTGGGTGGACAAACGGGTGAAACGACGCGAATGGGGCATTTTTGGTCTAAATCGATGTTTTATTGCCGATGGTTTTGGGGGTGGGCCCCGGATTCAGGCATGTTGTGGGCCAAAAATCGACCAGGGCATGCCAAGTAGGTTGGGGATCATCCCAGTATTGTCCGTTTAATTTTTCGTGTCCTTTTGGGTGGACAAAAGGGTGAAACGGCATGAACGGGGTATTTTTGGGCTAAATCGGAGAGCTATAGCCCATGGTTTTAGGGGTGGGCCTGGGGTCTGGGTGTGCTGTGGGTTGAAAATCGACCGGGGCGTGCTAGGGAGGTTGGGGATTGTCCCAGTATGGTCTGTTTAATTTTTTGTGGCCATTTGGGTGGACAAATGGGTGAAACTGCACGAACGGGGTGTTTTCTGGCCAAATCAGTGTGCTAAAGCCCACGATTTTGGGGGTGGGCCCGAGGTCCGAGTGTACGGTTGGCCAAAAATTGATTGTGGCATGCCAGGGAGGTTGGGGATCGACCCAGTGTAGTCTGTTTAGTTTTTCATGGCCATTTGGATGGACAAACGGGCGAAACGGTGCGAATGGGTCATTTTCGGGCTAAATCGATGTGCTATAGCCTATGCTTTTGGGTGTGGGCCCGCGGTTCGGGCATGCTGTGGGCCGAAAATTGACCGGGGCGTGCCAGGGAGGTTGAGAATTATCCCAGTGTGGTCCGTTTAATTTTTCATGGCAATTTGGTTGGAGAAACGGGCGAAACAGCGCGAACGGGGCATTTTCGAGATAAATCGGTGTGCTATAGCCCACGATTTCAGGGGTGGACCCAGGGCCCGGGCGTGCTGTAGTCCAAAAATCGACCGAGGCATGCCTGAAAGGTTAGGGATCATCCTAGTGTGGTTCATTTAATTTTCCGTGGCTATTTGGGTGGACAAATGGGCGAAATGGCGTAAACGGGGCATGTTTTAGGCAAATCGGTGTGCTATAGCCCATGGTTTCAGGAGTGGGCCCGGGATCCGGGCATGTTGCGAGCCAAAAATCGACCAGGGCGTGGCTGGGAGGTTGAGGATCATCCTAGTATGGTCCGTTTAATTTTTTGGGGGTATTTGGGTGGACAAATTGGTGAAACGACACGAACGAGGCATTTTCAGGCCAAATAGGTGTGTTATAGCACACGGTTTTGGGGGTGAGCCTGAGGTTCGGGCGTGCTGTAGGCTGAAAACCGACCGAGGCATGCCAGGGAGGTTGGGGATCGGCCCATTGTGGTCCATCTAATTTTTCGTTGCTATTTGGGTGGACAAACGGGGGTAACGACGTGAACAAGGAATTTTCGAACCAAATCGGTGTGCTATAGCCTACAAATTTGGGGATGGGCCCTGGGTTCAGGCGTGTTGTGAGCCAAAAATTAACCGGGGCATGCCAGGCAGGTTGGGGATCGTCCCAGTATGGTCCGTTTAATTTTCTGTGGCCATTTAGGTGGACAAACGGGCGAAATGTCGCAAATGGGGCATTTTCGTGCTAAATCGGTGAGCTATAGCCCATATTTTTTAGGTGGGCCCGGGGTCCAGGCGTGCTGTAGGCCGAAAATCGATCGAGGCATGCCAGCGAGGTTGGGGATCATCTTGGTGTGGTCTGTTTAATTTTTTGTGGCTATTTGGATGGATAAACGGGCAAAACGGTGCGAACGGGGCATTTTTGGGCCAAATTGGTGTGCTATAGCCCACGGTTTTGGGGGTGGGCTCGGGGTTCGGGCGTGCTGTGGACCAAAATTTGATCGGCATGGAGGTTGGGGATCTTTCCAGTGTGGTCCATTTAATATTTCGTGGCCATTTGGGTGGACAAACTAGCGAAACTGTATGAACGAGGTGTTTTTGGGCCAAATCGGTGTAATATAGCCCACGGTTTCGTGGGTGGGCTCGAAGTTTGAGCGTGCTGTAGGCCGAAAATTGACCGGGTCATGCCAGGATGGTGGGGGATCGTCCCAGTGTGGTCCATTTAATTTTTTGTGGCCATTTGGGTGGACAAATGGGCGAAACGGCGTGAACGGGGCAATTTTGGGCTAAATTAGTGTGTTATAGCCGACGATTTTGGGGTTGGGCCCGGGGTCCGGGTGTGTTGTGGTCCAAAAATCGATCGGGGCTTGTCAAGGAGGTTGTGGATCATTCCAGTGTTTTCCGTTTAATTTTTCGTGGCCATTTGGGTGGACAAAAGGGTGAAACGGCACGAACGGGGCGTTTTTAGGCCAAATCGGTGTGCTATAGCCCATGGTTTTGTGGATGGGCCCGGGGTCTGGGCATGCTGTGGGTTGAAAATCAACCGAGGCATGTCAGCGAGGTTGGGGATCGTTACAGTATGGTCTGTTTAATTTTTTGTGGCCATTTGGGTGGACAAAGGTGCGAAACAGTGCGAACAGGGCATTTTTTGGCTCAATCAGTGTGCTATAGCCCACGGTTTTGGGGGTTGGCCCGGGGTCCGGGCATGCCGTGGGCCGAAAATCGATCAGGGCGTGCCAGGGAGGTTGTGGATCGTCCCAGTGTTGTCCGTTTAATTTTTTGTGGCTATTTGTCTTGATAAAAGGGGGAAACGGCGCGAACAGGGCATTTTCAGGCTAAATTGGTGATCTATAGCCCATAGTTTCAGAAGTGGGCCCGGGGTCCGGGCGTGCTGTGGGTTGAAAATTGATCGGGGCGTGCCAGGGAGGTTGGGGATTGTCCCAGTGTGGTTCGTTTAATTTTTTATGGCCATTTGGGTGGACAAATTGGTGAAACGGCGCGAAGGGGGTGTTTTCGAGCCAAATCGGTGCACTATAGCCCATGGTTTCGGGGGTGGGCCCAAGGTCCGAGCTTGCTGTGAGCCAAAAATCGATCGTGGCAGGCAAGGGAGGTTAAGGATCATCCCAATGTGGTCCAATTAATTTTCCATGTCCATTTGGGTGGACAAACGGGAAAAAAGGCGCGAACGGGGCATTTTCGGGCTAAATCGGTGTCCTATAGCCCACGGTTTTGGGGGTGGGCTTGGGGTCCGGGCGTACTATGGGCCAAAAATTGATCGGGGTATGCCAGGGAGGCTGGGGATCATCCCAGTGTGATTCGTTTAATTTTCCGTGTTCATTTGGCTGGATAAATGGGCGAAACGGCGCGAACGGGGTATTTTAGGGCTAAATTGGTGTGCTATAGCCCATGGTTTCGGGGATGGGCCCGGGGTCCGGGTATACTGTGGGCCAAAAATTGATCAGGACATATGAGGGGGGTTGAGGATCGTCCCAGTGTAGTCTATTTAATTTTTTACGTGGCCATTTGGGTGGATAAATGGCCGAAACAGTGCGAACGAGGCATTTTAGGGCCAAATCAGTGTGCTATAGCCCACAGTTTTGGGGGTGGGCCCGTGGTTCAGGTGTGTTGTGGGCCGAAAATCGACCAGGGCGTACCAGGGAGGTTTGGAATCATCCCAGTATGGTCCGTTTAATTTTTTGTGGCCATTTGGGTGGACAAACGGGCAAAACGTCGCGTACGGGGCATTTTCGGGATAAATCGATGAGCTATATCCCACGGTTTTGGGGTGGGATTGGGGTCCGGGCGTTCTGTAGGCTGAAAATCGACCGAGGAATGCCAGCGAGGTTGGGGATCATCCTAGTGTGGTCCGTTTAATTTTTCGTGGCTATTTGGATGGAGAAACGGGTGAAACGGCGCGAGCGGGGCATTTTCGGGCCAAATTGGTGTGCTATAGCCCAAAGTTTTGGGGGTGGGCCTAGGGTTCGGGAGTGCTGTGAGCCAAAAATCGACCGGTATGGAGGTAGGGGATCCTCCCAGTGTGGTCCATTTAATTTTTCTTGGCCATTTGGGTGGACAAACTAGCGAAACTGCATGAACGGGGTGTTTTTGGGAAAAATCGGTGTGATATAGCCCACGGTTTCATGGAGGGGCCCGTGGTTCGAGCGTGTTGTGGGCTAAAAATCGATCGGGGCGTGCTAGGAAGGTGGGGGATCTATCCAATGTGGTCCATTTATTTTTTTTGTGGCCATTTGGGTGGACAAACGGGCAAAACGGCGCGAATGGGGAACTTTTGGGCCAAATTGGTGTGTTATAGCCGACGGTTTTGGGGTTGGGCCCGGGGTCCGAGCGTGCTGTGGGCCAAAAATCAACCGAGGCATGCCAAGGAGGTTGGGGATCGTCCCAGTGTTGTCCGTTTAATTTTTTGTGGTCATTTGGGTGGACAAAAGTGCAAAACGGTGCGAATGGGGCATTTTCAGGCCAAATCGGTGTGCTACAGCCCATGGTTTTGGGGATGGGTCTGGGGTCTGGGCGTACTATAGGTTGAAAATCGATCGGGGCATGCCAAGGAGGTTGGGGATCATTCCAGGGTGGTCCGTTTAATTTTTTATGGCTATTTGGGTTGACAAAAGGGCGTAACAGCGCGAACGGGGCATTTTTTGGCTTAATCGATGTGCTATAACCCACGGTTTTGGGGATGGCTTGGGGTCCGGGCATGCCGTGGGCGAAAAATCGATCGGGGCGTGCCAGGGAGGTTGGGGATCATCCTAGTGTGGTCCGTTTAATTTTTCGTGGCCATTTGGGTGGACAAACTGGCGAAATGGGGCGAACAGAGCATTTTCGAGCTAAATCAGTGTCCTATTATAGCCCACGGTTTATGGGGTGGTCCCGGGGTCCGGCTGTACTGTAAGCCAAAAATTGATCGGGGCATGCCAGGGAGGTTGAAGATCATCAAAGTGTGGTCCATTTAATTTTTTGTGGCCATTTGGGTGGACAAACGGGCAAAACGGCACGAACGGGGCATTTTCAAACCAAATTGGTGTGCTATAGCCCACAGTTTCGGGGGTGGACCTGGGTCCGGGCGTGTTGTGGGCTGAAAATCGATCGGGGTATGCCAGGGAGGTTTAGGATAGTCCTAGTGTGGTCCGTTTAATTTTTTGTTGCTATTTGGGTGGATAAACGGGCGAAACGGTGCAAACGGGGCATTTTCGGGCCAAATCGATGTGCTATAGCCTAAGGTTTCAGGGGTGGACACGGGGTCCGGGCTTGCTTTAGGCCAAAAATCGATCAGGGCGTGCCAGGGAGGTTGGGGATCATCCCAGTGTGGTCCGTTTAATTTTTCGTGGCCATTTGGGTGGACAAACGGGCATAACGATGCGAACGAGGCCTTTTTAGCCAAATCGGTGTGTTATAGCCCACGGATTTGGGGGTGGGCTCGGGGTCCGGGAGTGCTTTGGACTTAAAATCGATCGGGGCGTGCAGGGAGGTTGGAATTAATCCCAGTATGGTCTGTTTAATTTTTTGTGGCCTTTTAGATGTACAAACGAGCATTTTCGGACTAAATCGGTGTGTTATAGCCCACGGTTTTGGGGGTGGGCCCTGGGTCTGGGCGTGTTGTATGTTAAAAATCGACCAGGGCGTGCCAAGGAGGTCGGAGATCATCCCAGTGTGCTTCGTTTAATTTTTCGTGGCCATTTGGGTGGACAAATGGGCAAAACGGCGCGAATGAGTTATTTTCGGGCTAAATCGGTGTGCTATAGCCCACGGTTTTAGGGGTGGGCCCAAGTTCTGGGCGTGCTGTGGGCCAAAAATCAATCGAGGTGTGCCAGGGAGGTTGGGGATTGTCCCAGTGCGATCCTTTTAATTTTTCGTGGCTATTTTGGCGGACAAACGGGCGTAACGGCGCGAACAGGGCATTTTCGGGCCAATTCGGTGAGCTATAGCCCACGGTTTTGGGGATGGGCTCGGGTTCCGGGCATGCTGTGGGCTTAAAATCGATCGGGGCGTGCTAGGGAGGTTGGAGTTCATCCCATTGTGGTTCGTTTAATTTTTTGTGGCCTTTTAGGTGTACAAACTGGCGAAACGGTGCGAAAGGGGCATTTTCGAGCTAAATCTGTGTGTTATAGCCCACGATTTTGGGGGTGGGCTCGGGGTTCGGGCATGCTGTAGGCCAAAAATCAACTGAGGCGTGCCAGGGAGGTTGGGGATCGCCCCAGTGTGGTCCTTTAAATTTTTCGTGGCCATTTGGGTGGACAAACGAGTGAAACGACGCGAACGGGGCATTTTCAGGCCAGATCGGAGTGTAATAGCCCACGGTTTTGAGGGTGGGCCTGGAGTCCGAGCGTACTGTGGGCCTAGGATTGATCGGCGCTTACCAGGGTGGTTGGGGATCATCCCAATGTGGTCTGTTTAATTTTTCGTGGCCATTAGGGTGGACAAACGTGCGAAACGACGCGAATGGGGCATTTTTGGGCCAAATCGGTGTGCTATAGTCTGCGGTTTAAGGGTGAGCCCGAGGTTCGGGCGTGATGTGGGCTTAGGGTCTGGGCGTTTTGTGGGCCGAATATCGACCGGGGCATGCCAGGGGGGTTGGGAATCATCCCAGTGTGGTCCGTTTAATTTTTCGTGGCCATTTGTGTGAATAAACGGGCGAAATGGTGCAAATGGGGCATTTTCGGGCCAAATCAGTGTGCTATAACCCATGATTTCAGGGGTGGGCCCGGGGTTCGGGCGTGTTGTGAGCCAAAAATCAATCGACGTGTGCTAGGGAGTTTGGGGATCATCCCAGTGCGATCCGTTTAATTTTTTGTGGCCATTTGGGAGGACAAACGAGTGCAACGGTGCAAACAGGGTATTTTTGGGCCAAATCGGTGAGCTATAGCCCTCAGTTTTGGGGTTGCGCCCGGGGTACGGGCATGCTGTGGGCTAAAATCGATTGGGGCGTGCCAGGGAGGTTGGAGTTCGTCCTAGTGTGGTCCGTTTAATTTTTTGTGGCCTTTTGGGTGTACAAACGGGTGAAACGATGCGAACAGGGCATTTTCGAGCCAAATTGATGTGTTGTAGCCCACGGTTTTTGGGGTGGGCCCGGGGTTCTGGCGTGCTGTGGGTCAAAAATCGACCGGGGCATGCCAGGGAGGTTGGGGATCGCCCCGGTGTGGTCCGTTTAATTTTTTGTGGCCATTTTGGTGGACAAACGAGCGAAACAGCACGAACGGGGCATTTTTGGGCCAGATCGATGTGCAATAACCCATGGTTTTGAGGGTGGGACCGGAGTCCAAGCGTGCTGTGGGCCGAAAATCAACCGAGGTGTACCAGGGAGGTTGAGGATCATCCCAGTGTGGTCCGTTTAATTTTTCGTGGTCATTTAGGTATACGAACGGGTGAAACGGACGGGTGAAACGGCACGAACGGTGCTTTTTTGGGCTAAATCGGTGAGCTATAGCCCACAGTTTTGGGGGTGGGCTCGGGGTCCGAGCGTACTGTGGGCCCAAAATTGATCGGCTCATGCCAGGGAGGTTGGGGATCATCTCAGTGTGGTCTGTTTAATTTTTCGTGGCCATTAGGGTGGAAAAATGCGCTAAACGACGCGAATGGGGCATTTTCGGGCCAAATCGGTGTGCTATAGTCTAAGGTTTAGGGGGTGGGCCCCGGGTTTGGACATGTTGTGGGCTCGAGGTTCGGGCGTGTTGTGGGCCGAAAATCGACTGGGGCGTGCCAGGGATGTTGGGAATCATCCCAGTGTGGTTCGTTTAATTTTTCATGGCCATTTGGGTGGATAAACAGGAGAAACGATTCGAATGGGGCTTTTTTGGGCCAAATCGATGTGTTATAGCCCATGATTTCAGGGGTAGGCCCGGGGTCTGGGCGTGTTGTGGGCCAAAAATCTATTGAGGCGTGCCAGGGAGGTACGGGATCATCCCAGTGATATCCGTTTAATTTTTTATGGCCATTTGGGTGGATAAACGAGCATAACGGTGCGAACAGGGCATTTTTGGGCCAAATCGGTGAGTTATAGCCCACGGTTTTGGGGGTGCGCCCGGGGTTCGGGCATGCTGTGGGCTAAAAATTGATTGGGGCATGCCAGGGAAGTTGGAATTCGTTCCAGTATGGTCTGTTTAATTTTTCGTGTCCTTTTGGGTGTACAAACGGGCGAAATGATGTGAAAGGGGAATTTTCAAGCCAAATCAGTGTGCTATAGCCCATGGTTTTGGGGGTGGGCCCAGGGTTCGGGCATGGTGTGGGCCAAAAATGAACCGGCACGTGCCAAGTAGGATAGGGATCTCCCCAGTGTGGTCCGTTTAATTTTCCATGGCTATTCGGGTGGACAAACTAGCGAAACGACGCGAACGGGGCATTTTCGAGATAGATCGGTGTGCAATAGCCCACGATTTTGGGGTGGGCCCGGGGTCCAGGCGTGCTGTGGGCCGAAAATCGACCGGGCGTACCAGGGAGTTTGGGGATCGTCCTAGTGTGGTTCGTTTAATTTTTTGTGGCCCTTTGGGTGGACAAACGGGCGAAAAGGGGCGAACAAGGCATTTTCAGGCCAAATCAGTGTGCTATATCCAACGATTTCAGGGGTGAGCCTAGGGTTCGGGCATACTGTGGGCTGAAAATCGATCGGGGCGTGCCACGGAGGTTGGGAATCTTCCCAGTGCGGTTTGATTAATTTTCTGTGGCCATTTGGGTGGACAAAAGGGCGAAACGGCGCGAACGATGCATTTTCGAGTCAAATTGATGTGCTATAGAAAGCAATTTCGGAGGTGGGCCCAGGTTCTGGGAGTGTTGTGGGCTGAAAATTGACCGGGGCATCCCAGAGAGGTTGGGGATCGTCCGAGTGTGGTTCGTTTAATTTTTCGTGGCCATTTGGATGGACAAACTGGTTAAACTGCGTGAATGGGGCATTTTTGGGCCAAATTGGTGTGCTATAGTCCACGATTTTGGAGGTGCGCCCGGGGTCCGTACATGCTATGGGTCAAAAATTGATTGGTGCGTGCCAGAGAGGTTAGGGATGATCCTAGTGTGGTCTGTTTAACTTTTCATGGCCATTTGGTTGGAATAATGGGTGAAACGGCGCGAATGGGACATTTTTTAGCCAAATCGGTGTGCTATAGCCCACGGTTTTGAGGGTGTGCTCGGGGTCCGGGCATGCTGTTGGATGAAAATATCCCAGGGCATGCCAAGGGTTGGGGATTATCCTAGTGAGGTCCGATCAATTTTTCGTGGCCATTTGGATGAACAAATGGGCGAAACGGTGCGAACGGGGCATTTTCGGACCAAATCGGTGTGCAATAGACCACGGTTTTGAGGGTGGGCCCAAGTTCGGGTGTACTATCGGCAGAAAATTGACCGGAGCATGCCAGGGAGGTTGGGGATCATCCCAGTGTGGTCCGTTTAATTTTTCGTGGCAGTTGGGCGGACAAACGGGTGAAACGACATGAACGGGGCATTTTCGGGCCAAATCAGTGTGCTATTGCCCATGGTGTCGGGGGTGGGCCTGGGGTCCGGGTGTGTTGTAGGCTAAAAATTGACCGAGGCGTACCAAGGAGATTGGGATCATCCCAGTGTGGTTCATTTAATTTTTCGTGGCCATTTGGGTGTGAAAATTGGCAAAACGGCACGAACGGGGCATTTTCGAGCCAAATCAGTGTGCTATAGCACATGATTTCGGGTTTTGGCCCAGGGTCCCGCGTGCTGTTGGCCAAAAATTGACCTAGGCATGCCAGGGAGGTTAGGGATCATCCCAACGTGGTCCGTTTATTTTTTTGTGTCTATTTGGGAGGACAAACGGGCGAAATAGCGTGAAAGGGGCATTTTTTGGCTAAATCGGTGTGCTATAGCCCACGGTTTCAGGGGTGGGCCTGGAGTCTGGGCATTCTGTGGGTCAAAAACCAACCAGGGTATGCCAGGGAGGTTAGAGATCGTCCCTGTGTGGTCCGTTTAATTTTTGTGGCCATTTGGGTGGACAAACGGGAAAAATGGCACTATCGGGACATTTTCGGGCCAAATCGATATGCTATAGCCCACGGTTTTGGGCCCGGGGTCCGGGAGTGCTGTGGGCCAAAAATCGATCGGGGCGTGCCAGGGAGTTTGGGGATCGTCCCAGTGTGGTCCGTTTAATTTTTCGTGGCCATTTGGGTGGACAAACGGGCAAAACAGTGCGAACAGTGTATTTTTAGGCCAAATAGGTGTGCTATAGCCCAAGGTTTCGAGGGTGGGCCCGAGGTTCGGGCGTGCTGTGGGTGGAAAATCGATCGAGTCATGCCAGGGAGGTTGGGGATTGTCCCAGTGTGGCCAGTTCTAATTTTTTTGGCCATTTGGGAGGACAAACGGGCAAAACGGTGCAAATGGGGCATTTTCGAGCTAAATCGGTGAGCTATAGCCCATAGTTTCAACGTAGGCCCGGGGTCTGGGCATGTTGTAGTCCGAAAATCGACTGACGCATGCCACGGAGATTGGGGATCGTCCTAGTATGGTCCGTTTAATTTTTTATGGTTATTTGGATGTACAAACAGGCGAAACGGCGCGAGCGGGGCATTTTCGGGCCAAATTGGTGTGCTATAGCCCACGGTTTTGTGGGTAGCCCCGGGGTTCGGGCGTGCTGTGTGCTAAAAATCGACCGGCATGAAGGTTGGGATCCTACCAGTGTGGTCCGTTTAATTTTTGTGGCCATTTGGGTGGACAAACGGGAGAAACGGCACGAATGGGGTATTTTCGGACCAAATTAGTGTGCTATAGCTCAAGGTTTCGTGGGTGGGCCCAAGGTCCGAGCGTGTTGTAGGACAAATATCGATTGGGGCGTGCTAGAGAGGTAGGGAATCATTCCACTGTGGTCCATTTAATATTTTGTGGCCATTTGGGTGGACAAACGGGCGAAACGGCGCGAATGGAGCATTTTTGGGCTAAATCGGTGTTTTATAGCCGATGGTTGAGGGGGTGGGCCAGGATCTATGCATGTTATGGGCCAAAAATCAACTGGGGCATGCCCAAGGAGGTTGGGGATCATCCCAGTGTTGTTCGTTTAATTTTTCATGGCCATTTGGGTGGACCAAAGGGAGAAACAGTATGAACGGGGCATTTTCGGGCCAAATCGGTGAGCTATATCCCATGGTTTTGGGGGTGGGCCTGGGGTCCGGGCGTGCTGTGGGTTAAAAATTGATCGGGGCATGCCAGGGAGGTTGGGAATTGTCCCAGTGTGGTCTATTTAAATTTTTGTAGCCATTTGGGTGGACAAATAGCGAAACGGCGCGAACGGGGTATTTTTGGGCCAAATCGTTATGCTATAACCCACGGTTTTGGGGGTGGGCCCGAGGTTCGAGCGTGCTGTGGGCCAAAAATTGACCGTGGCATGCCAGGGAGGTTGGGGATCGTCCCAATATAGTCCGTTTAATTTTTTGTGGCCATTTGGGTGGACAAACAGGCAAAACGGAGCGAACGGGTCATTTTTGGGCCAAATCGGTGTGCTATAGCCCATGGTTTTGGGTGTGGCCCCGCGGTCCGGGTATTCTGTATGCCAAAAATCGACTGGGGTATGCCAGGGAGGTTGAGGATCATCCCAGTGAGGTCTGTTTAATTTTTAATGGCAATTTGGTTGGACAAACGGGCGAAACGGCGAAAATGGGGCATTTTCTCTCTAAATTGGTGTGCTATAGCCCACGGTTTCAGGGGTTAACCCTGGGCCCGGGCGTTCTGTTGGCCTAAAATTGACTGAGGCATGCCAGGGAGGTTGGGTATCATCCTAGTACAGTTCGTTTAATTATCCGTGGCTATCTGGGTGGACAAACGGGCGAAATGGCGCGAACGGGGCATTTTTTAGGAATATCGGTGTGCTATAGCCCATGGTTTCAGGGGTTGGCCCGGGGTCCGGGTGTGCTGTGGACCAAAAATCAACCAGGGCGTGGCTGAGAGGTTGGGGATCATCCTAGTGTGGTCCGATTTATTTTTCATGGCTACTTGGGTGGACAAACGGGCCAAACGACGGGAATGGGGCATTTTCAGGCCAAATAGGTGTGCTATAGCCCACGGTTTTGGGGGTGGGTTCAGGGTCCAGACGTGCTGTGGGCCAAAAACTTACCGAGGCATGCAAGGGAGGTTGGGGATCGGCCCATTGTGGTCCATTTAATTTTTCGTTGGCATTTGGGTGGACAAATAGGAAAAACGGTGCAAATAGGGCATTTTTTGGCTAAATCGGTGAGCTATAGCCCATAGTTTCGGGGGTGGGCCTGGGGTCCTGGCGTGTTGTAGGCCAAAAATCGACCGAGGCATGCCAGGAAGGTTGGGGATAGTCTGTGAGATACGTTTAATTTTTCGTAGCTATTTGGGTGGACAAATAGGCAAAATGGCCCGAAAGGGGCATTTTCGGGCTAAATCGGTGTGTGCTATAGCCCATGGTTTTGGGGGTGGGCTCGGGGTTCGGGCCAGCTGTGGGCCGAAAATCGACCGGAAGGAAGTTCCCAGGGAGGTTGGGGATTATCCCAGTGTGGTCCATTTAATTTTTCATGGCTATTTAGGTGGACAAACGGGTGAAACGGTGTAAACGGGGCAATTTGTGCCAAATTGGTGTGCTATAGCCCACAGTTTCGGGGGTAGTCCCGGGGTCCGGGTGTTCTGTGGACCGAAAATTGATCGGGGTGTGCCAGGGAGGTTAGGGATCGTCCTAATGTGGTTCGTTTAATTTTCCGTCGCCATTTGGGTGGAAAAATGGGCGAAAAGGCACGAACGGGGCATTTTTGGGCCAAATCGGTGTGCTATAGTCCACGGTTTTGGGGGTGGGACCAGGTTTCGGGCATGCTATGGGCCGAAAATCGATCGGGTCGTGCCAAGGAGGTTGGGGATCATCCCAGTGTTATTCTTTTAATTTTTTGTGGTCATTTGGGTGGATAAACGGGCAAAACGGCGCGAACGGGGCATTTTCAGGCTAAATCGGTGTGCTATAGCCCACGGTTTTGGGGGTGGGCTCGGGGTCCGGGTGTAATATGGGCCAAAATCGATCGGGGAATTCCAGGGGTTTGAGGATTGTCCCAGTGTGGTGTATTTAATTTTTCGTGGCCATTTGGGTGGATAAATGGGCAAAACAGCGTGAACAAGGCATTTTTGGGCTAAATCGATGTGTTATAGCCCACAGTTTCGGGGGTGGGCCAGGGGTTCAGGCGTGTTGTGGCCCAAAAATTGACCGGGGCGTGCCAGGGAGGTTGGGGATCATCCCAGTGTGGTCCATTCAATTTTCCTTAGCCATTTGGGTGGACAAACGGGCAAAACATCGCGAACGGGGCATTTTCGAGCTAAATCGATGAGCTATAGCTCGTGGTTTCGGGGCGGGCCCGGGGTTCGGGCGTGCTGTAGGTCAAAAATCGACCGAGTCATGCCAGGGAGGTTGGGGATCGGTTTAGTGTGGTCCGTTTAATTTTTTGTGGCTATTTGGGTGGACAAACGGGCGAAACGGCACGAACGGTGTGTTTTTTAGCCAAATTGGTGTGCTATAGATCACGGTTTTGTGGGTGGGCCCGAGGTCCGAGCGTGTTGTAGGCCGAAAATTGATCGGGGCATGCTAAGATAGTGGGGGATCGTCCCAGTGTGGTCCATTTAATTTTTTGTGGCCATTTGGGTGGACAAATGGGCGAAACGGCGTGAACGGGGCAATTTTGGGCTAAATTGGTGTGTTATAGCCGACGATTTTGGGGTTGGGCCCGGGGTCCGGGTGTGCTGTGGTCCAAAAATTGATCGGGGCTTGCCAAGGAGGTTGTGGATCATCCCAGTGTTGTCCGTTTAATTTTTCGTGGCCATTTGGGTGGACAAAAGGGTGAAACTGCACGAACGGGGCGTTTTCAGGCCAAATCGATGTGCTATAGCCCATGGTTTCGTGGATGGGCCCCGGGTCTGGGCATGCTGTGGGTTGAAAATCGACCGAGGCATGTCAGTGAGGTTGGGGATTGTTATAGGGCATTTTTTGGCTCAATCAGTGTGCTATAGCCCACGGTTTTGGGGGTTGGCCCGGGGTCCGGGCATGCCGTGGGCCGAAAATCGATCAGGGCGTGCCAGGGAGGTTGTGGATCATCCCAGTGTTGTCCGTTTAATTTTTTATCGCCATTTGTGTTGACAAAAAAGGGAAATAGCGCGAACAGGGCATTTTCGAGCCAAATTGGTGAGCTATAGCCCATAGTTTCGGAAGTGGGCCTGGGGTCCGGGCGTGCTGTGGGTTGAAAATTGATCGGGGCGTGCCAGGGAGGTTGGGGATTTTCCCAGGGTGGTCCGTTTAATTTTTTATGGCCATTTGGGTGGACAAATGGGTGAAACGGCGCGAAGGGGGTGTTTTCGAGCCAAATCGGTGCACTATAGCCCATGGTTTCGGGGGTGGGCCCAACGTCCGAGCTTGCTGTGAGCCAAAAATCAATCGTGGTAGGCCAGGGAGGTTAAGGATCGTCTCAATGTGGTCCGTTTAATTTCCCATGGTCATTTGGGTGGACAAACGGGAAAAAGGCGTGAACGGGGCATTTTCGGGCTAAATCGGTGTCCTATAGCCCACGGTTTTGGAGGTGGGCTTGGGGTTCGGGCGTACTATAGGCCAAAAATTGATCGGGGTATGCCAGGGAGGCTGGGGATCATCCCAGTGTGATCCGTTTAATTTTTCGTGGTCATTTGGCTGGATAAATGGGCGAAACGGCGCGAACGGGGTATTTTAGGGCTAAATTGGTGTGCTATAGCCCACGGTTTCGGGGATGGGCCCGGGGTCCGGGTGTACTGTGGGCCAAAAATTGATTAGGGCATACCAGGGGGGTTGAGGATCATCCCAGTGTAGTCTATTTAATTTTTTACGTGGCCATTTGGGTGGATAAATGGCCGAAACAGTGCGAACGAGGCATTTTAGGGCCACATCGGTGTGCTATAGCCCACAGTTTTGGGGGTGGGCCCGTGGTTCAGGCGTGTTGTGGGCCAAAAATCGACCGGGGCGTACCAGGGAGGTTTGGGATCGTCCCAATATGGTTCGTTTAATTTTTTGTGGCCTTTTGGGTGGACAAACGGGCAAAACATCGCGAACGGGGCATTTTCAGGATAAATCGGTGAGCTATATCCCATGGTTTCGGGGTGGGATCAGGGTCTGGGCGTTCTGTAGGCTGAAAATCGACCGAGGAATGCCAGCGAGGTTGGGGATCATCCTAGTGTGGTCCGTTTAATTTTTCGTGGCTATTTGGATAGAGAAACTGGTGAAACGGCGCGAGCGGGCCATTTTCGGGCAAAATTGGTGTGCTATAGCCCAAAGTTTTGGGGGTGGGCCTGGGATTCGGGAGTGCTGTGAGACAAAAATCGACCGGTATGGAGGTAGGGGATCCTCCCAGTGTGGTCCATTTAATTTTTTGTGGCCATTTGGGTGGACAAACTAGCGAAACTGCATGAACGGGTTGTTTTCGGGCCAAATTTTCATGGAGGGGCCCGTGGTTCGAGCGTGTTGTGGGCTAAAAATCGATCGGGGCGTGCTAGGAAGGTGAGGGATCATTCCAATGTGGTCCATTTATTTTTTTTGTGGCCATTTGGGTGGACAAACGGGCAAAACGGCGCGAACGGGGAACTTTTAGGCCAAATTGGTGTGATATAGCCGACGGTTTTGGGTTTGGGCCCGGGGTCCGGGCGTGCTGTGGGCCAAAAATCAACCGGGGCATGCCAAGGAGGTTGGGGATCATCTCAGTGTTGTCCGTTTAATTATTTGTGGCCATTTGGGTGGACAAAAGGGCAAAACGGTGCGAATGGGGCATTTTCAGGCCAAATCGGTGTGCTACAGCCCATGGTTTCGGGGATGGGTCTGTGGTCTGGGCGTACTGTAGGTTGAAAATCCATCGGGGCATGCCAGGGAGGTTGGGGACCATTCCAGGGTGGTCCGTTTAATTTTTTATGGCTATTTGGGTTGACAAAGGGGCGTAACGACGCGAACGGGGCATTTTTCGGCTTAATCGATGTGCTATAACCCACGGTTTTGGGGATGGCTTGGGGTCCGGTCATTTCGTGGGCGAAAAATCGATCGGGGCGTGCCACGGAGGTTGGGGATCGTCCTAGTGTGGTCCGTTTAATTTTTTGTGGCCATTTGGGTGGATAAACTCGAGAAACAGGGCGAACAGAGCATTTTCGGGCTAAATCGGTGTCCTATTATAGCCCACGGTTTATGGGGTGGGCCCGGGGTCCGGCTGTACTGTAAGCCAAAAATTGATCGGAGCATGCCAGGGAGGTTGAAGATCATCAAAGTGTGGTCCATTTAATTTTTTTTGGCCATTTGGGTGGACAAACGGGCAAAACGGTACGAACGGGGCATTTTCAGACCAAATTGGTGTGCTATAGCCCACAGTTTCGGGAGTGGACCTGGGTCCGGGCGTGTTGTGGGCTGAAAATCGATCGGGGTATGCCAGGGAGGTTTAGGATAGTCCCAGTGTGGTCCGTTTAATTTTTTGTTGCTATTTGGGTTAATAAACGGGCGAAACGGTGCAAACGGGGCATTTTCGGGCCAAATCGATGTGATATAGCCTATGGTTTCAAGGGTGGACACGGGGTCCGGGCGTGCTTTAGGCCAAAAATCGATCGGGGCGTACCAGGGAGGTTGGGGATCATCCCAGTGTGGTCCTTTTAATTTTTTGTGGCCATTTGGGTGGACAAACGGGCATAACGATGCGAACGAGGCATTTTCGAGCCAAATCGGTGTGCTATAGCCCACGGATTTGGGGGTGGGCTCGGGGTCCGGGCGTTCTTTGGACTTAAAATCGATCGGGGCGTGCAGGGAGGTTGGAATTAATCCCAGTATGGTCTGTTTAATTTTTTGTGGCCTTTTAGATGTACAAACGGGCATTTTCGGACTAAATCGATGTGTTATAGCCCACGGTTTTTGGGGTGGGCCCTATGTCCGGGCGTGTTGTAAGTCAAAAATCGACTGGGGCGTGCCAATGAGGTCGGAGATCATCCCAGTGTGCTTCGTTTAATTTTTCGTGGCCATTTGGGTGGACAAATAGGAAAAACGATGCGAATGAGGTATTTTCGGGCCAAATCGGTGTGCTATAGCCCACGATTTCAGGGGTGGGCCCAAGGTCTGGGTGTGTTGTGGGCCAAAAATCGATCGAGGTGTGCCAGGGAGGTTGGGGATTATCCCAGTATGATCCTTTTAATTTTTCCTGGCTATTTGGGCGGACAAACGGGCGTAACGGCGCGAACAGGGCATTTTTTGGCCAATTCGGTGAGCTATAGCCCACGGTTTTGGGGATGGGCTCGGGGTCCGGGCATGCTGTGGGCTTAAAATCGATCGGGGTGTGCCAGGGAGGTTGGAGTTCATCCCAGTGTGGTTCGTTTAATTTTTTGTGGCCTTTTAGGTGTACAAACTGGCGAAACGATGCCAAAGGGGCATTTTCGAGCTAAATCGGTGTGTTATAGCCCACGATTTTAGGGGTGGGCTCGGGGTTCGGGCATGCTATAGGCCAAAAATTGACCGAGGCGTGCCAGGGAGGTTGGGAATCGCCCCAGTGTGGTCCTTTTAATTTTTCATGGCCATTTGGGTGGACAAACGAGTGAAACGGCGCGAACGGGGTATTTTCGGGCCAGATCGGAGTGTAATAGCCCACGGTTTTGAGGGTGGGCCCGGGGTCCGAGCGTACTGTGGGCCCAAGATTGATCGGCGCTTGCCAGGGTGGTTGGGGATCATCCCAATGTGGTCTGTTTAATTTTTTGTGGCCATTAGGGTGGACAAATGTGCGAAACGACGCGAATGGGGCATTTTTGGGCCAAATCGGTGTGCTATAGTCTACGGTTTAAGGGTGGGCCTGAGGTTCGGGCGTGATGTGGGCTTGGGATCTGGGCGTGTTGTGGGCCGAATATCGACCAGGGCATGCCAGGGGGGTTGGGAATCATCCCAGTGTGGTCCGTTTAATTTTTCGTGGCCATTTGTGTGAATAAACGGGCGAAATGGTGCAAATGGGGCATTTTCGGGCCAAATCAGTATGCTATAACCCATGATTTCAGTGGTGGGCCTGGGGTTCGAGCGTGTTGTGAGCCAAAAATTGATCGACGCGTGCCAGGGAGTTTGGGGATCATCCCAGTGCGATCCGTTTAATTTTCGTTGTCATTTGGGAGGACAAACGAGCGCAACGGTGCGAACAGGGTATTTTTGGGCCAAATCGGTGAGCTATAGCCCTCAGTTTTGGGGTTGCGCCCGGGGTACGGGCATGCTGTGGGCTAAAATCGATTGGGGCGTGCCAGGGAGGTTGGAGTTCGTCCCAGTGTGGTCCGTTTAATTTTTTGTGGCCTTTTGGGTGTACAAACGGGCGAAACGATGTGAACAGGGCATTTTCGAGCCAAATTGATGTGCTGTAGCCCACGATTTTTGGGGTGGGCCCGGGGTTCAGGCGTGTTGTGGGTCAAAAATCGACCGGGGCATGCCAGGGAGGTTGGGGATCGCCCCGGTGTGGTCCGTTTAATTTTTCGTGGCTATTTTGGTGGACAAACGAGCGAAACGGCACGAACGGGGCATTTTTGGGCCAGATCGATGTGCAATAACCCATGGTTTTGAGGGTGGGACCGGGGTCCAAGCGTGCTGTGGGCCGAAAATCGACCGAGGTGTGCCAGGGAAGTTGAGGATCGTCCCAGTGTGGTTCGTTTAATTTTTCGTGGTCATTTGTGTGTACGAACGGGTGAATCAGCACGAACGGTGCTTTTTTGGGCTAAATCGGTGAGCTATAGCTCACGGTTTTGGGGGTGGGCCCGGGGTCCAAGCGTACTGTGGGCCCGGGGTCCAAGCGTACTGTGGGCCCAAAATTGATCGGCTCATGCCAGGGAGGTTGGGGATCATCTCAGTGTGGTCTGTTTAATTTTTTGTGGCCATTAGGGTGGAAAAACGCGCTAAACGACGCGAATGGGGCATTTTCGAGCCAAATTGGTGTGCTATAGTCTAAGTTTTAGGGGTGGGCCCCGGGTCTGGACTTGTTGTGGGCTCGAGGTTCGGGCGTGTTGTGAGCCAAAAATCGACTGGGGCGTGCCAGGGAGGTTGGGAATCATCCAGTGTGGTTCGTTTAATTTTTCATGGCTATTTGGGTGGATAAACAGGAGAAACGGTGTGAATGGGGCATTTTTGGGTCAAATTGATGTGTTATAGCCCATGATTTCAGGGGTAGGCCCGGGGTCTGGGCGTGCTGTGGGTCAAAAATTAATCGAGGCTTGCCAGGGAGGTACGGGATCATCCCAGTGTTATCCGTTTAATTTTTTTGGCCATTTGGGTGGATAAACGAGCATAACGGTGCGAACAGGGGATTTTCGGGCCAAATCGGTGAATTATAGCCCACGGTTTTGGGGGTGCGCCCGGGGTTCGGGCATGCTGTGGGCTAAAAATCGATCGGGGCATGCCAGGGAAGTTGGAATTCATCCCAGTATGGTCCGTTTAATTTTTCGTGAATATTTGGGTGGATAAACGGGCGAAACGGCGCGAACGAGGCATTTTTGGGCCAAATCAGTGTGCTATAGCCCACAGTTTCCGGGGTGGGCTCAGGGTCCGAGCGTACTGTGGGCCCAAAATTAATCGGCGCATGCTAGGGAGGTTGGGGATCGTCCCAGTGTGGTCTGTTTAATTTTTCGTGGCCATTAGGGTGGGCAAACGCGCGAAACAATGTGAATAGGGCATTTTTTAGCCAATCGGTGTGCTATAGTCTACGGTTTTGGGTGTGGACCCGGGGTTCAGCCGTGTTGTCGGTCAAAAATTGATCGAAGTGTACCAGGGAGGTTGGGAATCATCCCAGTATGGACCGTTTAATTTTTTGTGGCCATTTGGGTGGATAAACGGGCGAAACAGTGCGAACGGAGAATTTTTGGGCAAACTTTGTGTGCTATATCCCACAATTTCAGGGGTAGGCCCGGGGTACGGGCGTGCTGTGGACCAAAAATTGATCGAGGCATGCCAGGGAGATTGGGGATCATCCCAGTGCGATCCATTTAATTTTTCGTGACCATTTTGATGGACAAACGAGCATAACGGCGCGAACAGGGTATTTTCGAGCCAAATCGGTGAACTATAGCCCATGGTTTTGGGGGTAGGCACGGGCTACGGGCATGCTGTGGGCTGAAAATTGATCGGGGCATGCCAGGTAGGTTAGAGTTCATCCCAGTGTGGTCCGTTTAATTTTTTGTGGCCTTTTATGTGTACAAATGGGCGAAACGATGTGAAAGGGGAATTTTTGAGCCAAATCAGTGTGTTATAGCCCACGGTTTTGGGGGTGGGCCCGGGGTTCGGAAGTGCTGTAGGCCAAAAATCATTCGGGGCATGGCAGGGAGGTTGGGGATTGCCCCAGTGTGGTCCGTTTAATTTTCCATGGCCATTAGGGTGGATAAACTAGCGAATCAGCGTGAACAGGGCATTTTCGGGCCAGATCGGTGTGCAATAGCCCACGGTTTTGGGGGTGGTCCCGGGGTTCGGGCGTGCTGTTGGCCAAAAATTGACCGAGGCATACCAGGGAGGTTGGGATCATCCCGCTGTGGTCCGTTTAATTTTTCATGGCCATTTGGGTGGACAGATGGTCGAAACGGCGCGAACAGGGCATTTTCGAGGAAAATTGGTGTGCTATAGCTTGCGGTTTCAGGGGTGGGCCTAGGGTTCGGGCATGTTGTGGGCTGAAAATCGATCGAGGCGTGCCTGGGTGGTTGAGGATCGTCCCAGTGTGGTCCGTTTAATTTTTTGTGGCTATTTGGATGGACAAATGGGTTAAACTGCGTGAATGGGGCATTTTCGGGCCAAATTGGTGTGCTATAGCCCACGGTTTTGGAGGTGCGCACGGGGTCCGTACGTGTGTGGGCCGAAAATCGACCGAGGTATGCCAGGAAGGTTGGGGATTGTCCTAGTCTGGTCTGTTTAATTTTTCATGGCCATTTGGGTTGAAAAATAGGTGAAACAGCGCGAATGGGCCATTTTCGAGCCAAATTGGTGTGCTTTAGCCCACGATTTTGGGGGTGGGCTTGGGGTCCGGGCGTGCTGTGGGACAAAAATAGCCCGGGGAATGCCAGGGAGGTTGGGATTATCCCAGTAAGGTCCGATTAATTTTTTGTGGCTATTTGGGTGAACAAACGGGCAAAACGGCGTGAACGGAGTATTTTCGAACCAAATCGGTGTGCTATAACCCATGATTTCGAGGGTGGGCCCGGGTCCGGGCGTGTTGTGGGCCAAAAATTAATCGGAGCATGCCAGGGAGTTTGGGGATCATCCCAGTATGGTCCGTTTAATTTTTCGTGGCCATTTGGGTGGACCAACAGGCGAAACGGCGCGAACGGGTCATCTTCTGGCCAAATTGGTATGCTATAGCCCACGGTTTTGAAGTTGGGCCCGAGATTCGAGTATGTTGTTGGCTGAAAATTGATCGGGGTATGACAGGGTGGTTGAGGATCATCTCAGTGTGGTTCGTTTAATTTTTTATGGCCATTTGGGTGGACAAACGGGCGAAATAGCGCAAATGGGGAATTTTCGAGCCAAATCAGTGCGCTATTGCCCACGATTTTGGTGGTGGGACTGTGGTCTAGGCGTGCTGTGGGCCAAAAATTGACCGAGTCGTGCCAGGGAGGTAGGGGATCATCCTAGTATGGTCCATTTAAGTTTTTGTGGCCATTTGGGTGGACAAACAGGCAAAATGGTGTGTAAGGGGCATTTTTGGACCAAATCGGTGTGCTATAGCCCCCGGTTTCAGGGGTGGGTTCGGGGTCCGGGTGTGTTGTGGCCGAAAATAAATTGGGGCATGCCAGAAAGGTTGGGAACTGTCGCAGTGTAGTCCGTTTAATTTTTTGTGGCCATTTGGGTGAACAAACGGGCAAAACAGCGCGAACGGGGTATTTTCGGGCAAAATAGGAATGCTATAGTCCATAGTTTTGGGGGTGGGCCCAGTGTTTGGGCGTGTTGTGGGCCGAAAATTAACCGGGGGATGCCAGGGTGGTTGGGGTTCGTCTCAGTGTGGTCCATTTAATTTTTTGTGGCCATTTGGATGGACAAATGGGTGAAACGGCGCGAACGGGGCTTTTTTGGGACAAATTGGTGTGCTATAGCCCATGGTTTTGGGGTGGGCCGGGGGTCCGGGTGTGCTGTCGGCCGAAAATTGACTGGGACATGCCTGGGGGATTGAGGATCGTCCTAGTGTGGTCCGTTTAAATTTTTGTGGCCATTTAGGTGGTCAAAAGGGCAAAACAGCGCGAACGGGGCATTTTTTAGCCGAATCGGTGTGTTATAGCCCACAGTTTCGGTGGTCGGCCCGGGGTCTGGGTGTGGTGTGGTGTCAAAATTGATCGGGGCGTGCCAGGGAGGTTGGGGATCATCCCAGTGTGGTCTTTTTGATTTTTCATGGCCATTTGGGTGGACAAATGGGTGAAACTGCGCAAATGGGGCATTTTCGAGCCAATTCGGTGTGCTATAGCCCACAGTTTCGGGTGTGCGTCTGGGGACCATACATTATGTAGACCAAAAATCGATCGGGGAATTCCAGGGAGGTTGGGGATCATCCCAGCATGGTCCATTTAACTTTTGGTGGCCATTTAGGTGGACAAACAAGCGAAACGGAGTGAACAAGGCATTTTCAAGCCAAATCGAACTGCTATAGCCCATGGTTTTGGGGGTGGTCCTGGGGTTCAGGCGTGCGTTGGCCAAAAATTGCTCGGGGCATGCCAGGGAGGTTGGGGATCGTCCCAGTGTGGTCCGTTTAATTTTTTGTGGTATTTGGGTGGACAAACGGGAGAAACGGCGCGAATGGGACATTTTCGGTCTAAATCAGTGTGCTATAGCCCACAATTTTGGGGGTGGGCCCGGGGTTCGGGTGTTCAGTGGTCCGAAAATCGACCCGGGGCATGCTAGGGAGGTTGGGTATCATCCCAATGTGGTCTGTTTAATTTTTTGTGGCCATAACGGGAGAAATAGTGCGAATGGGGCATTTTTGGGACAAAATGGTGTGCTATAGCCCATAATTTTAGGGGTGGGCCGGAGGTTCGTGCGTGCTGTGGGCCAAAAATCGACCGGGGAGCGCCAGGGAGGTTGGGGATCGTCCCAGTGTGGTCTGTTTTATTTTTTGTGGCCATTTGGGGTGGACAAACGGGTGAAACAGCGCGAACGGTGCATTTTCTAGCCAAATCGGTGTGCTATAGCCTACGATTTCAGGGGTGGGCTCAGGTTTCGGGTGTGCTGTGAGCCGAAAATCACCGGGGCGTGCTAAGAAGGTTGAAGATCTTCCTAGTGTGGTTCGTTTAATTTTTCGTGCCCATTTGGGAGGACAAACAGGCGAAACAACGTGATCAGGGCATTTTCGGGCCAAACTGGTGTCCCATAGCCCACGATTTTGGGGGTGGGCTCGGGGTCCGGGCGTGCTGTTGGACGAAAATCGACCGGGGAGTGCCAGGGAGGTTGGGGATCGTCCTAGTATGGTCTGTTTAAATTTTTGTTGTCATTTGTGTGGACAAAGGGGTGAAACGGCGCGAACGGAGCATTTTCGGGCCAAATTGGTGTGCTATAGCCCTCGGTTTCGAGGGTGAGCCTAGCGTCCGAGCATTCTGTGGGCTAAAAATTAACTGACGCGTGCCAGGGAGGTTGGGGATTATCTTAGTATGGTTCGTTTAATTTTTCATAGCATTTGGGAGGAAAAACGGGCAAAACAGCGTAAATGGGGCATTTTCGGGCCAAATCGGTGTGCTATTACCCACGGTGTCGGGGGTGGGCCTGGGGTCCGGACATGCTGGGGGCAGAAAATTGACCGGGGTAAGCCAGGGAGGTTGGGGATCATCCCAGTGTGGTTTGTTTAATTTTTTCATGGCCATTTAGGTGCGAAAACGGGCGAAACGGCACCAACGGGGTATATTTGGGCCAAATCAGTGTGCTATAGCCCATGGTTTTCGGTGTGGACCAAGGGTCCCGCGTGCTGTGGGCTGAATATTGACCTGGGCATGTCAGGGAGGTTAGGATCATCCCAGTGTCGTCCGTTTAATTTTTTGTGGCCACTTGGGAGGACAAACGGGCGAAACGGCGTGAACGAGGCATTTTCGGGCTAAATCGGTGTGCTATAACCCACGATTTCAGGGGTGGGCCCGGGGTTCGGGCATTCTGTGGGTCGAAAATCAACCAGGGTGTGCCAGGGAGGTTGGGGATCGTTCTAGTATGGTCCATTTAATTTTTCGTGTCCATTTGGGTGGACAAACGGGCAAAATAGCGCGAACGAGGCATTTTCGAGCCAAATCGATGTGCTATAGCCCACGGTTTTGGGGGTGGATCCGGGGTCCGGGTGTGCTGTGGGTCGAAAATTGACTGGGGCATGCCAGAGAGGTTGGGGATCGTCCCAGTATGGTTAGTTCAATTTTTCGTGGCTATTTGTGTGGACAAATGGGTGAAACGGCACGAACGAGGCATTTTCAAGCCAAATAAGTGTGTTATAGCCCACAGTTTTGGAGGTGGGCCCGGGGTCCGGGCGTGCTGTATGCCAAAAATCAACCGAGGCATGCCAAGGAGGTTGGGGATTATCCCAGTGAAGTCCGTTGAATTTGTTTTGGCCATTTGGGGGGACAAACGGGCAAAACGGCGCGAACGAGGCATTTTTGGGCCAAATCGGTGTGTTATAGCCCACACTTTTGGGGGTGGGATCGGTGTCCGAGTATACTGTGGGCCCAAAATTAATCGGCGCATGCCAGGGAGGTTGGGGATCGTCCCAGTGTGGTCTGTTTAATTTTTCGTGGCTATTTGGATGGACAAACGGGTGAAACGGCGCGAGCGGGGCATTTACGGGTCAAATTGGTGTGGTATAGCCCATGGTTTCAGGGGTGGGCCAAGGGTTTGGGCGTGCTATGGGGTAAAAGTTGACCGACATGGAGGTTGTGGATCCTCCCAGTATGGTCTGTTTAATTTTTCGTGGCCATTTGTGTGGACAAACGGGCGAAACAGCACGAACTGGGTGTTTTCTGGCCAAATTGGTGTGCTATAGGCCACGGTTTCGCCGGTGGGGCTGAGGTTCGAGCATGCTGTGGGACGAAAATCGACCGAGGCCTGCCAGGGAGGTGGGGGATCATCCCTGTGTGGACCATTTAATTTTTTATGTCTATTTGGATGGACAACGGCGGGAACAGGGCATTTTCGGGCTAAATCAGTGTTTTATAGCTGATGGTTTCGGGGGTGGGCCTGGGGTCCGGGCGTGCTGTGGGCCAAAAATTGATCGGGGCATGCCAGGGAGGTTGGCGATCATCCCAGTGTTGTCCGTTAAATTTTTCATGGCCATTCAGGGTGGACAAAAGGGCAAAACAACGCGAACGAGGCATTTTCGGGCCAAATCGATGAGCTATAGCCCATGGTTTTGAGGGTGGGCCCGGGTTTCGGGCATGTTGTGCTTTGAAAATCAATCAGGCCATGCCAGGGAGGTTGGGATTGTCCCAGTATGGTCTGTTTAAGTTTTGTGGCTATTTGGGTGGACAAATGGGTGAAACGGCGCGAACGGGGTGTTTTTGGGCCAATCGGTGTGCTATAGCCCACGATTTTGGGGGTGGACTCGAGATTTGGGCGTGTTGTGGGTAGAAAATCAATCGTGGCATGCCAGGGAGGTTGGGGATCATCCCAGTGTAGTCCGTTTAATTTTTTACGGTTATTTTGGTAGACAGACGGGCGAAACGGCGTGAACGGGGCATTTTTGGGCTAAATCAGTGTGCTATAGCCCATGGTTTTGGGTGTGGGCCTGCGTTCCGGGCATATTGTCCATCGAAAATCGGTCGGGGCGTGCCAGGGAGGTTGGGGATCGTCCCAGTGTAGTCCGTTTAATTTTTTGTGGCAATTTGGTTTGACAAACAATCGAAACGGCACGTATGGGGTATTTTCGGGCTAAATCGGTGTGCTATAGCCCACGGTTTCAAGGGTGGACCCTGGGCCTAGGCATGTTGTGGGTCAAAAATTGACCGAGGTATGCCAGGGAGGTTGGGGATCGTCCTAGTGTTGTTCATTTAATTTTTCGTGGCTATTTCGGTGGACAACGGGTGAAATTTTGCAAACGGGGAATTTTTTAGAAAAATGGGTGTGCTAGCCCATGGTTTTAGGGTTGGGCCCGTGGTCCGGGCGTGGTGTGGGCCAAAAATCGACCAGGGCATGGCTGGGAGGTTAGGGATCATCCTAGTATGGTCTGTTTAATTTTCTGTGGCTATTTGGATAGGAAAATGGGCGAAACAGCACAAACGGGGCATTTTTGGGCCAAATAGGTGTGCTATAGAGCCAGGGAGGTTGGGGATCGGTCCAGTGTGGTCCGTTTAATTTTCTATTTCCATTTGGATGGACAAACTGGCGAAAAGGCTCAAATGGGGCATTTTCAGGCTAAATCGGTGAGCTATAGCCCACGGTTTCGGGGTTGAGGCTGGGGTCCGGGCCTGCTGTGGGCTAAAAATTGATCGAGGCATGTCAGGGAGGTTGGGGATAGTCCTAGTAAGATATGTTTAATTTTTCGTAGCTATTTGGGTGGACAAACGGGCAAAACGGCATGAACGGGGCATTTTTGGGCCAAATCGGTGTGCTATAGTCCACGATTTTAGGGGTGGGCCTGGGGTTTGGGCCTGTTGTGGGCCAAAAATTGATCAAAATAGAGGTGGCTGGGAGGTTGAGGATCATCTTAGTGTGCTCCGTTTAATTTTTTGTGGCTATCTAGGTGGACAAACGGGTGAAACGGCGTGAACGAGGCATTTTCTAGGCAAATCGGTGTGCTATAGCCCACGGTTTTGGGGATAGGGGTGGGCCCGGGGTTCGGGCATGCTGTGGGCTAAAAATTGACCAGGGCATGGCAGGGAGGTTGGGAATCGGCCCAGGGTGGTCCGTTTAATTTTCCATGGCCATTTGGATGGACAAACGGGTGAAACGGCGCGACCGAGGAATTTTCGGGCTAAATCAATGTGCTAGAGCCCACTGTTTCGGGGGTGGTCCCGGGCTTCGGGTGTGCTGTGGGCCAAAAATCGACCTGGGCATGCCTGGGAGCTTGCGGATAGTCCCCAATATGGTCCATTTAATTTTCTGTGGCAGATTGGGTGGACAAACGGGCGAAACGGCGCGAACGGGGCATTTTCAGGCCAAATCGGTGTGCTATAGCCCACAATTTCGGGGGTGGGCCCGAGGTTCGGGCTTGTTGTGGGACAAAAATCTCCCGGGGCATGAAAGGGAGGTTGAGGATCATCCCAGTGTGGTCCGTTTAATTTTTTGTAGCATTTGGGTGGACAAACGGGAGAAACTTCGTGAACAGGGCATTTTCCAGCCAAATCGATGTGCTATTGCCCACAGTGTTGGGGGTGGGCCTGGGGTACGGGCATGCTGTGGGCATAAAATCAACTGAGGCATGCCAGGGAGGTTGGGGATCATCCCAATATGGTTCATTTAATTTTTCGTGGCCATTTGGGTGCAAAAACGGGCGAAACGGCACGAACGGTGCATTTTCTGGCCAAATTGGTGTGCTATAGCCCATGGTTTTAGGTGTGGGCCCAGGGTCCCGCGTGCTGTGAGCCCAGGGTCCCGTATCCTGTGGGCTGAATATTGACATGGGCATGCCAAGGAGGTTAGGGATCATCCCAGCATGGTCCGTTTAATTTTTTGTGGCTATTTGGGAGGACAAACGGGTGAAATGGCGTGAACGGGGCATTTTCGGGCTAAATCGGTGTGCTATAGCCCACAGTTTCAAGGGTGGGCCGGGGGTTCGGGCATTCTGTGGGTCTAAAATCAACCAGCGCATGCCAGGGAGGTAGGGGATCATCCTAGTGTGGTTCATTTAATTTTTCGTGGCCATTTGGGTGGATAAACGGGCAAAACAACACGAACGGGGCATTTTCGGGCCAAATCGATGTGCTATATCACACGGTTTTGGGGGTGGGTCCGGGGTCCGGGTGTACTGTGGGTCAAAAATCGATCGAGGTGTGCCTGGGAGGTTGGGGATCATCCCAGTGTGGTCCGTTCAATTTTTCGTGGCCATTTGGGTGGACAAACGGGCGAAACAGTGCGAATGGGGCATTTTCAGGCCAAATAGGTGTGCTATAGCCCACAGTTATGGGGGTTGGCCCGGGGTCCGGGCGTGCTGTATGCCAAAAATCGACCGAGGCGTGCCGCGGATGTTGGGGATTATCCCAGTATAGTTCGTTGAATTTTTTTTGGCCATTTGGGGGGACAAACGGGCAAAACAGTGCAAATAGGGCATTTTCGGGCTAAATCGATGAGTTATAGCCCATGGTTTTGGGGTGGTCCTGGGGTCCGGGCGTGCTGTAGGACAAAAATCAACCGAGGCATACCAGGGAGGTTAGGGATCATCCTAGTATGGTCCGTTTAATTTTTCGTGGCTATTTGGATTGACAAACGGGTGAAACGGCGTGAGTGGGGCATTTTTGGGCCAAATTGGTGTGCTATATCCCATGGTTTCGGGGGTGGGTCCAGGGTTTGGGCGTACTGTGGGCTAAATATTGACCGACATGGAGGTTGTGGATCCTCCCAGTGTGGTCCGTTTAATTTTTCATGGTCGTTTGTGTGGACAAAGGGGCAAAACAGCACGAACGGGCTATTTTCTAGCCAAATTAATGTGTTGTAGCCCACGGTTTCGTCGGTGGGCCCGAGGTCCGAGCATGCTATGGGTAAAAAATCAATCGGGGCATGCCAGGGAGGTGGGGGATCATCCCAGTGTGGTCCATTTATTTTTTTGCGGCCATTTGGATGGACAACGGCGTGAACGGGGCATTTTTTGGCTAAGTCAGTGTTTTATAGCCGATGGTTTCGTGGGTGGGCCGGGGGTCCGGACGTGCTGTTGGCCAAACATTGACCGAGGCAAGCCAGGGAGGTTGGGATCAGCCCAGTGTTGTCCATTTAATTTTTCATTGCCATTTGGGTGGACAAAAGGGCGAAACGGTGCGAATGAGGCATTTTCGGGCCAAATCGATGAGCTATAGCCTATGGTTTTAGGGGTGGGCCCGGGTTCCGGGTATGCTGTGGGTTGAAAATCGACCGAGGCATGCCAGGTAGATTGGGATTGTCCCATTGTGGTCCGTTTAATTTTTTGTGGCTATTTGGGTGGACAAATAGGCAAAACGGCACGAATGGGGTATTGTCGGGCCAAATCGGTGTGCTATAACCCACGGTTTTTGGGGTGGTCCCGAGGTCCGGGCATGCTGTGGGCCGAAAATCGATCATAGCATGCCAGGGAGGTTGGGGATCATCCCAGTATAGTCCGTTTAATTTTTTGTGACCATTTGGGTGGACAAACGGGCGTAACGGCGTGAACGGGGTATTTTTGGGCCAAATCAGTGTGCTATAGCGCATGGTTTTGGGTGTGGACCTGCGGTCCGGGCATATTGTCGGCCGAAAATTGGTCGGAGCATGCCAGGGATATTGGGGATCATCCTAGTGTGGTACGTTTAATTTTTTGTGGCAATTTGGTTAGACAAACAGGCGAAACGGCACGAACGGGGTATTTTTGAACTAAATCGGTGTGCTATAGCCCACGGTTTCAGGGGTGGACCCTGGGCCCGGGCGTGCTGTCGGTCGAAAATTGACCGAGGTATGCCAGGGAGGTTGGGGATCGTCCTAGTGTTGTTCATTTAATTTTTCGTGGCTATTTGGGTGGACAAACGGGCAAAATGGCGCGAACGGGGAATTTTTTAGAAAAATGGGTGTGCTAGCCCATGGTTTCAGGGGTGGGCCCAGGGTCCGAGCGTGCTGTGGTCTGAAAATCGACCAGGGTGTGGCTGGGAAGTTGGGGATCATCCTAGTGTTGTCCGTTTAATTTTCTGTGGCTATTTGGGTGGAAAAATGGGCGAAACGGCGCGAACGGGGCATTTTTCGGCCAAATAAGTGTGCTATAGCCCACGGTTTTGGGGGTGGGCCCGGGCGTGCTCTGGGCCGAAAATCGAATGATGCGTGCTAGGGAGGTTGGGATCAGCCTAGTGTGGTCCATTTAATTTTGTTTCCATTTGGATGGACAAACTGGCGAAACGGCGCAAATTGGTTATTTTCAGGCTAAATCGGTGAGTTATAGCCCATGGTTTCGGGGGTGAGGTTGGGGTCCGGGCGTGTTGTGGGCTGAAAATCGATCGAGGCATGCCAGGGAGGTTGGGGATAGTCCTAGTGAGATACGTTTAATTTTTCGTAGCTATTTGGGTGGACAAACGGGCGAAACGGCACGAACGGGGTATTTTTGGGCCAAATTGGTGTGTTATACCCCACTATTTTTAGGGTGAGCCCGAGGTTTGGGCCTGCTGTGGGCCAAAAATCGATCGGAAGGGAGGTGGCTGGGATCTTGGGGATCATCCTAGTGTGTTCCGTTTAATTTTCTGTGGCTATTTGGGTGGACAAACGAGCAAAACGGCATGAACGGGGAATTTTTTAGGCAAATCGGTGTGCTATGGATTTCGGGGGTGGGCCCGGGGTTCGGGTATGCCGTTGGCAAAAAATAGACTATGACATGGCAAGGAGGTTGGGGATCGGCCCAGTGTGGTCCGTTTAATTTTCCATGGCCATTTGGGTGGACAAACGGGTGAAACGGCGCGATCGGGGCATTTTTGGGCCAAATCAATGTGCTATAGCCCACTGTTTTGGGGTGGGCCCGGGGTTCGGGTGTGCTATGGGCCAAAAATTGACCTGGGCATGTCAGGGAGGTTAGGGATCGTCCCAATATGGTCCGTTTAATTTTTTGTGGAAATTTGGGTGGACAAACAGGCGCAACGGCGCGAACGGGGCATTTTCGAGCTAAATCGGTGTGCTATAGCCCACAATTTCGGGGGTGGGCTCGGGCTTTGGGCTTGTTGTGGGACAAAAATCACCCGGGGCATGCCAGGGAGGTTGGGGATCATCCCAGTGTGGTTCGTTTAATTTTTTGTGGCATTTGGGTGGATAAACGGGCGAAACGGCGTGAATGGGGCATTTTTGATCCAAATCGATGTGCTATTGCCCACAGAACCCGAGCATGTTGTGGGCAGAAAATCGATCGCGGCGTGCCAGGGAGGTTGGGGATCAACCCAGTATGGTTCATTTAATTTTTCGCGGCCATTTGGGTGCAAAAACGGGCGAAACGGCACGAACGGTGCATTTTCGGGCAAAATCGATGTGCTATAGCCCATGATTTTGGGTGTGGGCCCAGGGTCCCTCGTGCTGTGGGCCAAATATTGACCTGGGCATGCCAGGGAGGTTAGGGATCATCCCATCTTGGTCCGTTTAATTTTTTGTGGCTATTTGGGAGGACAAACGTGTGAAACGGCGTGAACGGGGAATTTTTGGGCTAAATCGGTGTGCTATAGTCCACAGTTTCAGGGGTGGACCCAGAGTTCGGGCATTCTATGGGTCAAAAATCATCCAGCGCATGCCAAGGAGGTTGGGGATCGTTCCAGTGTGGTTCATTTAATTCTTCGTGGCCATTTGGGTGGACAAACGGGCAAAACGGCATGAACGGGGCATTTTTGGGCCAAATCAATGTGCTATATAGCACACAGTTTAGGGGGTGGATCCGGGGTTCGGGTGTGCTGTGGGTCGAAAATCGATCGGGGCATGCCAGGGTGGTTGGGGATCGTTCCAGTATGGTCTATTCAATTTTTTGTGGCAATTTTGGTGGACAAACGGGCGAAACAGAGAAAATGGGGCATTTTTTAGCCAAATAGATGTGCTATAGCCCATACTTTTGGGGGTGGGCCCAAGGTTCGGGCGTGTTGTGGGCCAAAAATCGACCGAGGCGTGCCAGAGAGGTTGGGGATTGTCCCAGTGTGGTCCGTTCAATTTTTTGCGGCCATTTGGGGGGATAAACGGGCAAAACAATGAAAATAGGGCATTTTCGGGCTAAGTCGGTGAGCTATAGCCCATGGTTTCGGGGTGGGCCGGGGTCCGGGCGTGCTGTAGGCCGAAAATCGACCGAGGAATGCCAGGGAGGTTGGGGATCATCTTAGTGTGGTCCGTTTAATTTTTCGTGGCTATTTGAATGGACAAACGGGCGAAACGGCGCGAGCGGGGCATTTTCGGGACAAATCGGTGTGCCATAGCACACAGTTTTGGGTATGGTCCCGGGGTTAGGGCATGTTGTGGGCTAAAAATCGACTGGCATGGAGGTTTGGGATCCTTCCAGTGTGATCCATCTAATTTTTCATGGCCATTTGGATGGACAAACAGGCAAAACAGTACGAACGAGGTGTTTTTGGGCCAAATTGGTGTGCTATAGCCCTCGATTTCATGGGTGGGCCCAAGGTTCGAGCGTGCTGAGGGCCAAAAATCAATCGGGGCATGCCAGGGAGGTGGGGGATCATCCCAGTGTGGTCCATTTAATTTGTTGTGGCCATTTGGGTGGACAAACAGGAGAAACGGCGCGAACGGGGTGTCTTCGGGCTAAATCGGTGTGCTATAGCCCACGGTTTTGGAGGTGGGCCCGAGGTCCGGGCGTGCTTGGTGCCAAAAATTAACTGTGGCATGCCAGGGAGGTTGGGAATCATCCCAGTGTAGTTCGTTTAACTTTAGATGGCCATTTGGGTGGACAAACGGGAGAAACGGCGCAAACGAGGCATTTTTGGGTCAAATTGGTGTGCTATATAGCCTATGGTTTTGGGTGTGGGACCGTGGTCCGGGCATGATATGGGGCTAAAAATTGATCGGGGTGTGCCAGGGAGGTTAGGGATCGTCCCAGTGTGGTCCGTTTAATTTTTTGTGGCAATTTGGTTGGACAAACGAGGGAAACGGCATGAACGGGGCATTTTCGAGCTAAATTGGTGTGCTATAGCCCACGGTTTCAGGGGTAGACCCTGGGCCCGGGCGTGTTGTGGGCCAAAAATCAATCGAGGCATGCCAAAGAGGTTGGGGATCGTCCTAATATTGTTCGTTTAATTTTTCATGGCTTTTTGGGTGGACAAATAGTAGAAATGGTGTGAACAGGGCATTTTTTAGGCAAATGGGTGTGCTATAGCCCATGGTTTCAGGGGTGGGACCGGGTTCCGGGAGTTTGGGGGACAAAAATTGACTAAGACGTGGCTGGGAGGTTGGGGATCATCCTAGTGTGGTCCGTTTAATTTTTTGTGGCTATTTGGGTAGACAAACGGGCTAAACGGCGTGAATGGGGCATTTTCGGGCCAAATAGGTGTGCTATAGCCCACGGTTTTGGGGGTGGATCCGGGGTCCGAGCGTGCTGTTGGATGAAAACTGACCGAGGCATGCCAAGGAGGTTGGGGATCGACCCAATGTGGTCCGTTTAATTTTTCATTTTAATTTGGGAGGACAAACTGGTGAAATGGCGCAAATGGGGAATTTTCAGGCTAAATCGGTGAGCTATAGCCCATGGTTTCGGGGGTGAACCCGGGGTCCGAGCGTGCTGTGGGCCGAAAATCGATCGAGGCATGCCAGGGAGGTTGCGGATAGTCCTAATAAGATCCGTTTAATTTTTCGTAGCTATTTGGGTGGACAAACGGGCGAAACGGCAAGAATGGGGCATTTTTGGCCCATATCGGTATGCTATAGCCCACGGTTTTGGGGGTGGTATCAGGGTTCGGGCCTGCTGTGGGCCGAAAACCGATCGGTAGGGAGGTGGCTGGGAGGTTGGGGATCTTCCTAGTGTGGTCCGTTTAATATTCTGTGGCTATTTGGATGGACAAATGAGCCAAATGGCATGAATGGGGAATTTTCGAGGCAAATCGGTGTGCTATAGCCCTCGGTTTTGGGGGTGGACCTGGGGTCCGAGAATGTTGTGGGTCAAAAATTGACCAGGGCGTGACAGGAGGTTGGGGATCAGCCCAGTGTGGTCTGTTTAATTTTTTGTGCCCATTTGGGTGGACAAACGGGCAAAACAACGCGAACGGGGAATTTTAGGGCCAAATCTGTGTGTTATAGCCGATGATTTTTAGGGTGGGCCCGGGGTCCGGGTGTGCTGTGGGCCAAAAATCGACCGGGGCATGCCAGGGAGGTTGGAGATCGTCCCAGTGTTATCCGTTTAATTTTTCGTGGCCATTTGGGTGGAGAAAAGGGTGAAACGGCACAAACGGGGCATTTTCAGGCCAAATTGGTGTGCTATATCCCTTGTTTTCGGGGGAGGGCCCGGGCTCCGGGCGTGTTGTGGGTCTAAAATTGATCGGGGCGTGTCAGAGACGTTGGGGATCATCCCAGTGTGGTTCGTTTAATTTTTTTTGGCCATTTGGGTGGACAAACGGGCGAAACGGCACGAACGGGGCATTTTTTTGCCAAATCGGTGTACTTTAGCCCACGGTTTTGGGGTGGGCCCGGGGTTCGGGCGTGCTGTGGGCCAAAAATCGATTAGGGCAAACCAAGAAGGTTGGGGATCATCCCAGTGTGGTCCATTTAATTTTTTGTGGCCATTTGGGTGGACAAACGGGCAAAACATCGCAAACTTGGCATTTTCGAGCTAAATCGGTGAGCTATAGCCCATGGTTTCGGGGTGGGCCTGGGGTCTTGGCGTGTTGTAGGCCGAAAATCGATTGAGGCATTCCAGGGAGGTTAGAGATCGTCCTAGTGTGGTCCGTTTAATTTTTTGTGGCTATTTGGATAGACAAACGGGTGAAACGGCTCGAGCAGGGAATTTTTGGGCCAAATTGGTGTGCTATAGCCCATGATTTTAGCGGTGGGCCCGGGGTTCGGGCCTGCTGTAGGCCAAAAATAAATCAAAAAGGAGTTGCCACGGGGGTTGAGGATTATCTCAGTGTGGTCCGTTTAATTTTTCGTGGCTATTTGGGTGGACAAACGGGTGAAACGGTATGAACAGAGCAATTTTGCACCAAATTGGTGTGTTATAACCCACAGTTTTGAGGGTGGGCCCGGGGTTCGAGCGTGTTGTGGACCAAAAATCGATCGGGGCGTGCCAGGGAGGTTAGAGATCATCCCTATGTGGTCCGTTTAATTTTTCGTGGCCATTTGGGTGGACAAACGGGCGAGAACGAGATATTTTTGTGCAAAATCGGTGTGCTATAGCCACGGTTTTGGGGGTGGGCCCGAGGTTCGGGCGTGCTACGGGCCGAAAATCGATCGGGCCTTGCTAGGGAGGTTGGGGATCATCCCAGTGTGGTTCGTTTAATTTTCTGTGGCCATTTGGGTGGATAAACGGGTGAAACGGCGCGAACGGGGCATTTTTGGGCTAAATCGGTGTGTTATAGCCCACGGTTTTGGGGGTGGGCCCGGTTTTTGGTTGTACTGTGGGCAAAAAATCTATCGGGGCATACCAGGGGTTTGAGAATTGACCCAGTGTGGTCCATTTAATTTTTCGTGGCCATTTGGGTGGAAAAACGGGTGAAACAACGCGAACAGGGCATTTTTGGGCCAAATCGGTGTGCTATAGCCCAGAGTTTTGGGGGTAGGCCCGGGGTTCAGGCATGTTGTGAGCCGCAAATCGACCAGGGCGTGCCAGGGAGGTTGAGGATCATCCCAGTGTGGTCCGTTTAATTTTTTGTGGCCATTTAGGTGGACAAACGGGCGAAACGTCGCAAACTTGGCATTTTCGGGCTAAATCGGTGAGCTATAGCCCATGGTTTCGGGGTGGGCCTGGGGTCTTGGCGTGCTATATGCCAAAAATCGACCGAGGCATTCCAGGGAGGTTAGAGATCGTTCTAGTGTGGTTCGTTTAATTTTTTGTGTCTATTTGGATAGACAAACGGGTGAAACGGCTCGAGCGGGGAATTTTTGGGCCAAATCGGTGTGCTATAGCCCACGGTTTTGGGGGTGGGCTCGGGGTTCGGGCCTGCTGTAGGCCAAAAATAAATCAAAAAGGAGTTGCCACGGTGGTTGAGGATTATCTCAATGTGGTCCGTTTAATTTTTTGTGGCTATTTGGGTGGACAAACGGGTGAAACGGTATGAACAGGGCAATTTTGCACCAAATTGGTGTGTTATAACCCACAGTTTTGAGGGTGGGCCCGGGGTCCGGGCGTGCTGTGGACCAAAAATCGATCGGGGCGTGCCAGGGAGGTTAGAGATCGTCCTTATGTGGTCCGTTTAATTTTCCGTGGCCATTTGGGTGGACAAATGGGCGAAAAGGCACGAACGGGGTATTTTTAGGCCAAATCGGTGTGCTATAGCCACGGTTTTGGGGGTGGGCTCGAGGTTCGGGCGTGCTGTATGCCGAAAATCGACCGAGGCATTCCAGGGAGGTTAGAGATCGTTCTAGTGTGGTTCGTTTAATTTTTTGTGGCTATTTGGATAGACAAACGGGTGAAACGGCTTGAGCGGGGAATTTTTGGGCCAAATCGGTGTGCTATAGCCCACGGTTTTGGGGGTGGGCCCGGGGTTCGGGCCTGCTGTAGGCCAAAAATAAATCAAAAAGGAGTTGCCACGGTGGTTGAGGATTATCTCAATGTGGTCCGTTTAATTTTTCGTGGCTATTTGGGTGGACAAACGGGTGAAACGGTATGAACAGGGCAATTTTGCACCAAATTGGTGTGTTATAACCCACAGTTTTGAGGGTGGGCCCGGGGTTCGGGCGTGCTGTGGACCAAAAATCGATCGGGGCGTGCCAGGGAGGTTAGAGATCGTCCCTATGTGGTCCGTTTAATTTTTCGTGGCCATTTGCGTGGATAAACGGGCGAAAAGGCACGAACGGGGTATTTTTAGGCCAAATCGGTGTGCTATAGCCACGGTTTTGGGGGTGGGCCCGAGGTTCGGGCGTGTTGTATGCCGAAAATCGACCGAGGCATTCCAGGGAGGTTAGAGATCGTTCTAGTATGGTTCGTTTAATTTTTTGTGGCTATTTGGATAGACAAACGGGTGAAACGGCTCGAGCGGGGAATTTTTACGCCAAATCGATGTGCTATAGCCCACGGTTTTGGAGGTGGGTCCGGGGTTCGGGCCTGCTGTAGGCCAAAAATAAATCAAAAAGGAGTTGCCACGGTGGTTGAGGATTATCTCAATGTGGTCCGTTTAATTTTTCGTGGCTATTTGGGTGGACAAACGGGTGAAACGGTATGAACAGGGCAATTTTGCACCAAATTGGTGTGTTATAACCCACAGTTTTGAGGGTGGGCCCGGGGTCCGGGCGTGCTGTGGACCAAAAATTGATCGGGGCGTGCCAGGGAGGTTAGAGATCATCCCTATGTGGTCCGTTTAATTTTTCGTGGCCATTTGGGTGGACAAACGGGCGAAAAGGCACGAACGGGGTATTTTTAGGCCAAATTGGTGTGCTATAGCCACGATTTTAGGGGTGGGCCCGAGGTTCGGGCGTGCTGCGGGCCAAAAATTGATCGGGCCATGCTAGGGAGGTTGGGGATCATCCCAATGTGGTCCGTTTAATTTTCCGTGGCCATTTGGGTGGATAAACGGGCGAAACGGCAGGAACGGGGCATTTTCGGGCTAAATCGATGTTCTATAGCCCACGGTTTTGGGGGTGGGCCCGGGGTTTGTTTGTACTGTGGGCCAAAAATCGATCGGGGCATACCAGGGGTTTGAGGAATGTCCCAGTGTGGTCCATTTAATTTTCCGTGGCCATTTGGGTGAAAAAATGAGCGAAACAGCACGAACGAGGCATTTTTGGGCCAAATCGGTGTGCTATAGCCCAGAGTTTTGAGGGTAGGCCCGGGGTTCAGGCGTGTTGTGGGCTAAAAATCGACCAGGGTGTGCCATGGAGGTTGGGGATCATCCCAGTGTGGTTCGTTTAATTTTTTGTGGCCATTTGGGTGGACAAACGGGCGAAACGTCACAAACTTGGCTTTTTCAGGATAAATCGGTGAGCTATAGTCCATGGTTTTGGGGTGGGCCTGGGGTCTTGGCGTGCTGTAGGCCAAAAATCGACCGAGGTATTCCAGGGAGGTTAGAGATCGTCCTAGTGTGGTCCGTTTAATTTTTTGTGGCTATTTGGATAGACAAATGGGCGAAACGGCTCGAGCGGGGAATTTTGGGGCCAAATCGGTGTGCTATAGCCCACAGTTTTGGAGGTGAGCCCGGGGTTCAGGCGTGTTGTGGGCCAAAAGTTTGCCGGTATGGAGGTTGGGGATCCTCCCAGTGTGGTTCGTTTAATTTTTCGTGGCCATTTGGGTGGACAAACGGGCCAAACGACACGAACGGGGTATTTTCGGGCCAAATCGGTGTTCTATAGCCCACGGTTTCGGGGTGGGCCTGGGTTCCGGGCGTGTTGTGGGCTGAAAATCGATCGAGGTGTGCCAGGGAGGTTGGGGATCATTCCAGTGTATTGCGTTTAATTTTTTGTAGCCATTTGGGTGGATAAACGAGCGAAACGGTGCAAATTGGGAATTTTTAAGCCAAATCGGTGTGCCCGGGGTTTGGGCGTGTTGTGGGCCAAAAATCGATCGGGGTGTGCCAGGAAGGTTGGGGATCCTCCCAGTGCGGTTCGTTTAATTTTCTGTGGCCATTTGTTTGGACAAACGGGCGTAACGGTGCGAAGGGGTATATTCGGGCCAAATCGGCGTGCTATAGCCCACGGATTTGGGGGTGGGCCAGGGGTCCGGGCATACTATGGGCTGAAAATTGATCTGGGTGTGCAGGGAGGTTGGAGTTCATCCCAGTGTGGTCTGTTTAATTTTTCGTGGCCTTTTGGGTTTACAAACGGGCGAAACAACCCGAACAGGGCATTTTTTGGCCAAATCGGTGTGCTATAGCCCACGGCTTTAGGGGTGGGCCCGAGGTACAGGCATGTTGTGTGTCAAAAATTGACCGAGCCATGCCAGGGAGATTGGGGATCATCCCAATGTGCTTCGTTTAATTTTTTGTGGCCATTTGGGAGGACAAACGGGCGACACGGCGGGAACGGGGCATTTTCGGGCCAAATCGGTATATTATAGTCTACGGTTTAGGGGGTGGGTCCGGGGTTCGGGCGTGCTATGAGACAAAAATCAACCAGGGCATGCCAGGTAGATTGGGAATCGCCCCACTGTGGTCTGTTTAATTTTTCGTGGCCATTAGGGTGAACAAACGAGCGAAACCGCACGAACGGGGCATTTTTGAGCCAGATCAGTTTGCAATAGCCCCAGTTTTGAGGGTGGGCCCGGGGTCCGGGAGTGTTGAGGGCCGAAAATCGACTGGGGTACGCCAGGGAGGTTAGGGATCATCCCAGTATAGTTCGTTTAATTTTTTGTGGCAATTTGGGTGGACCAACGGGCGAAACGGCACGAACGGGGCTTTTTTGGGCTAAATCGGTGTGCTATAGCCCACAATTTTAGGGGTGGGCCCGGAGGTCGAGCGTACTGTGGGCCCAAAATTGATCGATCCATGCCAGGGACGTTAGGGATCGTCCCAGTGTTATCTGTTTAATTTTTTGTGTCCATTAGAGTGGACAAACAGGCAAAACAATGCGAATGAGGCATTTTCAGGCCAAATCGGTGTGCTATAGTTATGGTTTAGGGGGTGGGCCCGGGGTACGAGTGTGTTGTGGGCCAAAAATCAATAGAGAAGTGCCATGGATATTGGGGATTGTGCAAATGTGGTCCATTTTATTTTTCGTGACCATTTAGGTCGACAAACGGGCGAAACAGCGTATCGGGGGTGCGCCTGGGATCTGGGCGTGCTATGGGACGAAAATCAATTAGTGCGTTCCAGGGAGGTTGGGGATCATCTCCTATGTGGTTCGTTTAATTTTTCGTGACCATTTGGGTGCGAAAACGGGCGAAACGCCGTGAATGGGGCATTTTTGGGCCAAATCAGTGTACTATAGCCCATGTTTTTGGATGTAAGCCCAGGGTCCCGCGTGCTGTGGGCCAAAAGTTAACCTGGGCATGCCATGGAAGTTAGGAATCATCCCAGCATGGTCCGTTTAATTTTTGTGGCCATTTGGGAGGACAAACGGGCAAAACGGAGTAACCGGGCATTTTCGGGCTAAATCGGCGTGCTATAGCCCACGCTTTTAGGGGTGGACCTGGGGTCCGGGCATTCTGTGGGTTGAAAATCGACTAGGGCATGCCAGGGAGGTTGGAGATTATCCCAGTATGGTCTGTTTAATTTTTTGTGGCCATTTAGGTGGACAAACGGGCAAAACGGCGCGAACCGGGCCTCTTTAGGCCAAATAGATGTGCTATAGCCAGTGATTTTAGGGGTGGGCTCGGGGTTCGATAGTACTGTGGGCCGAAAATCGACCGGGGCATGCCAGGGAGGTTGGGGATCGTCCCAGTGTGGTCCGTTCAATTTTTCGTGGCCATTTTGGAGGACAAACGTGCGAAACGGTGCGAACGGGGCATTTTCAGGCCAAATAGGTGTGCTATAGCCCACGGTTTTGGGGGTGGGCCTGGGGTCCGGGCATGCTGTGGGCCAAAAATCAACCGAGGCATGCCAGGGAGATTGGGGATTGTCCCAGTGTGGTCCGTTCAATTTTTTATGGCCATTTGGGGGACAAACGGGCGAAACGGTGCAAATGGGGCATTTTTGGGCTAAATCAGTGAGCTATAGCCCATGGTTTTGAGGTTGGCCCGAGCGTGTTGTAGGCCAAAAATCGACCGAGGCATGCCTGGGAGGTTGGGGTTCTTCCTAGTATGGTCTATTTAATTTTTAGTGGCTATTTGGATGGACAAACGGGTGAAACGGCACGAGTGGGGCATTTTTGGGTCAAATCGGTGTGTTATTGCCCAAGGTTTTGGGGGTGGGCCCGGGGTACGGGCGTGCTGTAGGCTAAAAATCAATCGGCATGGAGGTTGGGGATCCTCCCAGTGTGGTTCGTTTAATTTTTCGTGGCCATTTGGGTGGATAAACGGGCGAAACGGCACGAACGAGGTGTTTTCGGGCTAAATCGGTGTGCTATAGCCCACAGTTTAGACGATGGGCCCGAGATCCGAGCATGCTGTGGGCCAAAAATCAACCAAGGTGTTCCAGAGAGGTGAGGGATTATCCTAGTATGGTCTATTTAATTTTTTGTGGCCATTTGGGTGGACAAACGGGTGAAACAGCGCGAACGGGGCATTTTTAGGCCAAATCGATGTGTTAGAGCCAACGGTTTTATGGGTGGGCCTAGGGTCCGGGCGTGTTGTGGGCTAAAAATTGACCGGGGTATGCCAAGGAGGTTAGGGATCGTCCCAGTGTTGTTCGTTTAATTTTCGTGGTCATTTGGGTGGATAAAAGGGAAAAACGGCACGAACGGGGCATTTTCAAGCCAAATCGGTGTGTTATAGCCCATGGTTTCGGGGTTGGGCTCGGGTTTCGGGCGTGTTGTGGGTTGAAAATTTACTAGGGCGTGTCAGGGAGGTTGGGGATCTTCCCAGTGTGGTTCGTTTAATTTTTGTGGCTATTTGGGTGGACAAACGGGCGAAATGATGCGAACGAGGCATTTTTCGGCCAAATCGGTGTGCTATAGCCCACAATTTTGGGGGTGGGCCCGTGGTCCGGGAGTGCTGCGGGTCGAAAATCGATCGGGGCATGCTAGGGAGGTTGGGGATCATCTCAATGTGGTCCGTTTAATTTTCTGTGGCCATTTGGGTGGACAAACGGCGTGAACGGGGCATTTTCGGGCTAAATCGGTGTGTTATAGCCCAAGATTTTGGGGGTGGGCTCGGGGTTCGAGTGTAATGTGGGTCGAAAATTGATCGGGGCATGACAAGGGGGTTGAGTATTGTCCCAGTGTGGTCCATTTAATTTTCCATGGCCATTTGGGTGGACAAACGGTTGAAACATAGCGAACGGGGCATTTTCGGGCCACATCGATGTGCTATAGCCCACGGTTTCGGGGGTGGGCCTGGGGTCCGGGTGTGTTGTGGATGAAAATCGACTGGGGTGTGCCAGGGAGGTTGGGTATCGTCCCAGTATGGTCTGTTTAATTTTTCGTAGCCATTTGGGTGGATAAACGAGCAAAACGGCGCGAAAGGGGCATTTTCGAGTTAAATCAGTGTGTTATAGCCCACGATTTTGGGGATGGGACCAGGGTATGGGCGTGTTGTATGTCGAAAATCAATCGGGGCGTGCCATGGAGGTTGGGGATCATCCCAGTGTGCTTCGTTTAATTTTTCGTGGCCATTTAGGTTGACAAACGGGCGAAACGGTACGAACGGGGCATTTTTGGGCCAAATCGGTGTACTATAGTCTACGGTTTAGGGGGTGGGCCCTTTGTTCGGGCGTGCGGTTGGCCAAAAATCGATCGGGGCGTGCTAGGAAGGTTAGGGATCACCCCAGTGTGGTCCGTTTAATTTTTCGTGGCCATTAGGGTGGACAAACGAGCAAAACGGCGCGAATGGGGCATTTTCGGGCTATATCGATGTGCAATAGCCCACGGTTTTAAGGGTGGGCCCGTGGTTCGGGCGTGCTGTATTCCGAAAATCGATCGGGGAGTGCCATGAAGGCTAGAGATCATCCCAGTGTGGTCCGTTTAATTTTTTGTGGCTATGTGGTTTGACAAACAGGCGAAACGGCGCGAACTGGGCATTTTTTAGCCAAATCGGTGTGCTATAGCCCACGGTTTTGAGGGTGGGCCCGGGGCCCGGGCGTGCTGTGGGCCAAAAATTGACCGGGGTGTGCTAGGGAGGTTGGGGATCATCTCAGTATGGTTCGTTTAATTTTTCGTGGCTATTTGGGTGAACCAATGGGCGAAACGGCATGAACGGGGCTTTTTCGGGATAAATTGGTGTGCTATAGCCCACGGTTTTGGGGGTGGGCCCGGGGTCCAAGCGTACTGTGGGCCCAAAATTGATCGGCGCATGTCAGGGAGGTTGGGGATCGTCCCAGTGTGTTCTGTTTAATTTTTTGAGGCCATTAGGGTGGACAAATAGACGAAACGGTGTAAACGGGTTATTTCGGACCAAATCGATGTGCTATAGCCCATGGTTTAGGAGGTGGGCCCGGGGTCCAGGCGTGCTGTGAGCCAAAAATTGATCGAGGTGTGCCAGGAAGGTTGGGGATCGTCCTAGTGTTCGTTTAATTATCCGTGGCTATTCTGGTGGACAAACGGGCGTAACGGCGCGAACAGGGCATTTTCGTGCCAAATCGTTGTGCTATAGCCCATGATTTTGGGGGTGGGCCCGGGGTCCGGGTGTGTTGTGGGTTGAAAATCGATCAGGGCGTGCCAGAGAGGTTGGGGTTCATCTCAGTGTGGTCCGTTTAATTTTTTGTAGCCATTTGGGTGTACAAACGGGCGAAACGGCGCAAACGAGGCATTTTTCGGCCAAATCGGTGTGCTATAGCCCATGGTTTCGGGGGTGGGCCCTGGGTCCGAGCATGTTGTGGGCCGAAAATTGATCGGGGCGTGCCAGGGAGGTTGGGGATCGTTCCAGTGTGGTCCGTTTAATTTTCCGTGGCCATTTGGGTGGACAAACGGGCGAAACAGCACAAACGGGGCATTTTTAGGCTAAATCAATGTGTTATAGCCCACGATTTCGGGGGTGGCCCCGGGGTCCGAGCGTGCTATCGGTCGAAAATCGACCAGGGAGTACCAGGGAGGTGGGGATCGTCCCAGTATGGTCCGTTTAATTTTTACTGGCCATTTGGGTGGACAAACGGGCGAAACGGTGCGAACAAGGCATTTTCGGGCCAAATCGGTGTGCTATAGCCCATGGTTTCATGGGTGGGCCCAGGGTTCGGGCATACTGTTGGCCAAAAATTGATAATGGCGTGCCAGGGGGGTTGGGGATCCTCCCAGTGTGGTCCGTTTAATTTTCCGTGGCCATTTGGGTGGACAAACGGGCGAAACGGTGCGAACGATGCATTTTCAAGCCAAATCGGTGTGCTATAGCAAATGATTTTGGAGGTGGGCCTGGGGTCTGGGCGTGTTGTAGGCTGAAAATCAATCGGGGCATCCCAGGGAGGTTGGGGATCATCCCAGTATGGTCAGTTTAATTTTTCGTGGCCATTTGGATGGAAAAAAGGGTGAAACAGCGCGAATGGGGCGTTTTCGGACCAAATTGGTGTGCTACAGCCCACGGTTTTGGAGGTGCGCCCGGGGTCCGTGTGTGCTGTGGGCCGAAAATCGACCAGGGCATGCCAGGGAGGTTAGGATTGTCCCAGTATGGTCCATTTAATTTTTCATGACCATTTGAGTGGAAAAATAGGCGAAACGATGCTAATGGGGCATTTTCGACCCAAATCGGTGTGCTATAGCCCATGGTTTTGGGGGTGACCTCGGGATCCGGGCGTGCTGTGGGCCAAAAATTGACCAAAGCGTGCCATGGAGGTTAGGGATCATCCCATTGTGGTTTGTTTAAGTTTTTGTGGCTATTTGGGTAGACAAACGGGCGAAACAGCGCAAACGAGGCATTTCCTGGCCAAATCGGTGTGCTATAGACCACGGTTTTGAGGGTGGGCCCAGGGTCCGAGTATGCTGTAGGCCAAATATTGACCGGGGTGTGCCAGGGAGATTGAGGATCATTCCAGTGTGGTCCGTTAAATTTTTTGTGGCCATTTGGGTGGACAAACGGGCAAAACGGCACGAACGGGACATTTTCGGGCCAAATTAGTGTGCTATAGCCCACGATTTTGGGGGTGGGCTCGGGGTCCGGGTATTCTGTGAGCCAAAAATAGACCGGGGCGTGCCAGGGAGGTTGGGGATCATCCCAATGTGGTTCGTTTAATTTTTCGTGGCCATTTGGGTGGACAAACGGGCAAAACAGCGCATAAGGGGAATTTTTAGACCAAATCAGTGTGCTATAGCCCACAGTTTTGGGGGTGGGCCACGAGTCCGGGAGTGCTGTGGGCCAAAAATCGATCGGGGCGTGCCAGAGAGGTTGGGGATCGTCCCAGTATGGTCCGTTTAATTTTTCATGGCCTTTTGGGTGGACAAAGAGGCGAAACGACACGAACAGGGTCTTTTCGGGCAAAATAGGAGTGCTATAGCCCACGATTTTGGGGGTGGGCTCGTGGTTTGGGTGTGCTGTGGGCCGAAAATTAACCGGGGCATGCCAGGGAGGTTGGGGATAGTCCCAATGTGGACTGTTTAATTTTTCGTAGCCATTTGGGTGGACAAACGAGTGAAACGGCGCGAACAGGGCTTTTTTGGGCCAAATCGGTGTGCTATAGCCCACGATTTTGGGGTGAGCCCGGGGTCCGGGGGCGTTGTGGGCTAAAAATCCATCGGGACGTGCCAGTGAGGTTGAGGATCGTTCCAGTGTGGTCCGTTTAATTTTTTGTGGCTATTTGGGTGGTCAAAAAGGTGAAACGGCGCGAACGGGGCATTTTCGAGCCAAATCGATATGCTATAGCCCACGGTTTTGACGGTGGGCCCGGGGTCTGGGCATGCTATGGTGTCAAAATCGATCGGGGCGTGCCAGGGAGGTTGGGGATCATTTCAGTGTGCTCTTTTTTAATTTTCCGTGTCCATTTGGGTGGAAAAACGGGTGAAACTGCGGAAACGGGGCATTTTCGGGCCAAATCGGTGGGCTATAGCCCACGATTTCGGGGGTGCGCCCGGGGTCCGTGCGTGCTGTGGGCCAAAAATCGATCGGGGCGTGCTAGGGAGGTTGGGGATCATCCCAGTTGGTCCGTTTAATTTTTCGTGGCCATTTGGGTGGACAAACGGGTGAAACAATGCAAACGGGACATTTTCAAGCCAAATCGGTGTGCTATAGCCCACGTTTTTGGGGGTGGGCCCCGGGTTCGGGTGTGCTGTTGGCCAAAAATCGCTCGGGGCATGTCAGGGAGGTTGGGGATCATCTCAGTGTGGTATGTTTAATTTTTCTTGGCTATTTGGGTGGACAAACGGGCGAAACGGCGCGAACGGGGCATTTTTGGGCCAAATTGGTATGCTATAGCCCACGATTTCGGGGGTGGGCCCGGGGTCGGGTGTGTTGTGAACCGAAAATCAACCAGGGCGTGCCAGGGAGGTTGAGGATCATCCCAATATGGTTCGTTTAATTTTTTGTGGCCATTTGGGTGGACAAACGGGCGGAACAGCGCGAACGGAGCATTTTCGGGCCAAACCGATGTGCTATAGCCCACGATTTTGGGAGTTGGCCCGGGGTCCATTTTTGCTGTGGGCTGAAAATTGATCGGGGCGTGCCAGGGAGGTTGGGGATCGTCCCAGTGTGGTCCGTTTAATTTTTTGTGGCATTTGGGTGGACAAACGGCGCGAACGGTGCATTTTCTGGCAAAATTCGTGTGCAATAGCTCACAGTTTTGGGGGTGGACCCAGGTTTCGGGTGTGTTGTGGGCTGAAAATCACCGAGGCGTTCCAGGAAAGTTGGGGATCGTTTCAGTGTGGTCCGTTTAATTTTTCGTGCCCATTTGGGAGGACAAACGGGCGAATCGCCGCGAACTGGGCATTTTCGGGCCAAACCGGTGTGCCATAGCCCACGATTTTGGGGGTGGGCCCGGGGTCCAAGAGTACTGCGGGCCGAAAATCGACCGGGGCATGCCAGGGAGGTTGGGGATCGTCCCAGTATGGTTCGTTTAATTTTTTGTGGCCATTTGGGTGGACAAAGGAGAGAAACGGCGTGAACGGGCCATTTTTGAGTCAAATCAGTGTGTTATATCCCCTAGTTTCGAGGGTGGGCCCGGGGTCCATACGTGCTGTGGGCCAAAAATCGGTCGGAGCATGCCAGGGAGGTTGGGGATCATTCCAGTGTGGTCTATTTAATTTTTCGTGGCATTTGGGCGGACAAATTGGCGAAACGGCGTGAACGGGGCATTTTTGGGCCAAATCGGTGTGCTATTGCACACGAATTTGGGGGTGGTCCCGGGGTCCGAGCATGCTGTGGGCCAAAAATTAACCGAGGCATGCCAGGGAGGTTGGGGATCGTCCTAGTGTGGTCCGTTTAATTTTTAATGGCCATTTGGGTGTACAAACGGCGTGAACGGGGCATTTTTTAGCCAAATCGGTGTGCTATAGCCCATAATTTCGGGGGTAGCCCCGGGGTCTGGGCTTGCAGTGTGCCAAAAATAGATCGAGGCATGCCAGGAAAGTTGGGTTTCGTCCCAGTATGGTCCGTTTAATTTTTCCTGGCCATTTGTGCGAAAAAACGGGCGAAACTGCGCGAACGGGGCGTTTTGGGCCAAATCGGTGTGCTATAGCCCACGATTTTGGGGGTGGGCCCGGGATCTGGGCGTGCTGTGGGCCAAAAATCGATCGGGGCATGCCATGGAGTTGGGGATCGTCCCAGTGTAGTCCGTTTAATTTTTCGTGGCCATTTGGGTGGACAAACAGGCGAAAAGGCTTGAACGGGGCATTTTCAGGCCAAATCGGTATGCTATAGCCCACGAATTCTGGGGTGGGTCCGTGGTCCGGGCGTGCTAAGGGTTGAAAATCAATCGTGGCGTGTCAGGGAGGTTGGGGATCGTTCCAGTGTGGTCCGTTTAATTTTTCTTGGTCATTTGTGTGGACAAACTGGCGAAACAACGCGAATGTAGTATTTTCGAGCCAAGTCTGTGTTCTATAGCCCATAATTTTGGGGGTGGGTCCGAGGTACGGGCGTGTTGTAGACCAAAAATCGACCGGGCCGTGCCAGGGAGGTTGGGGATCGTCCCAGTGTGGTCCGTTTAATTTTTTATGGTCTTTTGGGTGTACAAATGGGCGAAACGGGGCATTTTCGAGCCAAATCGGTGTGCTATATCCCACGGTTTCGGGGGTGAGCACAGGGTCCGGGCGTGCTGTGGGTCGAAAATTGACCTGGGCATATCAGGGAGGTTGGGGATCGTCCCAGTGTGGTCCGGTTAATTTTTCATGGCCATTTTGGTGGACAAACGGGCGAAATGGCATGAACGGGGCATTTTCGGGCCAAATCGATGTGCTATAGCTAGGGGTGTTCATGTGTCGGTTATTGGTCAAAATCATAACCAAACCAACTTAGTCGGTTTTAAAATTTCTAAAACCAATCAAACCAAATAAAAAAATAACCATCGGTTTGGTTCTTGTCGGTTTAGTTCGGTTTGGTTCGGTTTTTTCAGTTTATAACTTTAACTAATGATAAAAGTTGAAAATTTAAAACACAAATCCAATCTAATAAATGAGATGTCAACCGAGTGTTTTATCTCAACCTTGAAACTACGATGTCAACTGAGTGTTATACTTCGGCAAAGCCATGACAACACCATATGAACACTTCTAAGAAAATATTTAAAAACAATATTTAACAGAATGATATGATAAACCCCCAAAAAGTGAACACATAAACTTCTTGCTCTACAAGGTTCAAAAAGAAAGTTAAAATTAGTGATTGTCTATAGTCTAATGAATCTCATCTATAAATTTCAATATACAACAAGATATTATTTTCACAATTAGTATCATTTGTCATTCAAAATACAAAATTCATTTAGAATCTCATAAGCTACTGTCAACTGGATGAAGACATATGACTAAATGTGTTACGACTAAAGTTAAATCATGATTAAAATATAAAATGTAACAAATATTATGATTGTATTTATGAATAATATATAAATAACTATAATATATATATATATATATGTCGGTTCGGTTTGGTTATTTGTTGGTAATTTTAGAATAAAATCAAACCAAACCAAATTAGTATCGGTTTTTAAAAATTCAAAACCATACCAAACCAAACCTAACCAAATATCGGTTTTTTTAATCGGTTTGATTTGGATCGCGGTTTGGTTTGGTTAAAATCCAAACCGTGAACACCCCTAGCTATAGCTCATAATTTTGACGGTGGGCCCGGGGTTCGGGCGTGTTGTGGGTCAAAAATCGACTGAGGCGTGCCGGAGAGGTTGGGGATCATTCCAGTGTGATCCGTTTAATTTTTCGTGGCCATTTGGGTGGACAAACGGGCGAAATGGCGCGAACGGGGCATTTTCGGGCCAAATCGGTGTGCTATAGCCTACGATTTTGGGGGTGGGTTCGGGATCCGGGCGTGCTGTGGGCCAAAAATTGACCAGGGCGTGCCAGGGAGGTTGAGGATCATCCCAGTGTGGTCCGTTTAATATTTAGTGGACATTTGGGTGAACAAAAGAGCGAAACGGCACGAACGGGATATTTTCGGCCTAAATTGGTGTGCTATAGCCCCCGGTTTTGGGGGTGGACCCGGGGTCCGGGAGTGCTGTGGGTTGAAAATCGACCGGGACGTGCCAGGGAGGTTGAGGATCGTTCCAGTGTGGTCCGTTTAATTTTTCGTGGCCATTTGGGTGGACAAACGGGCAAAACGGCACGAACGGGGCATTTTCGGGCCAGATTGGTGTTCTATAGCCCACGGTTTCGGGGGTGGGCCTTGGATCCAGGCATACTGTGAGCTGAAAATTGACCGGGGCGTTCCAGGGAGGTTGGGGATTGTCCCAGTGTGGTCTGTTTAATTTTTCGTGGCCATTTGGGGGACAAACGAGCGAAACGGCACAAACGGGATATTTTCGAGCAAAATTGGTATGCTATATAGCCCACGGTTTCAGGGGTGGGCTCGAGGTACGGGCGTGCTATGGGCCGAAAATCGATCGGGGCGTGCCAGGGAGGTTGGGATCATCCCAGTGTGGTCCATTTAATTTTTCGAGGCCATATAGGTTGACAAACGGGCGAAACAGCGAGAACGAGGCATTTTTGGGCCAAATCGGTGTTCTATAGCCCACGGTTTTGGGGGTGGGCCCGGGGTCCGAGCGTGTTGTGGGCCGAAAATCGATCGGGATGTGCCAGGAAGGTTGGGGATCGTCCCAGTGTGGTCCGTTTAATTTTTCGTGGCCATTTGGGTGGACAAACGGGCGAAACAGCGCAAACGGGGTATTTTCGAGCCAAATCGGTGTGTTATAACCCACGGTTTCGGGTGTGGACCCGGGGTCCGGGCATGCTGTGGGCCAAAAATCGACCGGGGTCTACTATCTAGTACAAAAATGTACAATACTTAAAGGTGTCTCTTTGATCCTCTTTAGCTTTCTTCTTCTAAAATTGATCATACCAAGTTTTGCAAGTACAATATGTCTTCTTGAAAATTTAAAATTTCACTCTAGTCAAGTTGGATGTCTTACCTCTACATTTCACGACACATCTTTTCTTTCATAAGTTTCAACAAATGAATATGGGAATAGCATGAAGAACCTACTTAAGTGCTTCATTTTTATGCTCAAGAATCCACCACCTCATAATCAAATTTCTAAGTGGTTTTGTGGTGTGATTGAGCCTTTTGACATCCCAATCTCCATTGAATGTGATTCTCAGCAACTTGCTTGTTGTGCATCATGTGTTTCCAAACAAGTGGCTTTCCAATATCCCCTTTCTTGATAACTAGATGAGCTCTTTGGTAATATTTAGCTATGAGGAAATCACCCTACAAGGTATTTTTAGATCTAAAATTCCACCACTTTTTAATTTGAAGAGCAACACAAACATCTTTGAGATGTCTAGTACCAATACACCCTTTCACAAAGCAAGGAAATTAAAGTAGCATTGATGGTTGTTATTCCGGTCGAGCACTCTTTTTTCTTGTCCAGTTCCGTTTTACCAAATAAGGCTGACTTCTTACCAACCCGCGAAGGGTTGTGAGGCTGGACCAGGTACGAGGAATGAATCTATATTTGTGCATGGAAGTTGCTGGTCGACAGCCGCTCAACTGTTCGAGTGCAATGCAGTGGTGTTGGTTCCAATTCGACAAAGGTAGAATGCTTGATCGAAGGTCCAGTACAGTAGGTTGCAGGCATGTTCATTTTGGCTCCCGAGTGAGAACGATAAGATTTCTCCAACAAGACCAAACAAGCTCAAAATTATCATTTACTGCTCAAAATTATTAATTTGGATATTCTCTTCGTTTTATTTTACGTGATAATGTTACTGTTCAGAGAGTCAAAATAATTTTTTCTTTGATTATAATTTTCTCAAATATTTTTTAAAATAGATTGAACTCCCTTCACATAAATTGAAACACGATAATACTTACCCTTAGTAGTAAAACTTTTCGACGCGAATCTAGATTAAAAAAATGAAAGAGTACATATACAAATATGTATCTCAACTAACCAAAAAAAAATATTAAATACAATTGTAAGGAAAAATGAGATTTTCATATAATGATATGACACCAGAAGATAATTTAACTACCAAAGTTGATTAAATCAAAAGTGATGTGCCCAACTATAACTTGTCAACAAACTTGTAGCCAATTTTATAAAAGAACAGTTCAACAATTCTACTAGCTACTTTCCAACTACTTTTTTTGAAAAATATAACTCATTCTAGAAACTTGAGAAAGATTCAAACATCACGAACTCGTACCTACTACTGTAGCTCTGTCCCTGCGTATATCGTAGACATTATTAGTTTGTGACAAGTAGTCGACATATACAAACTTATGTTTGCGCCTTATGAGCGCACATATGTGTCGTGTATGTTTACCTGCCTATATAGTAGACATTATTAGTTTGTGACAAGTAATCGACATATACAAACTTATACTTGCGCCTTACGAGCGCACATGTGTCATGTATGTGCAACATATGCTTAACTCACACATCACGCGTTGCGCTCTTGCCACCAAACACAAGTTTTAAGGGGCTTTTTCCAATTTTCTTTGGAGTTGTTTTCTAACTTAACAACAATGCCTAATAATGATTAGTGAATCTCATCTTAAACAAAAAAAAAAATATTATATACAGAGCACAAATGTCAAACAAATTGAACTATTCATTTACTTTTATTATATGTAACAAAACCTACTGGATTACAAAATAGTTTGTATATTGTCTGTATATCACATATATTGCCCAAGTACAATAGACTTTTTCAATTTAACAAACTATTCAGTATATTTTTCTCTGCAAAAATGTCCAGTAGAGAGAGAGCCTGCAAAACCAAAAACATAATCTTCATGTTAAAATAAATATCTCACATGCTCGGAGACGAGTTCAATCTATGTTGCGCGGACTCTTGAAAGATACTGGTTGGGTGTCGGGTCCTCCAAGAAATGTGCATTGCATTTTTTGAAAGATCTGACACGAGTGCAACAACATCTGAAGTGTCGAAACAACATAGTGTACAATATCTGTATAATTACCTCTGGGATGTTTAATTCGAGGCGAAACTTAGGGCCATCGTAATGGTGAAGAATTGGCCGGAATGAGTCCTCTTCAAGTGGTTCGCAAATTTTCCTTGTCACAACGCTGACCTATACGCGAACAGACCAAACTCGTAAGACTCAATATCCACGAACCACGAATATCATTCAGTTTGATTTCAATTCATTGTCCAGTTAAAACAGATGATATGTTAAAACATCTTTAATATGGTAAATGAAATAAACATGACAGGCGACGAGATATTATTAGAACGGCAGCCTTGGAGCAACAGTATAGGTTCGAGTCACCAGTGCTTGCGTCAGGATAGGCTGCCTACATGGCTACATCACACCGCCTTTGGATGCCGCCCTGGCTGCTGCTCCTTTTTTAGGTGATGACGGTCCTTTTTTTTGTTGGTTAATACAGTTATCTATCTAAGGTAGTGGTATGGACTACGTACACTTTAACCCTCCCACGACCCCACTTTGCGGGGATACACTGGGTATGTTGTTGTTGTATAGCAATCAAATATCCGAACTAACAACATTTCTTTCTTACCTGAGCAGGAAAGCGCGATTCACCAGTGTTCTTCTTGTCCTCCCAAGCTGTAGGATCAATGTTAGACCCACCGAAGCTTGCAGCCTACAAAAGGATCCATGTATCATCGAGTTAAATGACCAAACAATATATATAAAAGATTTACGACCACGAAATGGAAAAAACAGAGAGACACAAACCTCAAAAATTCCGTGAAGCTGGTGTGTCGAGTAGTTGTAGAGGAAAAGAGGCAACCCTGGTGTTATTTGGCGAACTGAATCCCTGTATCGAGGTGGCAAACCTGAAATGCAACAGAGACAGAAATCAGAAAAAATGTCGATTTTACTTACTTCTTTTGTTGTGCGAGCTGAAGAATAACTACATATCCACACCATTTATAGCGTTCAGAGATTCATCTTAGTTCAAACTATTTCTAAGCTAACGGATTTGAGACCACCTACATCTGTGAAACTCATGTTACTGAGTTTAACCGCGAACACAAGCAGTATGAAATTCTCTTATATGAAACTACTGGAACAACGTATCGCAAAAATTCCTATGTTCCATTACCAACTTTAAAACAGCATAATTGAAACACAAACTTGATAGTGAAACAAGTTCAAGACTACTGAGTCCTAAAATTGCTTAACTAGCTTTACAGTGATCTCATACTAGCAATTGGCTAGGTGCCTATATACCTATTAAATCTAGTAAACTCAATCAAAATATCAAGGCGTTATACATAAACGTGCCCTTTCAGAGGGCATAAATACAAGTTGAAGCCAAGTTAAAGGGCATGTTTATGTATCAACTACGCCCCAATCCCAAAATAGTTGTGATCGCCTCGGCTATATGAGTCCTCCATATCTATTCTATTCTACTACGCAGACCTTACCCTTACCTCATAAAGATATAGAGGTTGTTTCAACAGACCCTCTGCTCAAATGCAGCAAATCAAAGTAGTTATGAAAAGGACATACGACTGCATAGAAAACATGTCAATTAACATGGAAACCAGTATAGGGCAAAGTACAGCTCGGTGCACTAAAGCACCCGCTATGCGCAGGATCAAGGGAAGGGCCCCACCACCGCAAGAATGTATTCTACGCAGCAGTACCTTGCATTTCTGCCAGAGGCCGTTTTCAAGGCTTGAACCCTATGACCTCTTGATCAAATGACAGCAACTTCACCAGTTACTCCAAGGCTTTCTTCACGGAAACCAATATAGGGCAAACGGCAGCCCGATGCACTAAAGCTCCCGCCATAGGCAGGGCCCCACCACAAGGGTGAATTCTACGCAGTCTTACCTTGCATTTCTGCCGGAGGCTGTTTTCATCGCTTGACAGCAACTTTACCAGTTACTCCAAGGCTCCCTTCACGGAAACCAACGTAGGGTATCCAAAAGAGGAACACCAACGAAATAATGCGATAACTGAAACACGAAAAAAAATGAAAAAAAAAAAAAAAAAAAACTTACCAAAGAGCTCTCTTTTGAGATTCTCATGCATAGTATCATTGTTACAAACAAATATATATCCACCAACAGTTTCATTTCTTGGTAAACATTCTGATGCTGGCAAAGTCTTAAACTTCTTACTCTCATTATTACCACCACCACTCAAATCCTTATTACTCTCCCTATTAACCTTACTATTTTTCTTCCCAAATTTATTCACAAATCCATAATCATCCTCAAAATTACCACCTTTTCCACTCTTCTTACTCACCACTGAACAGCTCGACGCACTAAAGCTCCTGCCATGCGCGGTGTCCAACGCAATATTATTAAAACTCAAAGTGTTTGTATAAACCCCTTTATTAAATCCACCATTTAAACCAACCCCACCACCACCACCATGAGCAGCTGCCACGTCAGCAATCTTCCACCCATCATTACTAAAAAGATTGTAATTTCTTGGTGGATTTTTTGCATGAATTTCACCACCTACTCTAATATCAAAGTTTCTTCTTTCTTGAGGCTTTTTTGGTAGTAGTACATGATTGTTGCTACTCCATATTGAATCATTTGATGATAAATTTGGTAAGTTGTTTGTATGTAAACGTAGGTTATCACTGAATTGGTAGAAAGATGAGTTATTGTTCTCCATTTTTTTTGTTTCTTTTTTTTGACTCTTTTTTGCTATAAAGATTGAATATTCAACTAAAAGAAGTACAGATGAAAATCTTTCTGTGATGATTCAGATACAGAAAAAATTTGCTATAAAGATTTAATGTTGGATTAAAACAATACACTATATAGCTTCTTCTTTTTCAGTTACTTTATAGGTGAATTATATGAAATTCTCTACGTGTGGGTGGGGTGGAGGGGAGGGGGTAAGGGAGTTAAGTAAACGCGGTAGAGGAAGTTTCCTAGAAATGAGAGGAATTAGATATGACTAGGTCTCGCCATAAAATACCGAAAATCAAATTATCGAATCGAATCAAAAAAATTTGATAATTGATATTTAGTAATTCGGTATTTGGTATGATATTTGGGAATAAAATTTTAATATTTCGATATTCAGGATTGAGTTTGGTACAAAATATTAATACCGTTTGGTATTCGGTATTTACCGAATACCGAATTATATATATATATATACACGATATGTCTAACCAACCCAATAAATAATAGTATTAGTCATCTCAAAGAATCTCTTAGACCTTGGTAATATATTCGTAAAAAACAATAAAAATAATGCTAAATAGGATTTCTTTTAAATATACTCTTTGAAGTTTAAACATACATTTGCACATCTTTAATTTTAATATGGTATTACCAAATACCGTATCGAACCAAAATTTAATTTACCGATTACCAAATTACCGAATTGATATTTATAAGTATGGTATATGGTATCTACGTTCAAAAATCGATTACCGAATTACCGAATCCAAAATTTGAAAATTCCGAACCGAATACCGAACGTCCACCCCTAGATATGAATAATTTTAATTTTATCACTATTAAATATTAAAAAATTGAATGATTAGGAGATATATTAGATAATGAATTGTATCTAATAGTAAGACTAAAATGATTTATTAAATTTTTAAATTAGATAATGTTGAATATTTGTTTTTAATAATGTAGACAAGTAAAGATGAATGACGGGAAAGCAATATGTACTTGATTGCATTATAAATGGTTACTCGGTTCGTCTTATTTTAATTGATCATCTTACGAAAAGTAAATATCCCAGTTAATCACTTACTAATCAGGATAGAATTGATTGATCTTTTCTCATTTTACTCTACAATTATTAAAATATATTAAAGGTGAACAATTGCCGTTTTAATATTCATTAATATGCTAACTAAAATGAAACGAAGAGACTAAATTTCTTTTAAATATAATTAATAATCATCCTTTTCCATATCTGATTTGATTTATTTTATTAGCCAACGGACTATAAAAACAATCTTTCTATCTTTGCACACTACACCTTCTTTAAACTTTACTTATAAAATTATACTGATTTATTATTATTGTTGTTAATAACTAATCACGTTAAACTAGTAAAAATAAATAACATGTGTCTCTGCATAAATTATTATTGATTGCTCGATAAATCTTTTGAAGATCATGACAAGTATTGCTCGCTTTGATTCTACTTATAACTTTTATAAATTTATTTCAAGAGCATGAATATCATGTGATTGTATGGTTTGCCTTACAAACTCATTTGGTTTTTTCTTTCTCATGAATATCTCACAAATTTATTTATTGAATTACGTCATTATTTAATTCAATATTTTTATATCACGTAAATTCATATTATACCTTATAAAATCTTTTATTTATTTTTTTCGATCCGATATAAGATTCGTCTAAAATAAAAGAAAATGGAATAAGGATTTCACTTTAATGTGGGGATATTTTAGGTGACAAAAACACGGTTTAGAGAAAAGGACATCATTATTTATTAATTAATTCCCTAAATAGAAAAAAAAAAAAGAAAGATCAAACGTCATTATTTATTAATTAATGTATGTATAAGTAGTTCAATATTCCATCAAACTATTTATAAATTTCCTTCTAAAATTTGTGTGGGGAAAAAAATTGTACTTTCTTCTATATATTATTGAGCTTATTCAAGAAAATATTTTAGTTTTGAGTTAATTTAATGACGATTATTGGGTTGGCTAACAATTAGGAGAGATAATCATATACTATATTTTATAATATGTTTAGTAAAGTTTCAAAAATCTGCTTAAAAAGGCAGTTTGGTGCATAAAATATTTCGTATTAGCATGATTTGGGTAGAATAACACCTCAAGAAGTGTGATGTCGATAGCTTACGCTAATACAAATTACAAGCCTTAATAAATACTTCAACGGTTAAAAAGTATAATCTATAGATCACACTGAGACTAACTGAACCGTTTCTCCGAGACTCCTCTTTAAAGTTTTCAAAATATATACTTATTTACTATTAATTAAAGAATAATATATTGTGCTTGATTTATCAATTTGAAAAATATTTTTATCAATATTAGAGTAGAATTATTATCGAGAAATGCTAATTTTTATGCCTTTAAAAAATAATATTTCTTATTTATGTATTTGTCTATTTTTATTTTTTAGAAAAAAAGACAACAACTTAGTGGCTAAGTTAAGTTTCAATTCATGAGGTGTGCATTTAGACTTGTCAATATCATGTGGAAACAGTCAGCCCAAAGTTTACTTATTATACCAAACATTGTTATTTTTCTTAAATAAATAAATATTAGTGGAAATGAACTTAAATAAATAAATAAAGAATTGGTCACCATCTAACTTATTTAACCCATAATTTAATATTTTTAATATTATATGATATTATATGTCTTAAATTGAACTTACATGATTTTTCTTAATATGTCTCACGTCATTAAGCGTATTACTGTATTTTATACTTAAATTTTGTTTCTTTTCATCTATCAATGCGAGGTTTATCCGAACCTTTTTCGATGTGAAATTATACTATTTTTACATGATTAAAAATATTTTTTAGATATATATATATATAGTAGATATTGAACCCTCTTCGGCTAGTTCGTATGTTTAGTTCTGAACCCTCTCAATGAAAATCCTAACTCCGCCACTGCATGAACCATCATCTCATGGTCACTATTTTTTTTAATTTTTTTTTGCGTGTGTGTTTATATACATCTTCGAAGCTATGGATAAAAATAGTAAATCAGTTCGTGGATTAAAAAAAAAGGAAAGCCCGGTGCACTAAAGCTACCGCTATGCGCGGTGTTCGGAGAAGGGCCCCACCACAAGGGTGTATCGTACGCAGTCTTACCTTACATTTCTGCTAGAGGCTGTTTCCAAGGATTGAACCCGTGACCTCCTGGTCACATGACAACAACTTTACCAGTTACTCCAAGGCTCCCTTTCAAATCAGTTCGTGGATGAACGAAGAAATTACGCGGAGTCTCACACTATCACTCTGCTATCTTCGTATCTGTCTTGTCAAATCATTACTCTGATATCAGTTGTTGCATTCGCCCAATCCAGATACTTTGAACATGATGTGACATTGTCTGCTTGAATTAATTCTGTGCTATTTTAACTTTAATTTTTTTCTCTTGCACGTTCTCTATCTTGCACATAAAAAATTGAACGACGACAACATACCCAGTGAAATCCCATAGATGAGGTCTGGGGAGGATAGAGTATATCTCAGACATTATTACTATCTCGTGAGAGATTGTTTTCAAAAGACCCTCGACTCAAGTATAACAATTCCAAGTACAAGGAAGAACGAAACGGACACGAAAAAGCCCAATAGTGGTTTGGGCTGAAGTAAAAGTAGGCCATGGGAAGCCCAAATTTCAAGCCCATATAATATAATTCAAACATTAATAAGGTGTGATCCACAAATATATATAGTCCAAGTGAGCAAAAACCATAGCTCTATTTTGTTTTGTTTTCTTTCTAGTTAAATTCATCTATTTTTTATTACGATACCTTAGGCAAATTTCACATCAAAATGAATGGAAAGTAAAAGGTTTTATTAAACGTAACTTAAGTTTATATGTACACGTACTTTTGAGCTTGATGATGTCATAGTTTGAGAAATTACAAATCCATAAGTCTCGTCGAATCAAATTGAATAATACGTGTCATGAATTTTGATCGTGACAAAACTGTCCAAAACAATGACACATTAGTATTTCAACAACATTTCACTATTTTGTTTATGTATACTAAGTTTGCACTAACTATCATAAACCTTCGTCGCGGTCGACTTAAATCTTGAATTCGTCTTTGAGTGCAACATGGCACGAGGTTCCAACCAACTTCTGTTGTAGTATATTAAAATAAATCCAAAACTATCTCTAAATTTGTACAATTCCGAGAATATAATTAAGTAATTTGAAACTAAATTTTTATATTTAAAAATAAAAAGATCACGATAAAATCTTATTTAACTCTCAAAATTCTAACGATGCCGCCCTAGAGCCTCATCTACCCTCTAAAACAAAGAAAAAGATACTCAAATAAAGATGCATAGTACTAAAGTAGCACGAAACTGTTGTATTATTTGCTAACAAGCTGTAATAATGAATTTAACTTTAATTATCTTTTTGTAATATAAAGTTTAGTTTAGTTTAGTTTATGAAATAAAAGGAACACCACTAAATAAATTAATATAGTATATTAAACATTGAAGCCATGGTTTATACGTCATGCCTTGTGTCATCATGTCCTATTTAAAAATAATCCAAAGTTCATTGCTAGTTAACAAGTGACAAGTTAGCAAGCTAACCTATGGCAAGTGAAGGATCTAGGACGGGTTCTGCAGATTTAATTGAGTTCATTACTTTCGATTCAAACTGTGTGCGATATGGAGAACTTTTTTGCATGTGTGCGAGGATGGTGGTAGTGATGGTGATGAAGGATACTAGCTAACCCATGTCAAGTGAAGGATCCAGGATGGGTTCTGCAAATTTAACTGAATTCATTATTTTCAACTTAAATTGTTTATGATACAGAGAATTTTTTTACGTATGTGTGTGAGGATGGTGATAGTGATGGTGACGAAGGATCTAGGACGGGTTTTGCAGATTTAGCTGAGTTCATTACTTTCGATTCAAACTGTGTGTGATATGAAGAATTTTTTTGCGTATGTGCGTGAGGATGGTGATGAAGGGTACTAGCTAACCCATGCCAAGTGAAGGATCTAGGACGGGTTCTGCAGATTTTATTTTCAACTCAAATTGTTTATGATACGGAGAATTTTTTTGCGTATGTGTGTAAGGACGGTGATAGTGATGGTGATGAAGGATCTATGGTGGTTTTTGCAGATTTAACTGAGTTTATTATTTTCAACTCAAACTGTATGTGATACGGAGAATTTTTTTACGTATGTGTGTGAGGACGGTGATAGTGATGGTGATAAAGGATACTAGCTAACCTATGCCAAATGAAGGATCTAGGATGGGTTCTGCAGATTTAACTGAGTTCATTATTTTTTATTCAGACTGTGTGTGATACGAAGAATTCTTTTTGCGTATGTGTGTAAGGACGGTGGTAGTGATGGTGATGAAGGATACTAGCTAACCTATTCCAAATGAAGGATCTAGGACGGGTTCTGCAGATTTAACTGAGTTCATTACTTTAGACTCAAAATGTGTGAGATACGGAGAATTTTTTTGCGTATGTGTGTGAGGACGATGATAGTGATGGTGATGAAAGATACTAGCTAACTGCTAACCTACGCCAAATGAAGGATCTAGGACGGATTCTGCAAATTTAACTGCATTCATAATTTTCGACTCAAATTATATATGATACGGAGAATTTTTTTGTGTATGTGTCTGAGGATCTATACCAAATGAAGGATCTAGGACGGATTCTGCAGATTTAACTGAGTTCATTATTTTCGACTCAAATTAATATGGAGAACTTTTTTATGTATATGTGTGAGGACGGTGGTAGTACTGGTGATGAGTGATACTATCTGAATTTTCATTCTTAATTAGATTTCTCAAAATTTAATCATAATTTTAAAAAGAAAAAAAAAACTTGACCGAAAGCATCAGTTTTTAATAAATCTTACATGTATAATTCAAATTAATGTATCGTGCCAATAATTTCAGACACCAAATAATTTGTACATTATGAATAACTTAATGCACAAAATATTCTACGTTAATCAGTTTATTTTAATGCAAGCATTAATAAAAAAATCAATCTCATTTTTGAAAAGTCATTTGTCAAGGTCAAAAGGATGTCATTGGCCTATGATCCTAGGGATATATAATATATGGCCACTTAATAATTTTTTATTTTTTTTCTAAATTCCAATAATCATGATTTGCTTATGTGGAATCAATTTTAAGAGAGTTAAACAATATCAACTTGGATGGTAAATTAATATTCCTATTTGCCTATGATGGTCTTCACATAATATATTCCAACTCAATATAACATTTTTTAGTATGATGGTGATATACTAACTTTTAGTATATTTTTTAAAAAATAATTATAAATATTTTAGCATATACTACATTTAAAAGCATGAATTTGTGTTTCATGATCTAGAGATGTCAAAATATGATATTTGTCATTGTGAGTATTGATTATCCTTTGATAACTGGATTTTATTCCAAAGATGTGATTAATCAAATACATTTTTGACGCGTCGATTAAATATTTGGCTAGTCGAAGTCCCTTAATCGAATAAAGAAAAATTATCATGTACTAAGTACACACATAAAACGTCCATAATCATGAATTCGGGTTTCATGACCGCGAAACACCAGAAAACAAACGCTTGTCACAGTGAATATTGATCACCAGACCGTTTTCAATAGACCGATCAAATTTCAGATCAATCGGAGTCCGTCATTTAAATTCAAAAAATCAAACATGTACTAATACAAACATAAAACACTCGAAATCATGAAGTCGTGTTTCATGACCCCGAAACACCAAAAAAAAAGCACTTTTCACAGTGAGTATTGGTCACCAGACCGTTTTCAATAGACCGATCAAATTTCAGATCAATCGAAGTCCGTCATTTAAATTCAAAAAAATCAAACATGTACTAATACAAACATAAAACACTCAATCATGAATTCGTGTTTCATGACCCCGAAACACCAGAAAAATGACTCTTGTCACAGTGAGTATTGATTGCCAGACCGTTTTCAATAGACCCACAAAATTTCAGATCAGTCGGAGTCCGTCATTTAAATTCAAAAAATCAAACATGTACTAATACAAACATAAAACACTCGAAATTATGAAGTCGTGTTTCATGAACCCGAAACACCAAAAAAAAAAAGCGCTTTTCACAGTGAGTATTGGTTACCAGACCGTTTTCAATAGACCGATCAAATTTCAGATCAATCGGAGTCCGTCATTTAAATTCAAAAAAATCAAACATGTACTAATACAAACATAAAACACTCAATCATGAATTCGTGTTTCATGACCTGGAAACACCAGAAAAATGACTCTTGTCACAGTGAGTATTGATCGCCAGACCGTTTTCAATAGACCCACAAAATTTCAGATCAGTCGGAGTCTGTCATTTAAATTCAGAAAAATCAACATGTACTAATACAAACATAAAACACTCAAAATCATGAATTCGTGTTTCATGACCCCGAAACACCAAAAAAACAGCGCTTTTCACAGTGAGTATTGGTCACCAGACCGTTTTCAATAAACCGACCAAATTTCAGAACAATCGAAGTCCGTCATCTGAATTTAAAAAAATCAACACGTACTAATACAAACATAAAACACTCAATCATGAATTCGTGTTTCGTGACCCCGAAACACCAGAAAATGACTCTTGTCACAGTGAGTATTGATCGCTAGACCGTTTTCAATAGACCCACAAAATTTCAGATCAGTCGGAGTCCGTCATTTAAATTCAGAAAAATCAACATGTACTAATACAAACATAAGACACTCAAAATCATGAATTCGTGTTTCATGACCCCGAAACACCAAAAAAACAGCGCTTTTCACAGTAAGTATTGGTCCCCAGACCGTTTTCAATAAACCGATCAAATTTCAGAACAATCGAAGTCCGTCATCTGAATTTAGAAAAATCAACATGTACTAATACAAACATAAAACACTCAAAATCATGAATTCTTATTTCATAGCATCGAAACACCGGGAAAAAACGACCTTTATCAAAGTGAGTATTGATCACCAGACCATTTCCGATGAACCGACCAATATGATATAAGCATTATCATGATAAAATAACAACAACAACAACATACCCAGTATATTCTCACATAGTAGGATTTGGGGAGAGTAATGTTCACGTAGACCATACCACTACTTAATATGAAGTAAAGAGGCTATTTCCGATAGATCTCTGACTCGGTACAGATAACAGTATAACAAACACAAAACATAGAATATTCATCATGATAAAATAGTATAACATTATCATGATAAAATAACAACAACAACAACATACCCAGAATATTCTCACATAGTAGGATTTGGGGAGAGTAATGTTCACGTAGACCATACCACTACTTAATATGAAGTAAAGAAGTTGTTTCCGATAGATCTCCGACTCGATACAGATAACCGTATAACAGACACAAAACATAAAATATTCATCATGATAAAACAGTATAACATTATCATGATAAAATAACAACAACAACAACAACACATCTAGTATATTCTCACATAGTAGGGATTGAGGAAGGTAATATTTACGCAGACTATAGCACTACTTAATATGAAATAAAGAGGCTGATTTCGATAGATCTCGACTCAGTATAGATAACCGTATAACAGACACAAAACATAAAATATTCATCATGATAAAACACATGTATAAAATATTCAAAATGACAAAACTATCCCTAAAACCTTTGCACACCTTTTTTCCAAGCACTTATATATATAAGTTCAACCAAAACATGTTTCAAATTTATTGTTGTGTCTCAGTGTCTGTCATTAGAGGTGACGAATGCAAGATTTAATGTTCCTAATTTTGAAGTTGTGTCTAATATTCCTTTGTGACAAAGATACAAACTTTTAGTCATAATTAATTTTTTTTTTTTGGAATTATTCGATTATATATAATGGCAAATAAAGGTTATTTTATGTATCACAATTTCTCAGCTGAAGGTCTGTTTTTTTTTTCTTTTGGTTATTATATATTAAAGAGTAAATAATATAGGCTTTTGTAAAATTATTTTTGTAATCTTTTTTTGTTGTGAAAAATGTTTCAGGTGAAGATGAATTGTATCAAGAGTTATGGAGATTATGTGCAGGTCCATTAGTTGATATTCCAAAAAATGAAGAAAGAGTTTATTATTTTCCACAAGGTCATATGGAACAAGTATGTTTTATTGTTTTTGTTTCATAGTTATTAATAATTTGTTTCAAGATTTTGGCTTTGAGTAGTAATTTTTGCTTAGATCATGTATGTATATGTGTTAAATGAGTTACCAAATAAGTATAAATAATAGATTTTGAACATGTTGTGGTAGAATTTCGAACTCAAACTCATGATGTTTAAATCTTGGATTCCCTTTGGCTATGGGGTGCAAGTTGGTCAATTATATAGGTCGAGGATTAGAGTAGAAGGTTAGTAGGTTGTTGAACATTGTCGCGTTTTAATTAGTTTGTATGTTTACTTGTGAACCCCCTTAACGATAATCCTGGCTCCACCACTGCGCACCCGTGTCGGATTCTCAAAAAATACACTATTTCTGAAGAATCTGACACCCACCCGTTGACATTTTTGAAGAGTTCGAGCAACATAGGACTCACGATTTGTAGGTGGAATAAAGCTTGGTGGTAGTTTGGAGCACCGTGGGTGTCGTAGTATTAGTCTTGTTTGTTTAGCTTCTTGCTTTTTGATGTTTGTTATCATATGACATTGTTATTGTTCCTTTTCTGTATGCTTTGTATTGCTTTCTGTATTAGTCGTCATGCTTTCTTCATTGTCGTATTTCCTTGATTACAACTACTTTGAATTGATGCACTTGAGTCGATCGAGGGTCTTTAGGAAACGACCTCTCTACCTCTCTACCACCTTGAGTTACGGACAGGGGCGGAGCTAGGGGATTCATCTGAACCCCCTTCGATGGAAAAATATACCATTTGTACATTATTTTTTTATGTATCTATAGTAGGCGATGACCCCCTTCTGGCTAGGTTTTCTTCAAATGTTGAACCCTCTTAGTTCAAATCCTGACTCCGCCTCTGTTAGGGATAAGGTATGTGTACACACTACTCTCTCCGGACCCGGTTATGTTATCACATTGGGTATGATGTTGTTGTAAGTTGGTTGATTATTGAGTTTTGTTCAAAGGGTGTCTTTTCCGTTTTCATCTCGTCTTGGATATTTTGTAGTGTTTTGGTGGATCGTTATATTCATTTTGTCGATTTGATTTTATGGTATGGATAGTTGGAGGCATCAACAAACCGGGAGCTGAATCAGAGAATGCCAATGTTCAATCTGCAACCAAAGATCCTTTGTCGCGTTCTTGACATTCAACTTATGGTAATTAGCTGCACTTTCATCAAAAATTTGTGTTAGCTATGAGCTATGTAGGTACAAATTAGTGACAAAGTTCGTAGCTAACTCCAGTTCGATTTTATAGTTGTCTTTAGAATTTACATGGAAAATTGTTGTAGGCTGAGCAAGATACCGATGAGGTTTATGCGCAGATTACGTTGTTGCCAGAAGCAGATGTAAGAACTTAAAGAACCTATTTTCTTGCTTGTGTGAAACTATGTTGTGTTCACTTGCTCTTCTATGTTGTGGTGATCAATTTTGTCTAAAAGAATTGGTTTTATCCGATTTAGCAAGTTGAGCCGACTAATCCAGACCCGTCCCCTCCTGAGCCTCCGAGGCCCAAAGTTCATTTCTTCTACAAGGTTCTAACTGCATCGGATACGAGCACTCATGGTGGATTTTCCATTTTCCGGAAACATGCTAACGCATGCTTACCTCCCCTGGTAATATACTTGATCCGTTGTTGTTACATTTTCAGGAAACCTGTCGATCTTGTAATACTATATTTTGTATGTAGGACATGACCCAACCGACTCCAGCACAGGAATTGGTCGCCAAGGACCTTCATGATTTTGAGTGGCGCTTTAAACATATATTTAGAGGTAATCTTCGGACACCTTCTCGTGTCCACTTTGGTTTGTCTACAACAAATGGATAGTATCAACGGAACTATCAGTTACGGTCCAAGTGCTCACTCTTGATTCCTGAGTGACAGGTCAACCCCGGAGGCATTTACTTACCACAGGGTGGAGTACCTTCGTTTCCTCAAAGAGATTAGTTGCAGGGGATTCTTTTGTATTCTTGAGGTTTATCTCTGGTGCTTGTTTGTTTGTCTATATCGCTTTAAATCTATCATACACATCACGATTGTTGCATGACTACTGACTATTTATTCATTATGTTACGCAAATATGTTGTGTTTAGGAGTGAAAAAGGTGAAGTCCGAATAGGAATTAGACGACTTGTTTGCCAACCATGTTCAATGCCACAATCAATGATTTCAAGTCAGAGCATGCACCTAGGAGTGTTAGCTACTGCATCTCACGCTGTTGCGACCCAGACCATGCTTGTCGTTTATTACAAACCGAGGTTTCTCTTATACGCATCTCTATTCATAAAAGATTTAAATTTTAGATGCCTTTTCGCAATGAAGGGGAACCTTGGTAACCGAGAAGTTGTTACCATGTGATTAGGAGGTCACAGGCGATGGTTCGAGATGTGGAAACAGGCTCTTGCTGAAATGCAAGGTAAGGCTGAATACAATAGACCCTTATGGTCCAGCCTTTCTCCGAACCCCGAGCTTAGTGTACCAGGCTGCCCTTTTATCTCTTTTATGCAATGTTGAAATTGGTTTTTTCTTTCGGGAGAACATGCTAAATGTTGCCTACGTTCTCAATATTGTGTGTGGAAAATTGTCAGAACAAGTCAGTTTATCATAGGCTTAAACAAATATCTGGAGGCTGTCAATCATCGGTATTCAGTTGGCATGAGATTCAAGATGCATTTTGAAGGGGAAGAGGTTCCTGAGAGCAGGTGGCAAAATATCAACTTTATTGAAGCTCGAACGAGATGTTTCTCTACGTATAAAGTTGCTCAATGTATGTTTCTTTCGTTGTTCCTTTGTAATTTTCCAGATTTACAGGTACCATAGTCGGAGTTGAAGATAGTTCCTCGCAGTGGGAAGATTCTCAATGGCGATCGTTGAAGGTTGATATAGTTGGTTGTTGTCGACATCGAATGAACCAGTCATTTTGATTGATTTAAAATTTCACCATATCTTTCTCGTCTTTCCAGGTTCAGTGGGATGAGCCTGCATCCGTTTCAAGACCTGATAGAGTTTCTCCTTGGGATATCGAACCATTTGTAGCGCCAGTCACTAGTCCTCTCGTTCATCCAATGTCAGTGAAGAATAAAAGACATCGACCACATAACGAACCAAAAGTTTCAGGTGGAAACAAGCATTCTTTGAATATGTTTTTTGATGAGACAGAAGCTAATAAAAGTGCTTCACCTTGGCCTGCTTTTACAAGCTTTGCATCCTCACAATTCGGAAAGCAGAACGATGAGAGGAAAGGCGATACAATCATATCCTGTAGATTGTTCGGTATTGACTTGAAAAGTCCCTCACTCGGTTCTGCTATTGAGAATCGGCCTCTAAAACCAGCCAACAACTCCGATAGCTCTGCTGAAGGGTGCTTTGGAAACACGACTTCTGCTGGTGATTCACAAGACAACTCTGGCCTTTCAAAAGATTCAAAAGATCAAAAGCATGAGCATTTGCATTTGCCTCCGAACGAGGTCCACGGCAAGCAGATTTGTTCCACAAGAAGTCGCACCAAGGTATGAAAACCAAAACGAGAAAGTAAATTGTGTTTTTACACGTTCATTATCACTCCAAAGACATCAATCGAAATAAAAATGTTTTCCACCTTATATGAATCCCTTGAAAAGGTTCACATGCAAGGGGTAGCTGTGGGTCGTGCAGTCGATTTAACTGTACTGAGCGGATATGATGAGCTCGTAAAGGAACTCAAAGAGATGTTCGATATCCAGGAAGAGCTCCATGCACGAAATAAGTGGGAGATCGTTTTTACAGATGATGAAGGGGATGTGATGCTTATGGGCGATCATCCTTGGCCGTAAGTATTTCTTTCACCATGCTCAACTTAAAATAGAAAATATATAGGTTAAAAGACGAAGTTTATGGGATGTCTGCAACGAACTCAAGTTAATATATAATAGTAATTGCGTTCATAGTCAAATATTTATTAGTATTTAGTTGAATTCTTAATACGTAAACAAGGTCTGGGTCTCTATTCATGAATTATAGCTATATGTTAGATCACTACTACATTACATATCACTAATATGATGCTCGATTACTTTATCGCAGAGAGTTCTGTAATGTCGCGAAGAAGATCTTCATTTGTTCTAGTCAAGATAAGAAAAGTTTCAGTGCGGAAACCAAATCGCCATCTTGTTTAGACAGTGAAACAACTACTTCAGCATGAAACTTTGAAAGAGAATAAAGGTTGCAACTTGCCTTCCTAAATTGAATCCTTTTCACTAAAATCTCTCGTAAGCTACACTACGCGCTTGTTTGCTTCTCTCCAAATATGGATAATATATGATCCCTTGTCGACGCCTTGTTGACTTCCAACAGGTATTTACAATCTTCAATAAGAGTTGCTTCCCTCATATCAGAGCGAAGTTTCAATACAAAATTTTCCTCTCGTTTTTAAGTATCAGAAGACTACCTTATCAAGTTAATTAGATTATAAGTTAGTGTATATATATGTAATGATTCTAGTTTAAGTTTGATTGTTGTATCCATATAGTTGTCATTACTCAAGTGGAGTTGCAAATGAAAAAACTTATCTACACCGAGTGTTTATGTTATACCAATTAAGTATATGACATGTATCTTCTATATACGCGTTCATCGCGATGTGATAAAGGTTTCTTCACATTACATGCAAGCCAACTTGCTTGCACTTTATTCCTTTGGCTACAAGATTTAGATAAATGAGAAGAAATAACATATTGATATACTACATGACCTAGTGTTTAACTTACAAGTACCTTATGTGTGAAACAAGTTGTCTATCGTGTTTTAACGGAAGCAGTATTATGAGTGAAATGGGTTGCCTGACATGTTTTAAGGAAGCTAGTAAAGACAGTAAGTAATGAACACGATAGTTTTACGTTATTAAAACACCCGGCTCACAAAAGATATAAAAAACCATGACCAATACCTCTACGTGATTCAACCCCAACTTCACTAAACATAATGAGCCTCACAACAAATGATTACAAATTCTCTGTAACCTAAGGAATTATAAACCCTAATTCGTACGTACACACAAACCTCTCTAAGTTATGTGTTCCCAAGTCTTTGTGTTATCCTCAACTCGAAGACGACACTTCTGATTTAGTTCGTAACACACTGAAACTAAGAATACATCAACAGTTCAACTCAACGAACAATTACTAACAAATGAACTCTAAATCTCTTTGCTAGAATCTGCAGTAGGACCTGGTTCTTCAATGTGTTTCTTCAGTAATTGAGTAGCACTTCAGAAGTCAATTTGTTAATTGCCTTTTTTTCTTTGTTATTCTTCAAACTCTTCATAGAGTTATTCTTCAATTCAAACTCTTTGCTTTGGTGGTCCACTTTAGTTGAGACTCCTTCTTTGATTCAAATTCTTTCCTTCTTAAGTGTTGTAGTCGAATTCAACCTCTTCAATAGTTGCAGACATCTACTACATAGAAAGTGATTCTTTTTTACTTTTGCATCGTCCCATCAATGGCTAACTCATCAATTCATCCATTACCACCAGCGTTAGTTAATGAAAAAAGCGTGGTTCCGGCAACGGCGATAAACTGGTGGTGGAATAAGTTAATAGGCATAATGGAAGTGACAGAAAGGTGGTTGAATAAGTTGATAGACATGGAGGAAGTGATGTATCAGGGAATGATTTTGGGGCCAATGATTGTTATGTTGACTAGTTTCTATTCAATCAATCTTGTTTCGGTCATGTTTGCTGGTCACATTGGCGATCTTCAACTTGCTGCCGCGAATCTTGCTCATTCGTGGGTTGTGATCACTGGTTTTTCTTTCATGTTTGGATTAAGTGCTGTAGTCGAGCCATTATGTTGACAAGCATATAGAACAAGAACGTACAGGATGTTGCAGATACATTTGCAAACATCATGTATCATATCGTTCTTCTTTTCAATTGCGATCGCTCTTCTCAGGTGGTATTCCGATGCAATTTTGGTTCATGTATTTCATCAGGATCATGATATAGCTAAAGAAGCCGGGGTGTACTTGAAATTTCTTATACCTGGATTGTTTGGATATGCTGTTTTGCAAAATGTAATGAGATTTCTTAAGGCGCAGTCGATTTTAGATCCTATGTTTGTGTTTTCGCTGGCGTCTTTAGTTATACACATTGCTATCGTCGCCTATGCTTTGGTTCATTGGACAGGTCTTGGTTTTAAAGGAGCATCATTAGCAACATCCATTTCCATTTGGATTTCACTCCTCATGTTTAGCCTATACGTGTTCTTCCCGAATAGTTTCAACCATATCACCTGGAATTACGGTTTCTCATTCGAGCCATTTCATCATATCGTTACAAACTTGAAATTGGCTTTGCCTTCTGCTGCCATGGCCTGGTAAGTAACATGCTCAATTTGATGTACATATACTCATTATTGCGTTGTCATTACTGTTCTTTCTTCTGTATGTTATGTACTGCTGTCAATTTCGTTTTCTTTGTTGTTGTTACTGCTTTTATTTCTGTAATCTCTTTTTCGGACTCCTTTGAAATGCTTTATTTAAGCTGAGGGTTTATCGGAAACAACCTCTCTAAGGTTGCGTACCCTCTACTCTCCCCTGACGCCACTTGTGAGATTGTTGTTGTTGTTGTTGACGATGTACATATATATATACACAGTTTGGAGTGCTGCGGTTTTGAGATTCTTGTGTTATTGGCTGGTTTAATGCCAAATCCGGTAACAACTATTTCCATAGTTGCAATGAGGTAAAGCTTCTCTTCTTTGGACCGTATATCACATTTTCACATTCATCGAGGCTGACATTCTTTTGCTTGCGACTTCTCAGTGTAAATATCCAAGCCATCGCCCACATGCTGTCTTCCGGTCTGAGTCTAGCTGTGAGGTATGACGAATATGATGTCATAACTATGAGTTTAACTGAATAAATTCTTACACTGTTAGATTCGTAAGATATATTGTTGGTAACAGGCTTAACATGCATATATATAATGTACTAGGAGTAACGATTACTCCTTCTGTTTCAATTTGTTTGTCTTACTTTCCGTTTTAGTTTGTTCAAAAAGAAAACGTCTCTTTCCTAATTTGACAGCTCTTTCATTTAAACATCACATATGACATGTTTACGATCACAAGATTAAAGGGTATTTGATACATTATACATGCTCAAAAGTCTTAGCTGAAGATCGACCAGTATAAGATTCGAAAGTCTTCTATACTTTCTTAAACTCCATGCTCGGTCAAATTAAGACAAACAAATTGAAACGGGAAGGGATATGTCAGTTGAATTCTCTTATTATTATCCCTTATACCAAATTAATACGTATATCTAACGCGTATATGCAGCACCAGAGCTACAAACAAGTTAAGAGCTGAAAATTCCGGCGAAGTTAGACATGTCGTGGCTGTTGCTGTCAAGCTAACTATTCTTTTCGGTCTTGATCTTTGTTTGGCTCTATTGAATCATCATGTTGCCTGGGCTGGCCTTTTCAGTAATAACGCGGAGATAATTAAAAAATTTGCGTCCATGATACCGCTTCTATTAATATCCTTTATATTGGATTTCTCTCAAGGAATTTTATCAGGTAAGATTATGTGTGGGTGTAACTAGTAACTGGTAAAGTTGTTGCCATGTGACCAGGCGGTCACGGGTTCAAGCCTTGGAAACAGCCTCTGGCAGAAATGCAAGGTACGACTGCGTACAATACACCCTTGTGGTGGGCCCTTCCTCGAACCCTGCGCCATAGCGGGAGCTTTAGTGCAACCGGGCTGCCCTTTTTTAAGACTCTGTGTGTGTGTGTTTTGGCATTCAAAATAACCTTAATATACTTGTGGAGTAATTGAATTGATCAGGGGTGGCTAGAGGATGCGGATGGCAGCGTGGTGCTACATGCATCAACTTGGCGACATTGTATTTCATCGGCATGCCAATAGCAGGCCCCGTTGCTTTCAAGTTCAACCTACACGCTCAGGTAGTTCAAGTGCAGCCGCGCTTTATTTAGTGTCATCGTTTAGACAGATGCGAGATTTAAACTTGATGAACTCGACCTTAAATATGATGCAGGGTTTATGGATCGGCTTGATATGCGGTCTAGCTTGTCGAGCTTCCGGCTTATTGCTACTGACATTATCGACGAGATCATGGAAACAGATCGAGGGCTCAACAAATGGCCATCGACAAAGTGAACTTGAAGCTTGATCTGCTCACTGGCGACCAGTAGCCATCTCTTCTTCTTCTCCATGTTGTCTTATCTCATTGTTCACGAGCAACATTCATTATTCATGGAGCACTTTCTTATAACAAATTACGCGTCGATAACAGTAGGGTAGCGTTCTTTATGTGTGGCTGAAGTTTCTTGTTCGTGGTGTTAAGTGATGTCTATGATTTCGGACAGATAGTTTTTAGGATTATTTTATGACTGTAGTATTATCTTGTGACTAGTGTTGTTAGTGTACTAGTTTATATGCATTTATGTTTTTGTGTTTGTTATACTGTTATCGGGCCTAAGCCGGGGGTCTATCGAAAACAGTCTCTACTTCATCTGAGGTAGTGGTATGGCCTGCGTACACTCTACCCTCCCCAGATCTCATTACGTGGGAATACACTGGGTATGTTGTTGTTGTTGCTGTTGATAAACTAATGAGTGACACCGTTAGGGTTAGTTTATTTTTGGGTGGAGTAGTTTTGTACGAAGGTGGTTCGGTTAGATATAGTCTTCCTGCGAAAACGGTTCAAGTGTTTCCAATGACACTCAAATACGATCCGTCTTGTACGTCTTTTTTGGAGTAAAATGAAGGTACACGATTCCGAACTTTTCTATTCTTACAATTGATCGATATCCCATATCAATTATGGGTAACGGTCATATAATTTTTTAGGAGACTGGAATTTAAAATAATGACTCTTTATCAGCCTTTCTCCGTAGTTCTAAGATTTTTTCCAACCAAATGTGTTTAGCGACACTTACTCGCACTCGAAATTTATACTAAATTAATGAATGCGAAGACACGTATTTTCCATACGTATTTTCACTTTAATTAGATGTTGATCATTAGTGCTAAATAGTTTGGTTTGGTTTGGTTAAACATTGGGTGTGAATGAATATTTATGTTGATACAATACATATTACTTAAAGGTTTTTAAGTTTAATGTAACAATAGTAAAGAATATAATTACATTATCAGATCATTTAAAAGGTAATTGTAACTAATAACGTAACTCATATAAAATTATATAGATATATTTTACTTAGAATCTATAATATATGTGAAATTACACTGAATGTGTATATATAATAATGTCAAAGACGTATGGAACTAGTGTACAATATAATAATGTCGTACACCTTATATTTATATTAGAAGATTCATTAAACGTCTATAAATATTTGTCTTTGAATTTAATTATTATTGTATATGAACTTGAAATCGTACTAGAAACACATAAACTTCAAATTCTAAATATCCATCTCTAATGTAATCACAAATGACCTCAAAAATAATATTGCATGCACTCGTATGTATGTATGTATGTATGTATGTATATACACATATATATCACACATATATATAGGGATAATATTACTCATAAAAATACCTGAACTTTGACCGGATTTTCAGTTGAGCATACTGAGCTTTGCGGGGGTTCTATTACCCCCTAGACTTTTTTTTTCGTATTTTAATAGTATATATCTGTCCACCTGGATACGTGTAAATATGAGGTTGGCGCGTGTATTACACGCGTCAATACACGTGTAAAAATGAGATTGGTGCATGTATTACACCGCCAAACGTTGAAACTGGGTATAGAGTTTCGGGGAAATTAAATCCACTTTAAAAAGTCTAAGGGGGTAATAGGACTCCCGCAAAGTTCAGTATGCTCAACTGGAAATCCGGTCAAAGTTCAGGTATTTTTGTGAGTATTATCTATATCTATAATCTATATCTAATCTATATCTATATCTATATCTATAAAGTGATTTGAACTTTTTGCCCTTCATTAAAAAACTTTCCTTTAGACAAAATTATCTTTTCACTATTTTCTTTAATTTATTATTTAATTATTTTTTATTTTATTAACTAGGCTCCTAAAATATATGAGACTCTTAAAATATATGGGGAAAAAATCACTTAATATTTTCCTTTATACTAGTCAATTAAAAAAATATTTCTAAAATAGAACTCTATTAAGGAAATACCTCTATAAATATTGAGATGCACGTTAAACTATTGCACTGTTAAACTCATGCAGTCGCAAGATATCCAATCTGCAGCAACCAAAAAATCAGTCCACAACTCTGAAGGACAGAGAACATGCTATTGCATGAAAAATATTTATTTATAATTTAATAAAACAAAGAACGTATGTTTCAAACCCATGTATTTAAAGTTATGTGATATGCTCATCTAATTTGATTAAATTGCATGTCTAGATTGGTGGATGATTAATTTTTTACCCCTCAACTTCTATACTATTTTCTGACAATATAATAGAATTTAACGTGTGTATATATATATCTTCTTTGTTTTCATTCAAATCATTTTTTAGAGTCAAAATTTTATATCTCTTTTATCGTATTGTTTTGTTATAGTTTATAGGTGCTAGATAAATGTCGATCGGCTTTAAAGATTTTTTTTTGGTAAAGATTAGGTTTAATTGCATTATTTTTATATCTCTGCTTTGAGATTTTTTTTATCTAAAGGTTAGATTTAGTTGTATTATTTTGATATCTCTATATCGTATTATTTTATTAGAGTTTACAGGTATTACATGAGTGTCGGACGACCTTGAGAATTTTTTTGTGTAAAGATTAGATTTAATTGTATTATTTTACTGTCTCTATCATCGTTTCAGTTTACAGGTGGTAGATTTTTTGGTAAAGACTAGGTTTAATTAAATAAATTCTCAATCTTTACATATTCAAATGATGTTGAATTTAATTATTGTATTAATCTTTAATATTTTAACAAATATCCTATTTAATATAATGTTTGAACTCATTAAAGTGAGGTACACGCGCAAGGCGCGTACATATAAACTAGTCCCTATATATATATATATATATATATATTTAATTTTGTGAACTCATGCATGACCTTCTGATGCACTAGTCTAGAAATAAAATCGTGCATGACGAAAGAGTCAAAAGAGGACAATGTTCAACTTATCTAAAATCACATGAAAAAAAATTATCTCGAAAAATCAGTAATTTTTGAATACATAAAGACATAGAACATGACGATAGAACACGACGAAAGTCCTATAAATAGTAGGACTTTCATATTGATTTATCGATTTTCTTTGAATATCGCTATATCTGATAAATTATATAGTAGCACTACAAACAAATGGGAACAGCCGTCGCCACCGCGACTACCGCCATTAATGGCCCTTATCACTCCTTCAAAATCATGCATAAACGATTGTACCTCAACCGTGCATTTTCTCTTATTTACATCTTTGCCATTTTGGCTCTATTTTATTACCATATAATAAAATTATTTAGTTCTAATAATTTCATTTTAGTTACCATAATTAACCTTTGCATGTTAATCTCTGACATAATTTTAGCTTTCATGTGGTTTACTTCTCAATCTTTCCGCACGCGCCCTATAGCGCGTGAGGAGTTCCCCAAAATGCTCGAAAATTTCGAGGGTTTTCCCGCGCTGGATGTTTTTATTTGCACAGCGGATCCTTATAGGGAGCCGCCGGGTAATGTGGCCAACACGGCTCTGTCTGTGTTGGCGTATGATTACCCGACAGAGAAGCTCTCGATTTATGTGTCGGATGACGGGGGATCAGAGCTTACTCTGTTCGCTCTCACGGAGGCCGCGAGATTTGCTGTACACTGGTTGCCATTTTGTAGGGAAAATGGAGTAGTGAAAAGGTGTCCGGATGCATATTTCAGTTCTGATAATTTCGTGAAAAATTCTCAGTCTCATAAAATTAAGGTACTTTTTACTCCTTTTATTTATTTTTATTTATCATAATTTGACTAGTCACGAAGTTTAGGAAAGAAATGAACTTGATATTTATTTGGTTATAAGAGTTTTGAAACTCGTGATTCTAAGATGATAGATTCTTGTTAAGAAAATATGAAAACATTAATGGTCAGACGATAGTAAAAAGTCATAGCAAATTCAACAGCTATTTATACAACAACAAAAAAAAATAAAAAAATTAAGCGTAATTTACCCTAAACAACAAAATTTATAAATATTGACGTGGGGAGAAACAAATTTACTACTAGTTTTATACCAATCGTAATTGCTCGAATCCCAAGACGTTCTTTGAACCAATCACATACTTTCATTCTTTTTAAATCAGACTAATCTCACTGAGTATATAATATTTGTTTTTGTGTGATTATCCATGCAGCTGATGTACGAAAATATGATTTCGAGAATAAGTAATGTGGTGGAGAGAGGAAAAGTAAATAAAGAATATATTAGCAATGAGGATGAACATCAAGCTTATACCAAATATTCATCTGATAAATTTTCTACCAATCATCATCCATCTATTATTCAGGTTTGTGTTAATTTCCTTTAATATATATATATATATATAAAAAAAAAAAATCACGAGAAGAAAAGATCGGACCATTGAAGCTAATTAATAATATGTATACATAATTTATTTAGAATTAGTAAACTTAAAATTCCGAATCAGTCAGCCTCTAATAATTGTAGTTAGCTATATATATTGAATTTTATGTGTTTCTACGATGATTTCGATATAATTTCTTTTTTATATTATTTTGATTTTTTTATTCCTCAAGCAGGTTTTATTGGCAAACAACAAACACAAAGACATTACAGATGTTTTTATGCCAAATCTTGTCTATATTTCTAGGCAAAAAAGCAAAACTTACCCTCACCATTTCAAAGCTGGGGCACTTAATGTTCTGGTAAGACAATATTACATGAATTTAATTAAGTTTTATTCACAAATAATGTAAAATAATATTCACAAAGTAATGTTACTCCTTTGTAAGTTTAAAATATACTATTTATACATGATTAAAATTATTTTTTATGTGGTTATAGTAGGTGTTGAACCCCCTTCGACTTAGTTTTCTTTGAATATTGAACCCCTAACTTGAAATTCTGGCTCCGCTTCTGATTGCAATGAAGGTTTCTTGTTTAACGTTGAAGCTTCTTGCTAATGGCTATTTGTCAAGAATGTGACCGTAAAATGGTTAGTTGGTGCTATTTCTTTTAATATCTATGTTGCTATAAGACTTATGAAACCTGTCATCTTAATCATACATGTCATAAAGATCGCGTTGCAATGAAAGTTTCTCGTTGAAACTTTATGACAATGACTATTTTTCAAGAATGTGACCTTGAAATGGTTAGTTGACGCTACTTCTATTGATATTTGTGTGGCTATAAGATTTTTGAAACATGTCGTCTTAAACATACATGTCATAAAATTGTGTTGCAATGAAAGTTTCTTGTTTAATGTTGAAACTTCACGACAATGACTATTTTTCAAGAATGTGACCGTGAAATGGTTAGTTGATGCTATTTCTATTTTTGAAACTTGTCGTCTTAAACATACATGTCATAAAATTGTATTGTAATGAAAGTTTCTCGTTTAATGTTGAAGCTTCGAGTATCGCGAATCATGACAAATGGGCCTATAATCTTAACATTGGATTGTGACATGTACTCCAATGATCCATCAACTCCTAAACGGGCTTTATGTTACTTCTTGGACCAATCTTTGTGGCCCAATTTAGCCTATGTTCAAACACCGCAACGATTTCATGGGCTTAATTGGGCCGATATCTATGCAAGTGAGTTCAGAACTATAGGCCGAATGAATCCATTGGGTATGGATGGGCTTTGTGGCCCAAATCACATGGGGACCGGGTGCTTCTTTCGACGTCGGGCTTTCTTTGGTGGCCCATCATCATTTGTGCAACCAGAAATCATTTCAGGTCGTGTCGCGAACAAGCCCATTGAGGCCCAAACTATTCTAGAGCAAGCTCATCAAGTGGCAAGTTGCAATTATGAGAACCAAACTAGTTGGGGTTACAAGGTATGTTTCACAATTCATAGTTCTTTTTCATTTTCATCACAAGGCGGATTCAGAATTTGAATTTTGTTGAGCTTCAAAGAAGAACGAATATTTTGTTGTGGACAATACTAACAACCAGGGGCGGAGCTAGCTAATAGTGAGGGGGTTCAACCCCCTTTTCAGCAAAAATTATACTATTTATGTATATATAGCAGACGTTGAACCCCCTTCCACTGGTTCTTTTGTTCACATTTTTCGATTTTGAACCCCCTTAATTAAGATGTTGGCTCCGCGTGCAGATGGGCTTTCGATATGGATCATTGGTGGAGGATATTTACACTGGGTATCAACTTCATTGTGAAGGTTGGAAATCAATATTTTGCAACCCTAAAAGGCCAGCATTTTTAGGACATGTACCTTTATCACTCAATGATGTGGTTATTCAAATAAAGAGATGGGCCATGGGCCTTCTTGAAATAGCTTTCTCCAAATATAGCCCAATTACATTTGGTATGTGGCATTTGGGACCAATAATGGCCCAATGTTACACTCATTATGCATTTTGGCCCATTTATGCCATACCCGTAACTCTCTATGCTTTCGTTCCTCAGCTCGCTCTTCTATGTGGAGTTCCCATTTTCCCAAAGGTACCTCTTGATTTATCTTTTTTTTTTAAAAAAATAATAATTACACTTTTGGTCCTTCAGTTATTCGTAAATTCTAATTTTCGTAATTATGGTATTGAAATGTGGGTTTTTAGTCCCTTTAGTATGTCGTATTTGAACTATTTTTAGAACTAACCATCAAATACAGAGTAAAAATACAAACTTATCCTAACATAGTCCGATATTCTTTTCTCTTTTGAGTCATCTCTCTTTCAGTCTGGCCTATTAAGTAAGTTAGCTAGAGATCGAAACTGCACCTGAGAAAGACTAGACTTCTAGTAAGAGTATGTGAATGGTGAAATCGACAGTAGTCAAGGTAAATTTGTGAATATCCAATGAATGGTGAAATCGACAATAGTCAGGGTAAATTTGTGAATATCCAATCAATGGTGAAATCGACAATAGTCAGGGTAAATTTGTGAATATCCAATCAATGGTGAAATCGACAATAGTCAGGGTAAATATGTGAACAACCACAAGATCATAAGTGCACATATCGGTTAATTGAAGGTTAAATGTGCTCAATCAATTATCACAGGGAATGAAATAAGAATTTATCAATAACCGAGGGACCAAAAGTGCTAATCTCAATCTTCTTTTTGTAATTACTCATGATATTAAATCTTCATAAATGAACTATTTTAAGTATAAAATATGATTTTATAACCTCACTTTTTTTTTTTTTTTTACATAAAATTGATTTCAGATTTCTAGTCCATGGTCTTTGTTGCCTATTTTTCTATTTATTGGAGCATACATTCCAACCAAATGTGTTTAGCGACACTTACTCGCACTCGAAATTTATACTAAATTAATGAATGCGAAGACACGTATTTTCCATACGTATTTTCACTTTAATTAGATGTTGATCGTCAGTGCTAAATAGTTTGGTTTGGTTTGGTTTGGTTAAACATTGGGTGTGAATGAATATTTATGTTGATACAATACATATTACTTAAAGGTTTTTAAGTTTAATGTAACAATAGTAAAGAATATAATTACATTATCAGATCATTTAAAAGGTAATTGTAACTAATAACGTAACTCATATAAAATTATATAGATATATTTTACTTAGAATCTATAATATATGTGAAATTACACTGAATGTGTATATATAATAATGTCAAAGACGTATGGAACTAGTGTACAATATAATAATGTCGTACACCTTATATTTATATTAGAAGATTCATTAAACGTCTATAAATATTTGTCTTTGAATTTAATTATTATTGTATATGAACTTGAAATCGTACTAGAAACACATAAACTTCAAATTCTAAATATCCATCTCTAATGTAATCACAAATGACCTCAAAAATAATATTGCATGCACTCGTATGTATGTATGTATGTATGTATGTATATACACATATATATCACACATATATATAGGGATAATATTACTCATAAAAATACCTGAACTTTGACCGGATTTTCAGTTGAGCATACTGAGCTTTGCGGGGGTTCTATTACCCCCTAGACTTTTTTTTTCGTATTTTAATAGTATATATCTGTCCACCTGGATACGTGTAAATATGAGGTTGGCGCGTGTATTACACGCGTCAATACACGTGTAAAAATGAGATTGGTGCATGTATTACACCGCCAAACGTTGAAACTGGGTATAGAGTTTCGGGGAAATTAAATCCACTTTAAAAAGTCTAAGGGGGTAATAGGACTCCCGCAAAGTTCAGTATGCTCAACTGGAAATCCGGTCAAAGTTCAGGTATTTTTGTGAGTATTATCTATATCTATAATCTATATCTAATCTATATCTATATCTATATCTATAAAGTGATTTGAACTTTTTGCCCTTCATTAAAAAACTTTCCTTTAGACAAAATTATCTTTTCACTATTTTCTTTAATTTATTATTTAATTATTTTTTATTTTATTAACTAGGCTCCTAAAATATATGAGACTCTTAAAATATATGGGGAAAAAATCACTTAATATTTTCCTTTATACTAGTCAATTAAAAAAATATTTCTAAAATAGAACTCTATTAAGGAAATACCTCTATAAATATTGAGATGCACGTTAAACTATTGCACTGTTAAACTCATGCAGTCGCAAGATATCCAATCTGCAGCAACCAAAAAATCAGTCCACAACTCTGAAGGACAGAGAACATGCTATTGCATGAAAAATATTTATTTATAATTTAATAAAACAAAGAACGTATGTTTCAAACCCATGTATTTAAAGTTATGTGATATGCTCATCTAATTTGATTAAATTGCATGTCTAGATTGGTGGATGATTAATTTTTTACCCCTCAACTTCTATACTATTTTCTGACAATATAATAGAATTTAACGTGTGTATATATATATCTTCTTTGTTTTCATTCAAATCATTTTTTAGAGTCAAAATTTTATATCTCTTTTATCGTATTGTTTTGTTATAGTTTATAGGTGCTAGATAAATGTCGATCGGCTTTAAAGATTTTTTTTTGGTAAAGATTAGGTTTAATTGCATTATTTTTATATCTCTGCTTTGAGGTTTTTTTTATCTAAAGGTTAGATTTAGTTGTATTATTTTGATATCTCTATATCGTATTATTTTATTAGAGTTTACAGGTATTACATGAGTGTCGGACGACCTTGAGAATTTTTTTGTGTAAAGATTAGATTTAATTGTATTATTTTACTGTCTCTATCATCGTTTCAGTTTACAGGTGGTAGATTTTTTGGTAAAGACTAGGTTTAATTAAATAAATTCTCAATCTTTACATATTCAAATGATGTTGAATTTAATTATTGTATTAATCTTTAATATTTTAACAAATATCCTATTTAATATAATGTTTGAACTCATTAAAGTGAGGTACACGCGCAAGGCGCGTACATATAAACTAGTCCCTATATATATATATATATATATATATTTAATTTTGTGAACTCATGCATGACCTTCTGATGCACTAGTCTAGAAATAAAATCGTGCATGACGAAAGAGTCAAAAGAGGACAATGTTCAACTTATCTAAAATCACATGAAAAAAAATTATCTCGAAAAATCAGTAATTTTTGAATACATAAAGACATAGAACATGACGATAGAACACGACGAAAGTCCTATAAATAGTAGGACTTTCATATTGATTTATCGATTTTCTTTGAATATCGCTATATCTGATAAATTATATAGTAGCACTACAAACAAATGGGAACAGCCGTCGCCACCGCGACTACCGCCATTAATGGCCCTTATCACTCCTTCAAAATCATGCATAAACGATTGTACCTCAACCGTGCATTTTCTCTTATTTACATCTTTGCCATTTTGGCTCTATTTTATTACCATATAATAAAATTATTTAGTTCTAATAATTTCATTTTAGTTACCATAATTAACCTTTGCATGTTAATCTCTGACATAATTTTAGCTTTCATGTGGTTTACTTCTCAATCTTTCCGCACGCGCCCTATAGCGCGTGAGGAGTTCCCCAAAATGCTCGAAAATTTCGAGGGTTTTCCCGCGCTGGATGTTTTTATTTGCACAGCGGATCCTTATAGGGAGCCGCCGGGTAATGTGGCCAACACGGCTCTGTCTGTGTTGGCGTATGATTACCCGACAGAGAAGCTCTCGATTTATGTGTCGGATGACGGGGGATCAGAGCTTACTCTGTTCGCTCTCACGGAGGCCGCGAGATTTGCTGTACACTGGTTGCCATTTTGTAGGGAAAATGGAGTAGTGAAAAGGTGTCCGGATGCATATTTCAGTTCTGATAATTTCGTGAAAAATTCTCAGTCTCATAAAATTAAGGTACTTTTTACTCCTTTTATTTATTTTTATTTATCATAATTTGACTAGTCACGAAGTTTAGGAAAGAAATGAACTTGATATTTATTTGGTTATAAGAGTTTTGAAACTCGTGATTCTAAGATGATAGATTCTTGTTAAGAAAATATGAAAACATTAATGGTCAGACGATAGTAAAAAGTCATAGCAAATTCAACAGCTATTTATACAACAACAAAAAAAAATAAAAAAATTAAGCGTAATTTACCCTAAACAACAAAATTTATAAATATTGACGTGGGGAGAAACAAATTTACTACTAGTTTTATACCAATCGTAATTGCTCGAATCCCAAGACGTTCTTTGAACCAATCACATACTTTCATTCTTTTTAAATCAGACTAATCTCACTGAGTATATAATATTTGTTTTTGTGTGATTATCCATGCAGCTGATGTACGAAAATATGATTTCGAGAATAAGTAATGTGGTGGAGAGAGGAAAAGTAAATAAAGAATATATTAGCAATGAGGATGAACATCAAGCTTATACCAAATATTCATCTGATAAATTTTCTACCAATCATCATCCATCTATTATTCAGGTTTGTGTTAATTTCCTTTAATATATATATATATATATAAAAAAAAAAAATCACGAGAAGAAAAGATCGGACCATTGAAGCTAATTAATAATATGTATACATAATTTATTTAGAATTAGTAAACTTAAAATTCCGAATCAGTCAGCCTCTAATAATTGTAGTTAGCTATATATATTGAATTTTATGTGTTTCTACGATGATTTCGATATAATTTCTTTTTTATATTATTTTGATTTTTTTATTCCTCAAGCAGGTTTTATTGGCAAACAACAAACACAAAGACATTACAGATGTTTTTATGCCAAATCTTGTCTATATTTCTAGGCAAAAAAGCAAAACTTACCCTCACCATTTCAAAGCTGGGGCACTTAATGTTCTGGTAAGACAATATTACATGAATTTAATTAAGTTTTATTCACAAATAATGTAAAATAATATTCACAAAGTAATGTTACTCCTTTGTAAGTTTAAAATATACTATTTATACATGATTAAAATTATTTTTTATGTGGTTATAGTAGGTGTTGAACCCCCTTCGACTTAGTTTTCTTTGAATATTGAACCCCTAACTTGAAATTCTGGCTCCGCTTCTGATTGCAATGAAGGTTTCTTGTTTAACGTTGAAGCTTCTTGCTAATGGCTATTTGTCAAGAATGTGACCGTAAAATGGTTAGTTGGTGCTATTTCTTTTAATATCTATGTTGCTATAAGACTTATGAAACCTGTCATCTTAATCATACATGTCATAAAGATCGCGTTGCAATGAAAGTTTCTCGTTGAAACTTTATGACAATGACTATTTTTCAAGAATGTGACCTTGAAATGGTTAGTTGACGCTACTTCTATTGATATTTGTGTGGCTATAAGATTTTTGAAACATGTCGTCTTAAACATACATGTCATAAAATTGTGTTGCAATGAAAGTTTCTTGTTTAATGTTGAAACTTCACGACAATGACTATTTTTCAAGAATGTGACCGTGAAATGGTTAGTTGATGCTATTTCTATTTTTGAAACTTGTCGTCTTAAACATACATGTCATAAAATTGTATTGTAATGAAAGTTTCTCGTTTAATGTTGAAGCTTCGAGTATCGCGAATCATGACAAATGGGCCTATAATCTTAACATTGGATTGTGACATGTACTCCAATGATCCATCAACTCCTAAACGGGCTTTATGTTACTTCTTGGACCAATCTTTGTGGCCCAATTTAGCCTATGTTCAAACACCGCAACGATTTCATGGGCTTAATTGGGCCGATATCTATGCAAGTGAGTTCAGAACTATAGGCCGAATGAATCCATTGGGTATGGATGGGCTTTGTGGCCCAAATCACATGGGGACCGGGTGCTTCTTTCGACGTCGGGCTTTCTTTGGTGGCCCATCATCATTTGTGCAACCAGAAATCATTTCAGGTCGTGTCGCGAACAAGCCCATTGAGGCCCAAACTATTCTAGAGCAAGCTCATCAAGTGGCAAGTTGCAATTATGAGAACCAAACTAGTTGGGGTTACAAGGTATGTTTCACAATTCATAGTTCTTTTTCATTTTCATCACAAGGCGGATTCAGAATTTGAATTTTGTTGAGCTTCAAAGAAGAACGAATATTTTGTTGTGGACAATACTAACAACCAGGGGCGGAGCTAGCTAATAGTGAGGGGGTTCAACCCCCTTTTCAGCAAAAATTATACTATTTATGTATATATAGCAGACGTTGAACCCCCTTCCACTGGTTCTTTTGTTCACATTTTTCGATTTTGAACCCCCTTAATTAAGATGTTGGCTCCGCGTGCAGATGGGCTTTCGATATGGATCATTGGTGGAGGATATTTACACTGGGTATCAACTTCATTGTGAAGGTTGGAAATCAATATTTTGCAACCCTAAAAGGCCAGCATTTTTAGGACATGTACCTTTATCACTCAATGATGTGGTTATTCAAATAAAGAGATGGGCCATGGGCCTTCTTGAAATAGCTTTCTCCAAATATAGCCCAATTACATTTGGTATGTGGCATTTGGGACCAATAATGGCCCAATGTTACACTCATTATGCATTTTGGCCCATTTATGCCATACCCGTAACTCTCTATGCTTTCGTTCCTCAGCTCGCTCTTCTATGTGGAGTTCCCATTTTCCCAAAGGTACCTCTTGATTTATCTTTTTTTTTAAAAAAAATAATAATTACACTTTTGGTCCTTCAGTTATTCGTAAATTCTAATTTTCGTAATTATGGTATTGAAATGTGGGTTTTTAGTCCCTTTAGTATGTCGTATTTGAACTATTTTTAGAACTAACCATCAAATACAGAGTAAAAATACAAACTTATCCTAACATAGTCCGATATTCTTTTCTCTTTTGAGTCATCTCTCTTTCAGTCTGGCCTATTAAGTAAGTTAGCTAGAGATCGAAACTGCACCTGAGAAAGACTAGACTTCTAGTAAGAGTATGTGAATGGTGAAATCGACAGTAGTCAAGGTAAATTTGTGAATATCCAATGAATGGTGAAATCGACAATAGTCAGGGTAAATTTGTGAATATCCAATCAATGGTGAAATCGACAATAGTCAGGGTAAATTTGTGAATATCCAATCAATGGTGAAATCGACAATAGTCAGGGTAAATATGTGAACAACCACAAGATCATAAGTGCACATATCGGTTAATTGAAGGTTAAATGTGCTCAATCAATTATCACAGGGAATGAAATAAGAATTTATCAATAACCGAGGGACCAAAAGTGCTAATCTCAATCTTCTTTTTGTAATTACTCATGATATTAAATCTTCATAAATGAACTATTTTAAGTATAAAATATGATTTTATAACCTCACTTTTTTTTTTTTTTTACATAAAATTGATTTCAGATTTCTAGTCCATGGTCTTTGTTGCCTATTTTTCTATTTATTGGAGCATACATGCAAGATTACTTTTTAAATTTTGCATCAACAAAATGGTCATTGCAAAGGTGGTGGAGTCACCAAAGAATGTGGATTATAAGAGGATTATCACCCTTTTCAATTGGAATTATTGAGTACTTAATGAAAAGTTTGGGTTTAGTCACACAAAGATTCAACGTAACGAGCAAAGTAGTCGATCCTGACCAGGATACAAGATACGATCGAGGAATTATAGAGTTTGGGGTTGCTTCGCCGATGTTTGTGCCACTAACAACATCATCAATTGTCAATTTAATGGCATTGTTCAAAGCATTATTGAGTTTTTACAAAGGGGAAAACTTTGATGGATTATTACTTCAAACTCTTATTGCTTGTTTTGGAGTTATAAATTGTTTGCCAATATATGAAGCTATGGTTATTAGAGTTGATAAAGGAAGGATGCACAACAAGATTACTATAATATCTATATTTTTAGCTTTGTGTATTTACATTGCTATATCCTATTTTCTTGTAGGACATATGTAACATCGAGATAAACATTCAGTATCCCTCGAACTATGACCAAAGTTGTTGCGACACACTCCAACTTCACAAGAGTCTTCTTACCTCCTGAAATCAATTTTAGCATATTTTTATCGCCCTTTTGTGCCACGTCAGCTAAAAAGAATGACAAGAATAAGCTAAAATTTAGTTCAAGAGGTAACAGGATCCCCGTTAAGTTGGAGCGTGTCCTAACAAATTTGGTCATAGTTCAGGAGGTACTAGGTGTTTTACTCTTTAATATCGTATATTTTATTTTTTTTACCTTGTGGTCGTACCTTCCTCGGACCTCACACAGGGTTGGCCTTTAGTTTTCTTACTTATTTTTAGTGTTTGTAACGTGAATAAAGGACTAGTTCTTACTAAATAAATTTAATGTCGCACAATCTTATTCTGATAATATTAGTTCACTATTTGTAATCCCAAAAAAATAAAAAACATATACATGTATGAGAATATATATATATATATATATATATATATATATATATATATATATATATATTTCCATATCTATTATAGGTTTTATTAATATGGATAATGTAACACATCTCACTATTATAATGTTTAATCTAGATTAAGAAGAGTTATTACTTATTAACATTAAAAGTTATTACTTATTAACCTTAGTTCTCCCTCCACATGGACCTATACTACCAATTTTTATTGGAAAGTAAAAATAGCCAATTATATAAAACCAATTGGTTGGCTCTTGAATTATATTTGCTAAAAAGAGTACTATATAATATTTTTTTTTTCTTAGTGTTCTACTGATGTGGTTAAGCACTAATTAAACCCCTTAGATTATAATCCCATAATTTATTTATTTTATGTTTGATTACAATGATCTCACCAATTGCTTACATAGCCAAAAGATGGTTTATATGCAGTAATATTAATTACACTTAACATTGAAAACATCAATCTATACATCATAATCTTAATTTAATTTAGAGAAAGAGAGATTATTCTTTTGGAATTTTATTTTAATATTCAAATTGGTTTTGTGGAAAGAGAGGGAAAAAAAAAAGACGACTTTCCTAGATGAACACTCGATTAATAGTTATTATCTAAGAAAATATTATTCCTTTGTTGAACATAATAACTGTAATTAGTAGAGTGATTATCTGATCGTGAATTTTTTTTATACTTCAATTAATTATTTATTTTCTTCATAGAGATGCTAAGGAATTTTTATTTTTTTTTAATTTCTCAAAGTTGATGGTTGCCAATTTGACCACATCATTTATTCTTTTGTGGTAAGATATATATTCTTCATAACCTTAAGGTGGTCCAAGTTATTTGTTTGACATTAAAAAAATTTATGATTTGATGCCAGGTAAATATTTATACTAAAATAATTCAAGATTATGTTTGATTTTATTATAAAATTTGGAGTCTAAATATTTTTTTCGTTGACTAAAATTAAAATAAGATTGTATATCACTTAAATAATAACGATTAATTTATTAATGAATTTGTATATGTACATAAGACATATGATTTGTATTCATTGACTGAGTGTAAATATCTTATGCGGATAAATACTAAGGATATTAGAAAAGGACAATAAGTCGAGGGGAAATTAGGAAATTAAATATTTATGTATTTTTTAAAAAAAAATTGATAAAACTTTTAGGAAATAAAGGATGTATTATCTTTTCTTTTTCATTTTCTAATCTTTTTAAAAAAATAAATCAAAACAATATGTTTTTTTATTCTATGGTTAGGAGATAATGATGCCAATGATATGTGTTTAAGACAAAGATTAGTTGGAAAGGATTAGGCAACTAAATGCCAAACAAAAAGGGAACATATTTTATATTTTATAAAAATGGAACCACTTATACCAGATTTCATGGGTGATCAAGCTCTAAAATATTGTTATTTAACTTTTTACATATTAAATAGCTTTATTTATTAATTAACTTTTATTAATTTCTATTGTTATATAAGTGATATTCACTAATATATATAGAGTTTCTTTTTATATTTACTAATTGGGAACTTGACGCATGCTGGCTTGATAAGCTAATTACAACACATATGATTCGAACTTTGAAAATAAAGCCAATTTTATTTTCTAAAATAAGATTTTTTTGATCGAATATAAATTAATCAAACTTCAATATTCGCACTTGATATCGAATGAGAAACAAAAAGTTTCACAAGCTTATAGTATGCATATTTTTAACAATAATATTAGTGGGTGAACAACTTAAAATGTTTAATTTTTTCATAATCAATATGGACCCCTTATACAACAATATAATTATAATGGGGTCCTCAAATTCTAGTATACTCCAAATTGGAATTTTCAAATATTTGCTCCCTAATGATTGAGGTTAATTATAGTATTTATTTGAACAATCATGTTCTTAATTAGAAACACAATTGAATCGAATGAATGACTGATAAACAATTTATTGATATTAATCAAATTCAATTAGAATGCTTAATATGTTTTATTTGTACATGAGATAAATTAAGTGAAGTTAATTAGAGTGTTATAGTATTACCAAAAGATTAGCAATCCACCCTTAATCAGAGGTCTCCGGTTTGAGTTCTGAGTATGGAGAAAATCCTATATCGAGAGCGTCACCCCTAGACCGGGCCCTGTAGTACGCGATCCGAATTAGTCGGATCTCCAATGCGGGTAGCGAACACCGGGAGGAAAACCAAAAAAAATAAAAAAATTAGCAAGCTAATCAGCATATATCTTTGAAGAAGCATTCAAGAATGGAAAAGTAGGTTTACTTTTTATTATTTGATAATGACTTTAAATTACATAATTTTCCATTAATTAAATTATATGAATAAAGGATACTAACAGAGACTCCATTTTGTGATTTTGCTGTCTAACCACTTGTCCTTTTTTTTTTTTTTTTTCAAGTCCAATAATTTACTATTTAGAAAATCAACCAATAAATACAATATTATTTAAACACACAACAATAAAGTTGTTAACTTTTTATCTGCTCATTCAAGTAAGAACTAGTATTGTTATTATTATTTTGACCACTTGAATTTGAATTGTATTATACTTTTTCATCCATCTCAAATTATCTATCGTAATTTTTAAGAATAGTTATCTCATATTTTTGTTATTTAAGAAGTTTAAATTAAAATATAAAAGTAAAACATGACAGATAATTTGAGACGGAAGAATGTAATTTATTATTTGTTGAGACCACAAATCCATAATAATAAATGTATAAAGAAGCATGACTTGTTCCTTTTGCTCACTGTAAAGTAACTTTTATATTAATTTGAATTTGAGGTGTATAATATTTATTAAGCGGTGTATTTTTTTCCGGGATATTTATCATTTTTAAGATTTGAAATCTGAGATTTCTGATTAATAAAGATGAATGGATTTTATCCATCATAATCTTTGATAGTAAGTACTCAAAGATCTCGAAATTGAACTCTATCGAGAGCATAAAGTTGTTTTTCTTTTCGAAAGCGTTTTAGTCCTAACTCCTAATATTATACAACTAAAATTCAAATTAATATAATGTATTGTAAAATGAGGATGTCACTTTCGACCAACTACAAATGAACTTAAAAACTCAGAAAAAAAAAGAATATGATTTTTATTTTTATTTTCTATGAATGAATACGTCACTACTGAAAATCACCATTTAAAAAAAAAAAACTTTTGGTTGCCTTTAATGGTTCCATTGAGCAATTTATTTATCTCTCCACCTTGCTATAATTGGATGGGTGGACAGAGAAAAAAAAAAAAATATATATATATATATATATTTCCTCATAATTAATTTCCTCATTTATGAAAATTAATTAAGTTATTAATATGTAAATTTGAACTAACATGGGCTCGTGATGATATAGTTGGAATCTATGTTGCTCGAATTCTTTGAGTTCTTTAAAAATAGTATTATTTTTTTTAAGGATCTGTATACGCATGTAATAATATTTTTGGAGAGTTCGAGCAACTTCAATTGAAATCCTTCCATTCTTTCTTCTTGGGGCGGCGTGCTCTAAAAAATAATCGGGGTTCAAGCTTATGAAATGTAGAAAGAAAAAGATGGGTCCTACAATGCGCAAATCTATTTTAATATTAGGTGAAAAATAGAAAAAGATAATGTCAATTTTTGAGATTTGAATCTTTTCTGCCACAAAGATCAATAATAAACAATAACGTTTACCAAGCACGTAGAAACACATAAACTTTGAATTATGAATCCATCTCTATTCCGATCCAATATAGTAGTAAATAAGAAGGTTCATGCATAGAATATTTTCTTGAACACGTCTCAAATACACTAACTTTGAATTTTATATCCATTCTGATTCAATATAATAGTAAATAGAGGTTCATGCATAGAATACTTTCTTGAGCACGTCTAGTAAATAGAGGTTCATGCATAGAATACTTTCTTAAGCATGTCTCAAACACATAGACTTTGAATTCTGAATCAATTTCTATTCCGATCTAATATAGTTGTAACTAGAGGTTCATGCATATAATTTCTCCGTTAACATCTCAAAAACAAATTTCAAATTCTGAATTCATTTTCGATATTGAGCATACAATACATTCTTAATGATTTATAGAATACTTCTCCAACAACATGTCAACAACACATAAACTTCAAATTTTGAATTTGACTCCGATTTTAACAGGATCGTCTCAATAAAATTATAGTGGCCTTAAAGCCAAACTTAAACAAGAAGCGTTAAATATATAAATATACACACGAAATGATATTATAATAATTTATAGTTGTTTTTTAATTGTTGTATATTGATTGTCTTTGGTGTAATATTTTTAAAAGATACATGACCTTTAACTTCATATATAATATGATTATTAATAAAAGATTCATTCTAGCTAATAAGATGTTGGTCATTTGTTTGCAATATATTAACTTGGATGTTATTGCTAAAACATTATTATTAATATGAAGTTTAAGTTGTTTAGTTTAAAATTCTAAAATATTTCTTGTAAAAATTAGATAACTCTTTCTTTTTATATTTTTAGAGAGAAGTTTTAAAGAACCTCTTAACTTATAAGATTTTTTTTTAGTGAATATCTAATTACTGGTTGTCTTAAGCCCGTTCCCCCTTCCCCATCAGGACTTGTTATTTCAATACATCGTGTATCTCCTCGTAATTCAAAAACCACAATCGTGTAAAACACGCATATATATGGTGAAATTTTGATCTATGTATATGTCCACAAGAATAGATAATATAAAATTCTTTTCATATTTATCCTAGATCAAAAACTCCTCACTTTCAATCCCTAAATTTTTTTGCGTAAACTTTTAATGAAGAAGAACGGTGAAATTTTTGAATTTTTCTTTGCTCCAAAATAGAAAAAAATTGAGCTAGCTTTGACGGAATATTTATTTTTTGGATTGAACTTTCTTTGATGAAGTGAGTTATTATCTTAAAAGACGTGCTTTTTTGTTTTTTTCTGTGTTAAAATATGGGGTTGTCCTTTTCATTTACTGTTTCATACTAAATTTCAATTACTGTTTTGGCTAAGGACTTGATTTAAAGCATATAAATCATATTGGAAAAAAATATTTTGAGAAATTTTGCAAGTGATGGAGGAGAAGGGAGAGTAAATACGAAGAAAAGAGAGAGATGAGTATCTTGAAACTATGAAAAAATAAAAATAAAAATGACGATTTTTCAATTTCTACCGTTGGAATAAAATGATGTGATAAATATTTTCATTCCTTACATGTCTTATTGTGTTTGTACTTAGTTTTCATATCAAATGGACCATGAAGGACGACTCGACATATTAAAATAACAAATTTCGAAAGGTTTTTAAGACAACCAAATGTGCATCAAATAAGAGGTAATTAAAAAAACTTCTCTCCATTTTTTTTACGATAATATTTTTAAATGTAATTCACGATCTTCATTATTATTTCAAAGTGAAGTAGATTACTCATTTTTTTTAAATTCTCACCTAAAACAAACGTTTTACTAACTTTATCCTTTGATCCACTCTTATGATTGAACACTTAGTTGACATTCATAAAAAGCATCTAATAAATTCTGAGTTCAATCCATCCTGTTTAGCAGAATGACGGATATTCCTTACTCATTATCACACAATCACTTATTCACAAACTTCGTGTGGGAAAAATTATTTTCATGGAAAACCCTTTTCGCTCCGCTTAGCCTTATCCACCCTCTAGGGATATTTTAGTGATAGATTCTATAGGAACTAAACGATACTATTTGGTCAAATACCTAGCGACAAACTCCTATGTTTCTTTCATTACGATATTTCTGAACAAGTTCGGATTTTGATTTGATGTGCATAGAATAATCTCTTATTCTTTGCAAGTAGTAGTAGATTCCAACTTCTTTTTTTCCTTCAATAGAATCACATTTTTGCCAATTGCCACTAAAACAACACACATATAAATTCTCTCTCTTCTCTCTACTCGCCACATAGAACCACAAAAAAATCTGGAGAAAAAAATTGAGCAAAAATGTCTAAGGAGTTGACTCCGCCGGTGGCTCCGCCGCAACAACCACCGTATACGGCGGCGATGGATCTAGATTTTGATATAGATAGTTCATGGTCATTTGATCAGATTTTTGCTGCGGCAGCATCGCTGCCTTGTTCACCTCTTTGGACTTTTTCAGATGATTATGATGAAAAAATCGCCGGAAATGGAGTTTGTACTGGTCTTCGTAGATTTGTTGCTTGTATGTAAGCTTTTTTGTTTTGATTTCAGCTGTATTTTGAGCATATATTTGAAAAAATTAGGTGACTTTTTGGTAGCAATTTGCATAAATACAGCTAAAATATTCAGCTGAACTGTTAGTGCGCGAGTTTCCTAGCTGAACTATACCAAATATTTATCAAAACACACTTCAACTATCAATTGTTCATAGTCTTCGTAGATTTGTTGCTTGTATGTAAGCCTTTTTGTTTTGATTTCAGCTGTTTTTGAGAATATATTTGAAAAAATTAGTTGACTTTTTGGTAGCAATTTGCTAAATTTGCATAAATACAGATAAAATATTCAGCTGAATTGTTAGTGTGCGAGTTTCGTAGTTCAACTATCACCAAGTATTTATCAAAATACGCTTCTAACTATCAATTGTTCATTTTTTTTTCTATTTGAAATAGTACCATATTGTTGAGGTGTTCTGTTGATAAATTGTTGGTGATCATACGCCTGATAGTTTAGATATGAAACTCGAAAAATCTGAATATGTGTATTTGATCGTTAACTCAAAAAAAGAAAAAAAAACATGTACTTGTATGTAAGCTTTTTGGTTTTGGTTCCAGTTGTTTTATGGAAAAGTTTGAGGAAAGCTGGTTGACTTTTTGTTCTTGTTGCAAATTTAGGTGACTTTTGTAGACTTGTACAAATTTAGGTAGCATTTGTTGCTAAATTTGCATAAAGTGTTTGTTTTGCCAGAAAAGGAAAGAGAGTTAATGGTCAAAAAGGCCTAAAGAATTGATTTTTTGAGTTTCATACCCGAACAATGAGTGAGTTTCCTAGCTGAACTATCACCAACTATTAATCAAAAATCTCCTCAATGATGATTATGCACTTTCTCTACCTGAATGATATGAAGTGCACGAGTTGCCTAACTGAAGTATCACCTAACTATTATCAATAGTCCCTTCACTTGTTAATTATTCACTTTTCCAACCTGAACGACCGTGATATTTCAGGTAGCAAAAATGTATGTTGATAGTTGAAGTGATTTTTGATAAATAGTTGGTGATAGTTCAGTTAGAAAACTCAGGTAGAAAACTCAGGCACCTCATAGTTCAGATATGAAACTCGAAAAATCGAGATACATTAGGTGTGTTTTTTACTTTTAATTCTTTAGGTGGCATTTGTTTCAGTTCTTATAAAAACTGAAATTTGCATGAAGTGTTTGTTTTGCCAAAAAAAACGTGTACTTTGTACTTTGGTAAAAACTTTTCTTGGAAAAACAGTATCAAACAAACACTTATGCAAGCAAAAACTTTTTAAAAAGTAAGCAAACTTTAGCTTTTTGCAGACATAGAGACAAAGGAAAGTTGAGAGATTACAGAATTGGATACCATATTTGCACAATCTAAATTGAATCTATTGAAATTCAGTTTAGAGAATATTATGTTTTGCCTTTTTATTTTCGGGACATTACTTATTCCCCACCCTTTTGTTCGCATCATGTTTAGTGAATTTGATTCTAGTATAACAATAGTTAACACACTGAGATGAGTTAGATTTTTTTTCTTGATTAGGGATCATATAGTCTTTTTTTCCTTTCATAATTTATGAACATACATGCTACTATATTTACTTATACTGCAAAACTAAGTAAATAAGTATGAAAACATATTTATTTCTTAGATTTTAATGTAACATCATAAGCAAAACATATCTTAACATTAGGAACATTATTTAAGTGATAAAGATTTAACAAAAAAAGAAAGACATATTTATATGTCGGTTTAGTGTAAACAACCGGTGCATATATATGCTTCTCTGTTTAGAAATTAGATGGTAGAGAAAGAATATGCTGGTCATCAGATTATTAATACAACGTAAAAAGTACTTATTTTAATGCGATCTCTTGCTTGCTGATGAACAAAGTATGTTGAAATAGTTCATGTCTTTGTAGATAAGAGCACAGTAGATTATATCGTGATTTAGTGCAACTGTGAACCAAGTAGTGTTTTTTCTTATAAATTCAGTATTATAATTTATAAGCGCTTACACTACTTCACATAGTACTTATCAAAAATGAGAAAAAAGATCACGTCATGTAGCAAAACATTATAGCCATGTTATCATTCTTCTGTTAAATTATTTTCCCAACAACGTAGTGATATACAAGAGTTGAATTTTTTCTCCATGTTAAAAGTTTATAATGAACTAGTTGTAGTCTTTCTATAATTTGATTTTCCAGGAGTAGCTTTACTTTGTGATATATGAACTTATCCTTAGTTTGTCCCCGTGGGAAGGGGGTAAATGAGTTGAATGTGCATCATTGGCCGGTGACACACAATGAAGTAATCATCTATTTGCCTTTCATATTTGGAGCAGACACTGGTGATCCAGAGGCTACAACTGAAACTGTCGCTGTCAATGCTGATAAAGGACGAATTCCTCCACCAACTTCAGGACTAATACCTGGAGATAATCCAGATGGATCTTGTATAATCAAGGAGAGGATGTCACAAGCCCTGAGATACTTAAAGGAATCCACAAGAGAGCGAGTTTTAGCTCAGGTTTGGGCACCTGTAAAGGAAGCTGGTCGGTCTGTACTCACAACATCTGGGCAGCCCTTTGTTCTTGACCCAGATTGTAATGGGCTTCATCAATATCGAACGGTTTCTCTGATGTATATGTTTGCTGCGGATGGAGATACTGGTGGGGTTCTTGGACTTCCAGGCCGTGTTTTCCGTCTTAAGTTGCCTGAATGGACACCAAACGTGCAATATTACTCCAGTAAAGAGTTTCCTCGGCTTGATCATGCGCTGCATTACAACGTTCGAGGAACTTTAGCGCTGCCTGTATTTGAACCATCTGGACAATCCTGTGTTGGTGTACTGGAGCTCATAATGACCTCCCAGAAGATCAACTATGCTGCTGAGGTAGATAAAGTATGCAAAGCACTGAAGGTTGGTTCTTTTAATCCCTCCAAATTCTAATTCACATCTATCATGTTTTCTCTTTTGATGAAGTAGAAGGTTTCATTATTCTCATGTTAGATGTCTTATCTTTCGATAATATTGGATATTGTCTTTCTGCATCAACTGTATGAGGAAGTGATAGAAATAGCTAAATATTGAATCTACTATACCGTCGGCGGCTGAGATTTTGTTCGTTGAAAATGTGTTCACAAATTCTAAATTTCACTCGGTACTCTGCCATCCGTTGCTTTTCAGTGCTTCATAGATCCTCTCAATTCTGTTCAATGTAATTTGCAGTCTTCACTCAATGGCATGACATCTGTTAGCAGGATTTGATCCAAGTGTTGTGGTTACTTATGTAGGGCGTTAAATTGTTGAGTAGATAGATGTGTCTTTCGTCTAAACCAAATGCATCCATCATCTTTTCTTACTTTTCTTTTTTATCAAGATATGGTCTCTTTGGTTTAATTATTTCTACTTTCTGCAGGCTGTAAATTTGAAAAGTTCGGAGATATTGGACCACCCAAACACTCAGGTGAGGAACAGTTGTCTTAAGAATTTTTCATTTAAGGGGTTGTTTCATTATTTGTCTGGACAGGTCAATGGGATGGGTTATATGAACCAGATATGCAATGAAGGCCGGCAGAACGCATTGGTTGAAATCTTGGAGATACTAACTGCGGTATGTGAAACTTACAAACTACCTCTGGCTCAGACTTGGGTTCCATGCAGGCATCGCAGTGTTCTGGCTGATGGTGGTGGGTTGAAAAAGAGCTGCAGCAGCTTTGATGGAAGCTGCATGGGACAGATCTGTATGTCCACAACGGACGTGTCTTTTTATGTTGTTGATGCTCACATGTGGGGTTTTCGTGAAGCTTGTGCGGAGCATCACTTACAAAAGGGACAGGGAGTTGCTGGAAGAGCATATGCTTCACAAAGATCATGCTTTTGTGAAGATATTACACAATTTTGCAAAACTGAGTACCCCTTGGTACATTACGCACGCTTATTTGGGTTGACCAGTTGTTTTGCGATCTGCTTACGGAGCAGTCTCACTGGCAATGATGATTATATTCTGGAATTTTTTCTTCCGCCAGACTCTCGGGATTACAATGACCAGCAGGCTTTGTTTAACTCGCTCTTAGTGACAATGAAGCAGCACTTCAGGAGTCTCAGGATTGCTTCCGGTGGGGAACTTGAGCATGACTGGAGTTCAGTTGAGATTATTAAGGCTTCCACTGAAGAAAAAATTGACACAAAGCCTGAATCTGTTCCAGTACTGAAATCTCTTCCTCAGCCTACTAGTTTACCTAATGGATCAACACATCTTGATCTATTGAGAGAGCAGCAGTTGGCAGCGGGATCCGATGTTGCAAAGGGTGCAGGTGAAGCCCCTAACGGTGTATCTAACGCAGACAATAAAGTGGTAGGAAAGAAATTGGAGAAAAAACGTGGAAAAGCTGAGAAAACAATAAGTTTAGAGGTTTTGCAACAGTATTTTTCTGGAAGTCTTAAGGATGCTGCAAAGAGTCTTGGTGGTATGTTCTCGATTTGAATTTTATTTTATTTTTGATCAAATTCCTCGTATAGACGTGTTTCTCTTTTGTTTTCTATTTTACCTATTCTCATCAATGTTCTTCTAATTGCAGTTTGCCCTACCACAATGAAACGCATATGTAGGCAACATGGCATCTCTAGATGGCCTTCTCGCAAGATAAATAAGGTCAACCGTTCTCTTTCAAAGCTAAAGTGTGTAATTGAATCCGTTCAAGGAGCCGAAGGTACATTTACTCTGACTTCACTGGCACCAAATTCACTTCCTGCTGCTGTTAGTTCAATTTCTTGGCCTAATGGTGCAAATGGTTCCAATCTACCAAGTTCACCATCGTCTAAACCTTCAGTATTTCTCGAGGAGAAGAATGAGTTCACCACCCATGGAACTCCAGAAAGTCGCGAAGAAGCCGAACCCTCAAATGAAATGCTAGGAGGCAGGATATCCAGGAAGGAGGAACTCAGTCCTCCGCAGAACGGTTTTCTGCATGCTGAAGGCTCACGTAAGTCCAGAACAGGGAGTGTCTCGAAAGAAGAGAGCGCAGGGACGCCTACTTCCCATGGTTCTTGCCAAGGCAGTCCTAACGCTGGAAATGAATTCTCCCCTTCGAACGAGCTGGTTAATTCACCTGCACGTGAGTTATGCATGAAAGTCGGAGGCTCCCTGGAAGCATCTCGTCAGACCACAAAAGAAATCAGCCATGGGTCGCTCAAGGGTAAGACTAGTAAAACGTTTGCTTTAGGCCGCTAAATTTTTTGAAGCCTCAGATATTTTACTAATAAATTTTATGATTTTAACTTCACAATAAGGCATAATGCATAAACATGTCCTTTAACTTGGCCTCAAATCACATCTATGGCCTCCAACTTTGGGTGTGCACAAGTAGACATTTAAACTTGTATAAAGTTGAACAAGTAGACACATACGTCCTATGTGGCATAATACACGTATGACGCCATGTAGGACAAGAATTGGCCACGTAGGACGTATGTGTCAACTTGTTCAACTTTATATAAGTTTAAATGCCTACTTGTGCACACCCAAAGTTGGAGGTGATTTGAAGCTAAGTTAAAGGACATATTTATGTATTGTGCCTATATGCCAAATAATAATGAGGATTGTGTGAAATAGATTTTAAAGAAAGAAAAAACTATCTAATATGTTTTTTTTTCCCTTTTTGATAACCATGGTGTCCGGGTCAGCTTGCGCGCACCTCGACTAAATCCACGGGATACCTTCCACCAGCAACAGGAATATTTTAGAACTTTGAATTAAACAACTAAAACCTCGTATTAATAAATAAAGTTTTTAACAACTACATCCAAGTTAATATATATAAAAAAAAAGGCAGTCCGGTGCATTAAAGCTACCGCTATGCTCTACTACAAGGGTGTATTGTACATAGCCTTACCTTGCATTTCTTATATCCAAGTTAATATATTGCAAACAAATAGCTAACATCTTTTTAATTTGAATCAATTCTTACCTTTATTATTAATATGTGAAGTCAAAGGTAATGTGTTTTAAAAATACTACATCGAAAACAACTTGCAAGAACAAAAAGAGAAATCTAGACACCCTGAAATCAGCTTATCTTCTGCATTCATAATGCCTTTGTTCTGTTATTCCAGAACACAACCAGAAACTATTTAGAGGAATGTTAGTCGCGGATGCAGGCAGCTCTCACGATCTGAGAAATCTTTGTTCACCTGGAGACGCGCCGGTTGATGAACGTGTCCAAGAATACAATTTGACGAACCCACCATTTTCTGATGCTACTGCCAAGGACCCCGTTTATGTTCATGCTGCCTGGCCGGAGGTGACATCCGTTACAATAAAAGCAACATATAAGGATGATATCATAAGATTTCGCCTTTCCTTAAGTTCTGGTATATTTAAGTTGAAAGAAGAAGTAGCGAAGAGGCTTAAGTTAGAACTGGGCACCTTCGACATCAAGTATCTAGACGATGACCTTGAGTTAGTTTCGATTTCTTGTGATGCAGATCTGCAGGAATGTGTCGATATCTCAAGATCATCGGGTAGCAGTATCGTGAGGTTGTTAGTTCTTGATATTATGTCCAACTTAGGTAGCTCCTGTGAGAGCTCAGGTAAATGACCAAGGAATTAGGCTGTAAATACATAAAATTAGTCAAGTAATTATTGTTATACTAGGTTGTGTAAATTTTGATTGACAAGTTCTCTGTAATTGTAACAAATTTTCATTTGTATCTAGCCTCTTAAGTAAATATTTTGTGTTTTTTGGTTTCTTTTGCTTCAGAACAAATTTGCATGCACACTAATTTTTTTTTTGGTTTCCCACCTGGAATCCGGGACCCACATTGAAGTCCTGAATAATCTGGATCGCGCACTGCAGGGCTCATTCTGGGGTGGCACTTCCAACAGTATTTTCTCCGTACTAAATTAATTTTACAGCTCACTCTTTGGGTAGTATTTACTGATGAAATTGTTTGTCTGCACCATTTTTTTTTTTAAAAAAAAAAAAAAAAAAAAAAAAGAGAAACCCATCCCATTGACTTTTAAGTTTTCACCTAAACTTATTTGTATGACATCTCAATAATTCATATTAATATATCCGAAACTGAAAGTCAACTTTTTAAAATATTTCATCTAAGATAAATTGACATTATAGATGTATTTTGAACAAGTATTTTAAGCTACATATTAAACAATAATACTATTATCATAAATATGAACATGTCAAATAGAAACAACTCTCTTATTATCATATTTGCCAGTCAACTTGTTAAAATATTTTACTAGACATAATTAAATATTTTATTAGACATAATTTAACAATTATACAGCTGTATTTTGATAAGTATTACAGAGCAAACAATATTATGTATTCTATGAAATTAGTCGAGTTATACACAAGTTGATAGATGTCATGATTATCACTATATTTTAGTATAATACATAAATAAATACTCAAATTTCATTAATCGAGTTAAGCGCAAGCTGACTTAAACATCACAGTTATCATTATATTTTGACATAACACTAATCTAATTTTGGAATTACGCATCTAGATTCGTGAACTTGATCTCAATTGATAACTAAATATTTCAACTTGTTTCCACGTGTCTCGTAGAGACGTAGACATTTCATGCTAATGCGACACATAAATTTTAGAAATTACCTAGATAATCATTTTGTAAGTTGAGAGTGTTCAGCCGATACGATAAAAATATATCAGAGGTGTCTAGACGAGCATAATCAAGTTAATTATTTATAGGAATCTAAAAAGAAATTAATAGAAAAATAATTTCAATTAGCCTTTGGCTACTATCAACTAGTACAACAACATAGGCTTAACCAAAGAGGGACCATATACGTCTATATACAAAAGTAATTGATTATCATAGACAGTTTCTCCAAGCAACCCATATTTTTAATCTCCGATTAAGGTATGATTTTGATTAATTAATTTAGATTTCGATTCAAAGCAAATTATTGTTTTGGATTCTTGGAATTTGTATTGTTTTTACAGTTTTGTTGAACTTATTTGTTATGGATTTTATGTCAAGTATATGTTATGTTTTTTGATTTCTGATGAATGGATCATGAAGCATATAAGGGGGGTGTGGCGTAGTGGTTAATGACGTGGTTTGAGTACCATGAGGTGTCAGGTTCAAGTTACGGCGAAGACAAAATACTTGGTGACTTCTTTCTTATCTGTTTTAGCCTTGGTGGATAGAGGGGAGGTGACACGTATCCCATGGCATTATTTGATGTGCGTGCAAGCTGCCTGGATGATTATTTTGTAAGTTCGAGCATTTTGAAACAACAAAAAAATGAATTGAATGGTCTAGATGCATGTACATATTCAATTAATTATTAATAGAAATTTCCATTTGTAATAAAATACTAATTATTATTCGTCTTTGGCGCCTATCAACTACTCCATTCACTAAAAATATCAGATCTATATACAGATGAAATGGATAATCATAGCCATTTTTTGGGAGCAACCAAAGTTTATAATCTCTATCAAGGTATGATTTTGATTAATAACTTTAGATTTAGATGCAAAATAAGTTGCTCGTACTCTTCAAAAATGTCTATTGCGTGTCAGATTCTCCAAAAAATAGTAGGGTATATTTTTTTTAGAGAATTTGACACAGGTGCGGCATCGAAATTGAAGAGTCTGTGCAACTTAAGTTATTTTTTTTAACAATTTGTTGAATGAATGTTAGTTGAACAACTTCATTTATATTGCTAGTTGACTTTCTCCTCAATTGTTGGTGTAAATATAGCTTATAGTTCTTATTGTACAAGTAGTTTTGTGTCTTTAGCATGTCTATATTTGGATAAATTTTGTGTTTTGACCTTCGATGGTCAGAGACGGATACAGGATTTTAAGTTTCTGGATTTCAATAGCGAGGTTAATTAAGATAATAATAGATATTGAATGGATACTTTAATACATATTCAAAGGCTATATTGAATTTTTCAAGCATTTAACATTACTATTGAACTTTTTGAGTAAATCTTCCAAGGCTTACTATAACGTTTTCTGCACTTTTGTGAATCAAGAACTTTTGTTTGTGAGCTTTTTCCGTAAATGAATTAGCGCGTTTAAAAGAGTCGGGCTGAAATCTTAATCATTCAGATTCAGACCCCCGCGACCAAATGAGGGCTAAATGCTTAGTCTTCTCCAGTTTCTTGCTATATATTCTGTTACTGCTGGCCCTAAGTTGCTCGGACTCTCCAAAAATGTTGACTCACCCGTGTCGGACTACTTTTGAAGGATCCGACATGCACCCGATGATATTTTTGAAGAGTCCGAGCAACATGTCTGCTGCTGGCTGTTGGTATATATTAGCATAGTCAGATTTCTCTAACAGGATGTCTTGTGTTTCACTGCCCAGCACTAGGCTCTTGGTTTGCGTACGCTTGTGAATTTTTGTTATATTAGAGTACTGAATAATTGTTATTACGTCTTTGTTTACTGCCTTTTTGTCCTGAGCCGAGGGTCTATCTGAAACAGCCTCTCTACCTCTTCGGAGGTAGTGGTATGGACTGCGTACATTTTATCCTCCCCAGACCCTACTACGTGGGAATACACTTGGTATGTTGTTGTTGTTGAGAGTACTGAATAATTGTGTCGATTGCAGGAATTCCACATAGCGTGTCGCGTATGGCTACGTTCAAGGCATTTTTGAACAGTCCGGTTGGCCCGAAAACAACTCATTTTTGGGGTCCTGTAGCTAACTGGGGAATTATCACTGCTGTATATATACTATGCTTATCTAAAATATTCTAACGCGATGTTAGTTTCTTGTTGATTTTGCTGACACGAGTCATATTTGCAGGGAATATTAGACACACAAAAGCCCCCGGATGTGATATCAGGCAACATGACGTCAGGTAGGAATGCTCGATTTACACAGATGCTCGAACAATTCCTTCTGTCGTGTATCCTTGATATTGTTTTTGTTTTTCTGATAATGCAGTTATGTGCGTTTATTCTGCACTGTTCATGAGATTTGCGTGGATGGTGAAGCCTCGGAATTATTTCCTTTTGGTAACTCATGCCTCGAATGAGACAGTGCAACTTTATCAGCTATCACGTTGGGCAAAAGCTCAAGGGTAAGCGATTATCTGAACTTCACAGCTTCGTTGGTATTTCCAGTACGTACCATATGAATCTCATTCTGCCTCTCCTAGCCATTCATCGACACTTATTCCTCGTAACAAAAAACAAACTGCCCTCAACGCAAGCAACTCTATCCTTGAAAATGTTGTGATGCCTCAAATCGCAACTGATGTTTCCACAAGGTACAATGACCGTGGATCTCTATCCCTCGATTTCATTAGCTCAACACTTAGGACTTAACTCTACAGCACAATATAGAAGAAGAAAGAATGGTCACTGATCCTAAATGCCCGGTAGCCTCCTGATTATAAGTGTGCATGACTCTACTAGACACGGCTTGTAGACTCCCTAGGACACTATACCTCCCTCCTCCCTCGATAGAATTTTAAGATAAACAAACAGCTATATTGAGCCGTTGAAGCTTGTTCTTGTTCTTTGTGCTAGCGAATACAGTTTTACGAGTTAATGTTTGCGATATATGCTACCAATTGTTTGTTTTTATGTTGTTGTACCTGCAGATATCTGCAGCAGAATCCAGACGAAGCAGCGTGATCTAGCGTTCGTTCCTGTTTTATTATTCCGATCGGCCAAGAGCTGATCAAGTGAAAATTGTAGTGAATGATCAATCATGTTTATAAGATTTGACACAATAAAGATAGCATAAATTTGAATGCCCAGAAATGTTAGTCTTTCCCTTGTCCCGGCCTCGTTAGGATTTCGCCCTGCCCTTCTCAGTCCCATTTCCGTTCCTAGATTTCATCGCTTCTGTCTAGCCAAACGCTACCATTTGATCTGAAAAAACTCGCAATCTAGAAACTTTCTATACCCCAACAAACATGTTAAGAGTGCCACTTCCGTCTGGTAAAGTTGCCTCCATGTGACCAAGGAGGTCACGGGTTCAAGCTTTGGAAACAGCCTCTGACAGAAATGCAAGGTAAGGCTGCGTACGGTACACCCTTGTGGTGGGCCCTTAGCGGGAGCTTTAGTGCTCCGGGCTGCCCCCATCAATTCTTGGTTTACATGATATTATCCCATATGTTACAGTATCGAGGTCCCTTTCCACGCTATAATTGTTATTTTAACGCCTACTACATGAAATAAGCTGAAATGAGCTAAAGCGTCACTTACTTTGAGACGAATATGCATGCAACTATGCAAGTAAACTGACCAAATGTAGCCACCATTAACGCGAATAACCTGTCCATTCATCCATTCAGAAGTATCGCCAGCCAAAAATCCAACGACCAGAGCAACATCCTCCGACTGACCGAGTCTTCCATGTGGACATTCATCGATCGCCTTCTTCACCATCTCCTCTGTTCTCCCCTCGAAAAACATCTCCGTTGCAATAGGTCCGGGCGCTACACAATTCGCTGTTATTCCTGTTCCTTTCAATTCCTTTGCCAGTATTTTCACCATTGCTTCCCCGTTCCCTGGCTTAAACGACGCTGCTGCAGATGACGTTACGCATATAATCCTTCCGCCTCTGCAGAAGCGGATTTAGGATTTTCACTCGGGAGGTTCAAAAAAGTAGAGATAGAATTTGAACTTAGAACCTCGAGATAAATTGTGAACCCTCCTAAACGATGTGTTCGGGAGATTCAAAATCTCTCTATACAACAACATTACCAACATACTCAGTGTAGTCCCACAAAATGGGGTCCGGAGAGAGTAGGGTGTATGCAGATCGTACCTCTACCTAAGAGGCGAGGTAAGGAGGTTTGTTTTCGATTGTTCAAGATAAAAACAATCTAAAAAAAGATGTAATGAAAGTAGAATGACAATCTATATAGTACTCTTATGTGACACCCTTTTTTTTTTAGTCCGTTGGGAAAAAGAATGTCACCTTACTATGATTCGAAACAATTTAACTTTATTTTAGACTACATTTTAAAAAAAAAAAAAAAATCTTAAACACCGTGCGAAGTAATACCGCATAATACGGGACGAAGAGAGTATAAAAAACAACAAATAGTAAAAGAACAGTACTTCACCCAAAAAAAACACTCCACTCGAACAAGACAAAACACTAAATAGTACTTAACAGAAATCGAAGAACAAGCAACTACAGAAATAGTCCTACGACTACTAGTAAGGACAGCAAGACAAAAAAGATTACCTTCAAAATCTCTCTATATACAAGAACAACAACAATAACATACGCAGTATAATCCTACAAAGTGGGGGTATAGGGACGGTACAGTGTATGTAGACTACACCTCTACCTCGGAGATAGGTAGAGAGGTTGTTACCGATAGACCCCAACTCAAGATAAAAGCAATATTTTATGTAACAGAAGTACAAAAGACAATAAATAGTATCAAAAACAATAGAGAAAAGCATCTAGTACCCCTTGACCTATAACCAAATTTGCTACGACGCACTCCAACTTCACGGGGGTCCTATTACCCCTGAACTAAATTTTAACATATTTTTGTCAAATTTTTTAGTAACGTGACACATGACGCGCCTCGGGTGTTTAACTTCATGCAAGGTGCCACATCAGCACAAAAGGGTGACAAAAATACGCTAAAATTGAGTTCAAGGTGTAATAGCACCCCGTGAAGCTGGAGTGTGTCGTAACAACTTTGGCCATAGTTCAGGGGTACTGAATGCTTATCTCAAAACAACAAATAATAAAAGAACAAAATTACAACAAAATTATGCTCCACTAGAACTACACAGATCAATAAATAGTACTTAACAGAAATCGAAGAACAAGAAACTACAGAAATAGTCCTACGACTACTAGCGAGGCCAACAAGACAAAAACATCACCTCAGATATGTTGTGCAGTTTCTTGCTGATGAGCTCAGATGAACTCCCTCCCAACCCTCGACCTATAACCAAATTTGCTACGACACACTCCAACTTCACGGAGTCCTACTACCCCTGAACTAAATTTTAGCATATTTTGTCAACCTTTTTAGCTGACGTGACACATGGTAGTCCTTCACGCGCCTCGGGTGTTTAACTTCACGCAAGGTGCCACATCAACACAAAAGGGTGACAAAAATACGCTAAAATTGAGTTCAGGGTGTAATAGCACCCCGTGAAACTGGAGTATGTCGTAACAACTTTGAGCATAGTTCAGGGGCTCGAACTACACAAATCAATAAATAGTACTTAACAGAAATCGAAGAACAAGAAACTACAAGAGTAGTAGTCCTACGACTACTAGCAAGGCTAACAAGACAGAAACATCACCTCACATATTTTGTACAGTTTCTTGCTGATGTGCTCGACTGAACACCCTCTCGACCCTCTAGATCCGCCCTGCCTCTGTGGCGCTGCGGTCGCCACACTTGATCATCATCCTGTTAGCAACAGCTTCCTTACAACATAAAAAAGCGCCACGAGTATTCACACTAAAAGTCGTACCGAAATCCTCAACAGCAGTGTTCATGATCATTGGATGCTTGACATCACATGTGCCAGCGGCGTTCACTAAGATGCTAACCGGAGATTGAAATACTGATTCTGATACATTGAAAAGAGACTTTACTTCGTCAGGATCAGATATATCAGCTTTAACCGCGACTGCAGAGGCCGCGGAGTTACTAGAATTGATTAGAGAAACGACTTCTTGTGCTTGAGTAGATGAGTTTGAGGAGGAATGATTGATGATGATATTAGCACCAAGAGAAGCTAAATGAAGTGCAATGGCATTTCCAATGCCTCGAGATGATCCGGTAACGATTGCTACACGGTTTTCGAGAGGGAATAATTCCGCCATGAATGGAGAAATTAAAGGTTTGAAGTTTGAAATTTAATTGAATTGATCAAGAGTGTATGTATATAATGTGTATATTGCAGGTTGAAAAGCTTAGAAATGATAAGGAGTGGGAAAAGGGAATGATGTTGGTTGGTCCTTTTTTGATAGTCAACTATTGGTTTTGTGATCCGGTATTCGGCACTCGCATTAAAATTCAACTAAATATAATATGCCCCGGGTGGTCCAATCGGTAGTAGTGCTCCCTGTCAAAGATTTTTCTCATATACGAGGTTTGAAATTGAGATTTTTAAGGATTTTTTTTTATACGCAAGACTCGGAGGTGGCAAGATTTTTATTAGGATGGAGCTTTTAAAAAAAAATATTACTTTATATAAAATGGGTCAGCAATTTATTAAATTGACTAGTTTTTACCCCTTTATTCTCTTTAAACAAATTAGAGAAAATGCACTGTTTCCTGAACTATAAACGAAATTGTTGAGACACACTCCAAATTAAAGGGATCCTACTACTTCAGGACTAATTAAAATCATATTTTTGGCAACCTTAGTGCCTACGTGGCACATACGTGGCACACTGCGTGAATCAACACACTGATCCACGTAGGCACACGTATATGTCATTTAGACACTAAGGTTGCCAAAAATACGATCTTAATTAGTCCAGGGATAATAGGACTCTTTAAGTTCGAGTATGTCTCAATAATTTTGTTGACAGTTCAAGGTGGAAACAGTCAAAAAATTATACTATCGTCTCTTGAAATTTCAACAGTGCCACAGAAAGACCAACAATTACATAATATTAATATCCTAAAACTTGAATGAATACCAAATCATACATATAGTAATTTCAAGAAATTCATAACTTATTTTATTTACATACTTTTCCTATGAAATTATCCAAATTTCTTTCTGATGATCCATCAGCACTTAATGCATTTTCAAACGTCTTCTTTACTTTCTTAATTGCATTTCTACACTCATCACGTAATTTTCCATACATGAAATTGTGTATTTTCTTCGAAATTTCAACCTTCGTGATAGGTTTTTTATCGCACAAATTAAGTCCGATCTTCCAATCATCGACTACTAATTTTCGATTAGTGAATTGATCGGTAAGCAAAGGGTAACAAAGCATTGGAACTTCACACCAAATGGCTTCCAGTATCGAGTTCCATCCACAAATGAGTAAAAAATCCACCTATCGCTGAGTGTGCCAACACTCGTTTCTGGCAACACCATGGCACGACTAAACCACGACCACCACCACGACCACAAATTTCACTTTCGAAATCTTCTGGTAACGGGTTTGGGTCATCGGAGCTTACAATATCGGGTCGGATCACCCAAATAAAACCAACTTTACTTAAACACAAACCATAAGCTATCTCTAGAAGCTCATTTTTGGTAATATGAGCATAGCTACCAAATGATACGTACATTACAGTTGCATGTTGTTGCATGTCAAGTCAGTGGGTGCACTCGGACTCGAACCACATGCTAGTACTCACAGTACCGCTATTGGTGAACTCGGGTGGAAAGATGGGACCTATAGCGTAAAATGGCTTTTCGATTTGTAGAGCTGATATGGTCTCGGGTTCGAGCTCTAGGATGGTGTTACATAAGATGAAATCAGCATTTCTTACATCCTTAAATGCATTGAAAATAATTTGATGACACGTTGAGGTTGTGTCTGTTTCTTGAAGATATGACATTAAGTCCTTTGGCTTTATTGATTTCACTCCTGGTATGTAGTCAATAGGATCTTCAGACAAATCTGTAAACATAAGCAAAAAAAAAAAAAAAAAAAAAAAATTATAACAATATACTGTATATGGAAGTCGAAGATAAGATCGAGTTGATTTCTTAGAAAGTCGCTTAGTTAACAATAGTACTTTCTGAGATGATAGTTATTAGTTGAGTGACCATATGAGACGAAAATGAATCAATGTGGATAAATTTAAGATAAATCGCATTTTTCCTTGAAAGATCATGTAATTGTAAGAGTAAAGCATCTAGTATCCTGAACTATGACTAAATTTGCTACGACACGGTCCTATTACCTCTGAATTAAATTTTAGCGTATTTTTGTCAACCTTTCTAAATGATGTGGCACCTTTGATGTGGGTCCCATGTTATGTAAATAAAAGTGTCACGTCAGCACAAAAGGGTGATAAAAGTGCGCTAAAATTGAGTTCGGGGATAATAAGACCCCTGTGAAGTTAGAGTGTGTCGTAACAACTTTGGTCATAGTTCGGGAGTTACTGGATGCTTATCTCGAGGCTTACCAATACAACCAAAGTGGCCATGTAACTTCAAGAGATGAAGATGATAATAGAGTGTAAAAACCAAAGTTGGTTCTGTCCAAAAAGATATGTATAAAAGTCCATATTTCTTAGCCAATTTTCCTGGAAACACAAAGAAAGAATCAGCAATCAAGCAGTTCACAGGAGGATCCATTTTTGACTCCATTGTTTTCACCAAAGCTTCTTCAACATGAGCTGAGAATACATGTAACAAAGAAGCCATGAATTGATCATGGTTCAATGACCGGTCGAAATTTACTGGTAATCCATCAGATACTATCATATAACGTATATCTAGGTCCTGATGACCTAGATATACGTTAGAAAAAGTTCCGGTTTTACCCTTTTTTTGAGTGATCTGATAGTGTGTAGACTCAGTGTTGATGAAGGTTATAGTGAAGCCTTTTTGTGCAAGCTTGGTTGCTAGATGGGTTGTGGGAATAACATGGCCTTGTAATGGATAACATACTAATATTGCATGAGGGTTTGAGCTTGAATCCATCATTTGTTGGTAAATATTTTAGACTATATAAGCAATTGACAAAGTAAACACTAAAGAGGTAATGTGAGAGAATGAAGTTTTGTAATGAAAGATTATATATATAAGCAATAAATTAAACCTTACTTTTGAAATAGTATTATACAGAGTAAAGCATCTAGTAACCCTGAACTATGACGATGAAGTTTGCTACGACACACTTCAACTTCACGGGGTTCTATTACTCGGAACTAAATTTTAGCCTATTCTTGTCATCCTCTTCAGCTGACGTGGCACCTTTGATATGGGCCCCATTTTATGTCACGTCAGCACAAAAGGGTGACAAAAATAAGCTAAAATTGAGTTCGGTGTAATAGTACTCCTGTGAAGTTGGAGTGTGTTGCAGCAACTCTGGCCATAATTTGAGTATGTAGCAACTTTGACCATTCGAAGGGGTACTGGATGCTTATCTCTATTATATATAGGGAAATTTGCATGGATTTGTAAATTTAAGTCAGTGTATGCAACATATCATGATATGCTTGCTATTGTAGTAGTTTTTGGATAATGTTGATTTGTGAAGCAGGGGAGGCTCAATATATCCGATGGCCTAAAGCCAAAATTCACTACGAGGCTTTAAATCTTTTTTATTTTTATAAAAATCATGCATACATTATTTGATATGTATTTTTCTAGCTTTTTAAATACAAAATTGTTAATTGTTATTTTCAAAGTAGAATAATAAGTAAAGTATATCAGATAAATTGAGATCCGTAAATAAAAAACTTCAAATTAAAAAGAATAGAAACTAATTAGAATAGTAGAACAAATTCTAAAATTTGATTTTGATATTATAATAAAATTTCACTATTTATATTTATTTGTTACTTCGTTTAATTATTTTTTTCAAAAAAATAACACATAAGGCCAACTTATAATAATTAATTTGGGGCTTAGAATATTTGGGGGCCTAAAGCGATCGCTTCGTTCGCTTGGTCCTTGAGCCGGCTCTGTTGTGAAGTTAGGTCTAAGTGAAGATAAATGATAGTGGCTAAGCGAGGAATTTCGTTATGACAACAACAATAATATATTCAGTGTAATTTCACGCAAAATGTGACAACACTCTGCAGTATAATTTGCTATATATAGAATATTCAGCTTATTTCATATTATTATTTTATTTATTTTTTTGTTTCTCTTATCATTTGGTAATAATCTGAACAGAAATGTTGTCACCAAATGACATGATATCCATATCCAGCTATCCTTAAAAACATTATTTCTAACATCAGATCTTTTGTATTTTACTTCCATATAGATGAGAATAAAGCATCTAATACTCCGGAACTATGATCAAATTTGTTACGATATCCTTCAACCAGTGGCGGAGTCAGGATTTTCAGTAAGGGGGCTCACAAGTGAACAACGAACTAACCGAAGGGATTCAACATTAACTATATATACATAAAAAATATTTTTAACCATATAAATATAGTATAATTTTCCGCCGAAGGAAGTTCGGATGAACCCCCTATATAAAGGGTAGCTCCGCCCATGCCTCCAACTTCACTGGGTCCTATTGTCCCATGAACTAAATTTTACTGTATTTTTATCAACTTTTTTAGCTGACGTGACACATTTTATTAACTTTTTTAGCTGATGTGACACCTTTTATCAACCTTTTTAGCTGATGTGACACTTTTAATGTGGATTCCATTTTATGTAATAAAGGTGCCGCATCAGCACACAAAAAGGCGACAAAAATTAAGATAGTATTTTGTTTACCTACCAAACACAAAAAGATAAATAAAAACAAGAAAACAAAATGCGCATCCAGGGAATCGAACCCCGGTCAGTACCGTGGGAGGGTACTATGATACCACTACACCAGATGCGCTACTTGTTTGGCCTTTTCAATTCATATTAAAATCATATCTTAAAATTATGAGCTATAAACAAAATGTTTTTATTTGTTCAATTGGAAAATACAAATAATATTATCTGCTACTGCTTGGAAGAAACTTGAAAAGCAAATGTGTTCTCTTTTGTGTTTTGTTTCAGTAGCTTTTAATTTGATTTTGTGTTAATTAAGAGTCATTTTTATATGTAAGGGTGTGTTCAGCTGTGTTGCTCGGACTCTTCAAAAATCAAAAAGTGTCGACAGGTGCATGTCGGTTTAATTTTTTTCGAAAAGTAGTGCACTTTTGAAGGATCAACATTTTAGGAGAGTCCGTGCAGACAGTTAGATAGTTCTAGTATTTGTGCTTAAAGCTCACTAACCAGGAGGACAAGCTGAGAAGGAAGAAGAAAAAAAAGGCCGAGAGTCTATCAGAAACAGAAACAGTCACTCGACCTTATAAAGGTAAGGCAAAGTCCGAGTACATCTGTTGGCGCCAGGTGTCACTTGTAGGACTACACTGCGTACATTATTGTTGTTGTGTAGTGTTTCTTTTGATCGAAATACAACAACAACAACATACTCAGTGTATTTCCACATAGTGGGGTCTGGAAAGGGTAAAATATACACAGTCCATACCACTACCTCCGAAGAAATAGAGAGGTTTTTTTCGATTGACCCTCGGCTCAGGACAAAAAAGACAGTAAATAAAACCGTAATAAAACATGAAACAAGATCATGAAATAACAGAAACGAGACACCCACAGAGTAGTACAATACACTGTCTAAACGAAAGCACACACCTCACCCAAACCCTCCTAACTGGAATCTCCAATCTACGAGCAAAGCCCTACAACTACTAGCATGTCTACACCAAAGCACTCCTATCTAATGGCTACGGCTCACCCACACGCGCGAGCCCTCTCACCTGATTCGCCTCCATAACTTCCTATCTAGGGTCATGTCCTCAGTAAGCTGTAACTGCTCCATGTCATGTCTTTTGACCGAAATACTGATTTTTATTGTATCCAATCTATACATTAATAAGTCCTCATGTATTCTAATCATTGTTTCATACTATTGGATTCAATTTATACGCATCATCAATAGTGTCATTCTATCATATGTATAACCAACGCTTGCTTTGAGCATTCTAATTTCTTCAAAGTAACTGTTAATTAAGGTCAGGAGCGTATCGCCAGCAGTAACTGGTTGGCATCTCTATTTTGGGAATGCACATAAATGATGGTGGACCTTAATTAGTTGCCAATTTTTGGGCCTACAAGTTGATAGTAACCTCATTCTCTTGCAACTTAAAAAAGTGTTCATCTTGTATATGTTTTTGGCCCATGCACCATGAATGGTGTGGGGATCATATGACACCATCCAAATTTATGTCACTTTATGAACCTTTTTGTAATGATGTGATGTTATTTTATAATATTATAAAGTAGACATTCATCCTAATTTATCAGTTTGTTTGAAGGGGGAAATGGTTTAAACTAAAGGTTTGTTTTGAATTAAGAAAACATGAGAAAGAGTAATAGAAAGAATATGTAAGTGCATGACTTTGTGCCATTGTTATAAAGTTTATCCTCTTAATTTTAAGGCATAGTAATGTATAATGACACTCAAATTTAGTTTTAGTTGGCAAAGAAATACTTTTATCTTTGATTATTTATATCTAAACACTTCAACTCGTCTTTGTTGAATCAGTTGAACGCTCCAACTTACAAAATGATCGCCCAGAAACTGTCGAAATTTATGTCATGTCAACATCACTTCAACTCGTCTTTGTTGAATCAGTTGAACACTTCAACTTACAAAACGATCACTTAAAAACTTTCGAAACTTATGTCATGTCAACATCACTTCAACTCGTCTCTGTTGAGTCAGTTGAACACTTCGACTTACGAAACGATCACTTAAAAACTTTTGAAATTTATGTGATGTCAACATCACTTTAACTCGTCTTTGTTGAGTCAGTTGAATACTTCAACTTATGAAAATAATCACCTTGAAACTTTCGGAATTTATGTCATGTCAACATTGAATTTCTGTGAGACAAGTTGGAGGATTTAGATATCAGGTGAAATTAAATTAGGTAGATGTGTACTCTCAAAGTTAAAATACTTGTTTATCTCAACTGAAATCAAATTTAAATATATTTGTTATATACATATATATGAATATAACTAAAACTCATGTTCTCTTTCTTCTTCTCTCTTCTAGATTATTCTTTTTTCTCTCTTGTCTTTCTTGAAAATTTCCAAAATTCTATGTATATGCATTTAATGTATGTACCCCAAGTAACTTGAAAGATACACCAAGAAGTGTTAAAACTAATAAATAAGGTTGTCCCTCTAGCCCTTATTAGAGGCTGCCCAACAACTTTGATATTCATCACTCCCACTAAAAGAAATAATAGTAAAATTGTGAGGTACTTAATAGTTACTATATTCTCTCTATAGTGCATATTAATTTAATTTGTGAGGTAATGTAAACTTATTGAGGAAAAAAATTTATGACATAAATTAAATATTACTTTTTATTTTTGTCTTTTTAAAGCCAAATAAAAATCATAAATACGAGCAATTAAGTCTCTTAAATTCATCAACTAAAAAATATAGATGAATGGCAAAAACGAAAGAAATTTTCAAGAGCTCTCTTGCAGATTGAACAATTAAGTTATTTTGAAAATTAAAAAATGACTCATAAATTAAATTAATATTAACTAAAGGGAGTATTATAGTTTTTATTACTTTATATATCAATTTATGTTGACATTTTTCATTTTCCACTTCCAATTTTGGCACTATATGTGTGAATGTAAATTGCTAAAACAACTGTCATTTTCTCCTAAAATTAGACAAATATTCTTCTACAAAGGAATTTCTTTTAATTCCTTGTTGAGTCTATTTCATATACAATTCTATAACTAGGATACATAATAAGAAACAAAATTTAATTACATAATTGAAAATTAGATTAAAAAAAAAATATTAAATCAATCAAAATTACGACTCTTGATCGAATAGTGCATTAAAATATATTTTTACAATGAACTCAAAAATAGAAGCAAAAAATTTAAACATTTAATATTTGGACTGATTATACTATATAGTCTACATTAACACTGGATCATAACATTTCTCAGAAATAAGTTGAAGATACTCTTCATATACCTTGTCCACCATGCTTTCATTTGAAAAATCACAAAATTCATCTAATAGAAATTCATCAAATAACAAATTTGAAGCACAAAATCCATCAATATTCTCATCATCTTTAGTAATAATATTAATATTCTTCTTGTTATTTTCAGCTAATTCTTCAGAATTATCTGACGATGAAGCTGCGTTGTTCTGACTCTTCAATAATGCCGATGCATGCATGTTGGATTTAAGGATCTGACAAGGGCGCGACAACATTTCAACACTATAATTCCTCATAAGTCTAATTGGTTTTGGGACAAATACAACTTGAGGGGTGTCATTATTATTATTATTATTTACTAAAGATTGGTCTTTTTTCTTGTTATTTTTCTTCTTTTTGTCTTGTTTCTTTCTTGGTTTATTACTTTTGGGCTTTTTCTTGGGCTCTTTTTTGTTGGAAATCTTGTGGACTTTGGGTTGAATTCCAGCAATTTTGAGCTTTTTGATGAGATGTGTGTTCCAGTAATTCTTGATTTCATTGTCGGTTCGACCTGGTAATCGACCAGCTATGAGTGACCAACGATTGCCCAAAAGTGAATGAAGCCTTATTATAAGATCATCTTCGTCTTGGCTAAAATTTCCTCTCTTGATTCCGGGCCTTAAATAATTCATCCATCTTAGTCTACAACTCTTTCCGCATCTAAGCAACCCTAAAAAAATTCAACGCGATATATCAGACATCGATAAAAAATAAATATACAAAGAAGTTAGGAAATTGGACATGTCGTATATTGATTTTTTATACATTCAATTTTCAGGTGAATATTAATTGACTCCCTTTCGAACAAGGGTAGCTCCACCACTTATATATTGTGTCTATTTTGTATGACAGAAATCATTTTCCTAAATTCTTGAGGAGAAAATACTTTTCCAAATACATATATATATTAAAACTAATACTAATAATTAGCAAATCAAAGATGTCCCCACAATTTTGAGTAATAAAGATTAATAATAATGTCCTAAGTCTTAGTCAGAGCTAAAGTAATGTGAAATTAAAAATAAAATTATTTTACCACCATTAAGATAGGAAAGTCAATTCCTTATTTTTGATTGGAGATTCCAGTTAGGAGGGTTTGGGTGAGGTGTGTGCTTTCGTTTAGACAGTGTATTGTACTACTCTGTGGGTGTATCGTTTCTGTTATTTCATTATCTTGTTTCATATTTTATTACGCCTTTGTTTACTGTTTTTTTGTCCTGAGCCGAGGATCTATTCATAACAATCAGAGATTTTCCATTATTTGGAGCTCTGAATCGAATACACACAATACACCAAGAACACACACTCACCTCTCTCTTCTACACCAAAAATCTCACATACCACACAGAAGATCGATATCTTTTCTTCCTTCTCACATAAAAATCGCACGCACGCACACACACACTCACGTCTCACCGGAAAACACCCTCACACATACGCACGCAGTAAAGGAAACAACGAAAATGGAAGGGTGATTGAAGGAAATTTGGCATAGAAATCTGAAAAAATATTTTTAAAAAGTCCGAACAACATACCAGCTTTGTTAGGCAAGTTTCTCCATTGGCCTTCACCATTTTCCTTAATATAATTAGTAAGTAATAAGTCTTCTTTAGTAGACCATGGACCTTTACGAAGTCCCTCTTTAGCACAACATGGTGCTCTCCCCATTTCTTTTTTGCTCACTAAACTATATAATACAAAATGAAAAATAGAGTTCTCAATATATATATATAATGAGAGAAAGAAATACTAAGAGACAAAAGTGCAAGACTCAAAATAAATAGTACTATATATATTAAAAAAAAACATACATTTAATGTATTTACTTCTTTTTTTCTAAAATAATTATATTTTATGATGCAAGGAATATTAGCGGTCTTGTTTGTTCCGCATGTTATTGAAATGTGAAATAGTAAACACACGAATTAACTGAAGGCGATATAATATTTTTTTATTTTTTTATTTCCCACCTGGTGTTCGGTACCCGTATTGGAGCTCCGACTAATCCGGATCGTGCACTGCAGGGACCATTTTGGAGGTGGCGCTCCCAACAAGATTAATTTTTCCATACCCAGAGCTAAAACCCGAGACCTCTGGTTAAGGGTGGAGTAGTCCCACGATATAACACTTATTATATACATGTAACGAGTAATTTTAACTATGTATAAATATTGTACCAAAGGAGCCTCGGATGTATCTCCTAGGAACAAAGCTAGCTCCGCCCCTGATCAGAGGCGATTTTAGCCTTTTAGTTGTAGATTTAACTGAACTCAGAACTTTCGACACAAAGTTATACTACTCTTTCTATATATAAATTTAGATCTATAATTTAACGGTATGATGAGTTTAGTATTATAAATTTCAAATATCAATTTTATTTTTTATTTAAATTTTGAATCCGCTTCTTTATTTTGTTAGTGAATCATATCAATATTAGTCTAAAATATAACGAAAGATGAAGAAAATGCCACAAAGCATAGTGTAAATTAAAGTCGTGCCCTTTTAGAAGCCACGAGATCCACTTCATGAACATTAAATACTGATGGGGACAAGTGAGACAACATGAAGTTACTTCGAACACACTCTTTTTTTCTCACTCGGTGTTCGGTATCCGTATTCGAGTTCCGATTACTTCGACTCGCGCATTGCAGGGTCCATTCTAGGGGGAGGGGATAGCGCTTCCAACAGGATTTTCTCTATATCGAGGGCTTGAAACCCGAGACTTCTGATTAAGAATTGAGTAATCACACTACTACACCACAACGTAACTTTACACATGCTTCATCTAGTTTCTCACTCGGTGTTCAGTATCCGCATTCGAGTCCCGACTACTTCGAATCGCGCATTGCAGGGTCCATTCTGGGAGGGGTAGCGCTTCCAACAGGATTTTCTCTATACCAAGAGCTTGAACCCGAGATTTGTAATTAAGAATGGAGTAATCACACTATTACACCACAACGTAACTTTACACATGCTTCATCGTCTAGTTTCATAACATATTTGTTGTTATCTTTTATCAATAGGAATATCGAGTCAATTTCGTGTATACCATGACAAATTTTACAGGGTGCTTATTACCTCATAACGAGCACATATAAGATACAACTTGTTATTTGTGTATATACTTCAATTAATTTTACGATATACAACTTTTTATCTCTTATCAGCATAGATATCGAAAATTACTTTGTGTATCATTTTTGGGACTCATTATTATTATGTCTTATTCGTGCATTCATTTATTCCTTTTGTTTTATAGAGGCAAATCATAGGGAAGAGATTGAATCCATTTGCAAGAATTAATAGTAATTTAACTTCGCGTCAGGTCACATTTATGACCTTCAACTTTAAATCTACATGAGTAGATACTTAAACTTGTATAGAGTTGAACAAGTAGATACACACGTCCTATGTGGCAACCTACGCGGTCAATTCTTGTCCTACGTGACATTCTACGTGTATTATGTCACATAAGACTTGCGTGTCTGTTTGTTCAAATTTTATACAGTGCCTACTTGTGCAAAAGCTGGCGTCAGGTCACATTTTATGACCTTCAATTTTGGATGTATATTTGTAGATATTTAAACTTGTATAAAGTTGAACAAGTAGACATACATGTCCTATGTGGCGACCTACGTGGCCAGTTCTTGTCCTACGTGGCATCCTACGTGTATTATGTCACATAAGACTTGCATCTCTGTTTGTTCAAATTTTATACAAGTTTTAAGTGCGTACTTGTGCATATCAAAAATTGAAGGTTATATATGTGATTTGAGGCCAAGTTAAAAAATATATTTATGTATTATATCTTTGCATTTTATTTTTTAATAACTTCACACATGCTTCGTCTAATTTCATAACATATTTGTTGTTTATCTTTTATCAATACGAGTATCGAGTCAATTTTGTGCGTATCATGGATAATTTTACAGGATGCTTATTACCTCCTAACGAGCACATATATGAGACAATTTTGTCTTATTACACCACCTATTAGACTCATTATTTATGTATACTTCAATTAATTTTAATTTTACGATATACAACTTTTTATCTCTTATCAACATAGATATCGAAAATTACTTTGTGTATCATTTTTGGGACTCATTATTATTCTGTCTTATTCATGCATTCATTTATTCCTTTTGTTTTATAGAAGCAAATCATAGGGAAGAGATTGAATCCATTTGCAAGAATTAATAGTATATTATAGTCATGTGCCTCTTCACCACTTGCATCAACCAAAAAAGAAAAAAAGACAAAAAATATTATATTTCATAATATTTTAAAAGATAAAAAAAGGTTATTTAATTATGTACATCAAGATATTTGATTAGGAATAAAGTTATACGAGATAAGGTGTAAGTAGTATCCGTGACGGATAAAAATGTGAAGAGGAGGTGTGCGGATATGCCAGCTCGAATGCGTGAGAGATTAGTTGTAGCAGGAGTTAGGAGAGGTAGAGGAGTTAGGAGAGGTAGAGATGAGACGTAAAATTAGAACTGCGAAAAGGTGATTACACAAGACACGACACCAGCTTCAGCTTACCGAGAACATGATCCCAGATAGATAATAGTAATACTTGTACTATGACTTTCACATATATAAATAATGATAACAACTTTGGCTACATTGTACATATATAGACTACTAGTATGTAAATAATACATTTTTTTTTTTTTGCTAAAACAAATTGTGGTGACAGCCAAGAATTGATATAAATTTACATGCAAAGAGAAAAAGGAAAAATCTCAGGCTTTTGTCACACATCAGACGTTGCGCTCTTACCACTAGACAGAAGATCCGGGGTAAAGAATCTCAGAAGCGAATTGGCAGTCCGTGGTTGAGGAATGTTCGAATGCATCCATCCAAACCTGCGGTGACAACCACGAGACCCCATAAATGACTTGAACTCAGTGCGTTTTGCCAAGCGCTCTTCAAGATCTTGTATTCGGATTTCAATATGGAAGAGGAGACGGTTGCAGGAGGACTTGAATCGGGCAGTTTCTCCTCTGGCCATGTTGCGGAGCTCTTTAGTAGAGAATCTAAGAAAGAAGAGCGTCCCAAGGAGAAGCAATCCTGTAACGATGAAGTCTTTGGCAATGAGTTCTCGTTGACATCCCCGTTGGCTAAAACAGATCCTGGTAATGTCGTCCCTGGATTGGTTTTAAAGCCAGACCAAGGTATGGCAACTGATGCATCTCGAGAAAAGAAACTCTCGGATGACCGGACTTTCTTTGCTTGGCTAGTTGTCCCGTCTTCATTACTGTAGTTCCAGATATAAACATTTGAATCCTCAGTGACCGCGAGGATGTGTTTCCCGTCTGATGTGAATGATGCAGGACATTGGCTATCCAAATTTTGAGTTCCTGGACATGCAGCATATCAAAAAGCTGCTCGCCTTTACCAAAGTTAAGCTAAAGCGCGATGAAAACAAGAACTTGGTGGAGGGACGGGGAGGTAGAGGGTACGCAACCAACACACCTTTGAATTTGCAGATGATGTTGGATCCACAAAGTATTCTAACTTGCGAATCAGCAGAAGTAACCATGACTTTACTCGAGTCGTTTGGGCAGTACTGCGTGATGAAAGTCTGTTAGTTCTCGAGCGCATAAACTCAGCACAAGAAACCATTTTTGTGAAAAGTAAAGGAAATAAAACGAATGGTTACCTGAAATCCAGTTACTCTCTTGTTAGTAAGCTTCTTCTTTCCTTGCAAGCTTACCGTGAGGCCCATCTGCAAGTGATTACCTAACGCGGAGAAATGAAAGTCCGTTAATTTAAATTGTCAGATAGAGTAGAATTAAACAAGATAAGGTCTTAGGCATCTTTCGATGAGAAGGAAAGAGTCTACGTTGGGAATTGGCTTCTAAGCCTAGCTAAAGAAAGTGAGGAAGCACTATTCGCTGGTAGTTAAGTATCACTTGCTATGCCCACTAGAGTTATTAAGTATTCCCAAAGACGAGGCGGTTTATTTTTATGTTGAAACTTTATGTCAGCCAGGGGACCCTGATTACATTTTTGAAGACCACTCAAAATAGATGGAGAACACAACTCCCTCCCTTCATTTTTTCCTTCTCGCACAGCAATATTGTGCGCAGTGGTTATATGTCATGGAGGGCTTGTTTTCCCACCTTGTCAGTAGACACACACGTTAACTTCCTTTCTATAATTCTCAAGCATGCCAGAATTCTCTATGAGTATTATACGGAAATCATAAGTTGCAAAGTGCAGTTAAAAGTTTAGAAAAGTGTACTGCATTTACAACCTACTCTGGCAATTTAGTTAGGGGACAAAATCAGTTGCCAGAATTGTACTTCTCTCAGAGCTAATATTGAAAGCATTTATCTGAAAAACAGCGAGAAAAAGAATGAACCGGGGAAAAAGGATCAAGAAAAGACAAGCTTCCGTACCTACAACATCATAAAAACGGCAATTGCCATTCATGTATCCGACAACACCCCCCTGCACCAATCACAAGCGAGAAACTTAAATAAGTTCCAAAATCAAGTAACCATCTTTAAAAAGGTTTAAAAAAAGACGCAAGGCAATCATACCTTTCCATCAGGACAATAACAAACAGCAGTCACTATTTCCTTTACATCAGTCCAATCAATGACTCGACAACCATGCACCTCCCATAGACGTACTTTCCCATCTATCGAGCCACTAATGAAATAATTATCATCCATGGGATTGAATTCCACACAAGTGACTGCATCCAAGTATGACATCGACAGATGTATGAGACGATCATCCAGTTTAAAGTTTAGAAAAGAACTTCAACAAGAAGATTGAAATCGCAAAAATAGGCTCACCATAATTATTATGTGAATAAACACCAAGGCATTGATCATGTCCAACTTGCCATAGACGAGCTGTTTTATCAACAGAAGATGACAGAAGATACTGCAGCAAATGACGTTGGTACATGAATTACAGTTTATTCATGTTGGATGATGTTTTACGAAGCCATAAAATATACTCCCTCCTGTCACTTTTACTTCTCCACAATGGACTTTACACTCTCCTTAAGAAGTAATAAATGAAGTGCATATTATACTTTAATACCCATGACTATATTTCAAAAATCTTGGGGAATAATTTGGGGAATGAGTAGTTAATGTTAAAGGTAATGGGGAAAAGAGACGACTTTTCTCTTGATAGGCTAGTATAGTGGACAAGTAAAAGTGAACGGAGGAGTTTTTACTATATAGTGGCCAATGAGATATTATTATACTGACCCCATTTTTGGACCATGAGAGGGCCAAGACTTCACCCGTATGCCCACGGAACTCGTGGACTGGTTTCTCCATTATCCTGAATAACTTTGGCGGGAGGACAACACAAGCTGATTCTGATGATTTTCTCATCATTTTCACCCCGTTGATCTTCTCTATGTTGTCACTGAGAGGAGCTAATTTGGACAAATGATTCAGTGAGAAGTATAAACAAGAGGGGTCAATATCCTGAACATTGAAGTTTTGAGATAACTCGTCCTCGATCACTCTCCAAATGCGCACAGTGCCATCTTTGCCAGCACTTGCCAAGTATTGGCCACAAGGACTGAACTTCATTGTTATGATGGAGCCTTCATGTGCTAGGAATTCTTGGCCGGTGTAAAGCGAGGATAGTTCTTTTGACTCCTTCTTACTGGTTTGGACTCGAACTCTTTGAGTACCAGCTTCAGGCTTTGACCTCACTTTGTGTCGGGTTCCAAGAGTGAGTTTTTGAAGCAAACTTCTCACTTTCTTTTTTGTATCGACCGTACTAAATCCCTTAAAATCTCTATGCAGCAACTGTTGAACCAAAGCCGATGAGCCAAGAGTTCTCGTAAACTCTTCAATAGTGAATATCTTGTTTGTACCTACTTCACGTAGTCGGCTAAGCATGCCATCCCGTCCTACTGCATCCGCAAGAAACTCTGATCCATTGTCCAGATTCCTAATTTTCCAATACATTGGATCCTCTTTAGCATCTTCCTCCAATTCTAGAGCTTCATTTGACTCGAAAGATTGGGAAGATCGACCAGAGAAGAAATTGCCTTCAGCATCTGAGTTCGCCAGTATCGTCTCATTGTCATCCCTAATTCTATCAGTACTCGTCCTTCTTTCATCGTCGCTATCAGGTTTTTCACAATTCGAGTTCAAACCCATCCATTTCAAGAATCTATGGCGGCGTTCATCAACGCTTTCGGGATCCTGCGTCCAAAAGTCATATCCTAAAGCACGTTCGGAAATCTCATTATGAGTACAAGCATCGGAGCCATCAGAACCCAAATCAGAAAGAGAACTGGCCTCAGTACGTATATCAAAAAAATTCTCTTCTTCAGTCTCACTGTAAGTTCTCATCATTCTTCCAATTCAACTACTCCTTGCAAGAACAGAAAAACAAATCAGAAGCAAACTCCAAGCAAAATATTTTAAAAATCGTCAATCAAACTGGAAAGATCACTAAAAACGCAACTTAATTCTTCAATTCACACCACCAATCCCAAAAAAAATCCCCATAGGCCATAAACAACAGAAAGGAGAAATCTTTAGAGTCTAAAATTCCCATATGATCAAGAACTAAACCTACAAAATCCACAATTGCGATAAAAGAACATCCCACAATAAGGAAAGAAAGAAAACAGATCTTTCAAAAGGGTAATTAAGCAACCAAGTTAACATAAAAATACAGTAAGATAATCACCAACAAGGTAGACAAAAATATACATAGTCAACGGAAAACTAACTTAAACATGCTTATACTTCTACGAATTCGCAGTTGACAAAGAAAAGATTTTGCTGACCTTAACTACCATGGAATTAATCAAAGAACCCCAAGATACAAACAAAGATGATCATTAGCATCCACAAGTTAGAAATGAAGACTAAGAACCAAGTGCACTGAAGTTAAAAAACTCAACTATGAAAAAATAGAAAGCTTTAAAGTTTAAAATTCCCATATAATCAAGAATTGAGCATGATAAATCCCCATAAACGACAGAAGTAGAAAGCTTTAAGGTCTAAAATTCCCAAAAATCAAGAATTGAGCATGATAAATCCCTATAAACAACAAAAAGGAGAAAGCTTTATAGTCTAAAATTCCCAAAAATCAAGAATAGAGCATCAAAAATCCCTATAAACAACAAAAGAGAAAGCTTTATAGTCTAAAATTCCCAAATAATCAAGAATTGAGCATGATAAATCCCCATAAACGACAGAAGTAGAAAGCTTTAAGGTCTAAAATTCCCAAAAATCAAGAATTGAGCATGATAAATCCCTATAAACAACAAAAAGGAGAAAGCTTTATAGTCTAAAATTCCCAAAAATCAAGAATAGAGCATCAAAAATCCCTATAAACAACAAAAGAGAAAGCTTTATAGTCTAAAATTCCCATATAATCAAGAATTGAGCATGATAAATCCCCATAAACGACAGAAGTAGAAAGCTTTAAGGTCTAAAATTCCCAAAAATCAAGAATTGAGCATGATAAATCCCTATAAACAACAAAAAGGAGAAAGCTTTATAGTCTAAAATTCCCAAAAATCAAGAATAGAGCATCAAAAATCCCTATAAACAACAAAAGAGAAAGCTTTATAGTCTAAAATTCCCATATAATCAAGAATTGAGCATGATAAATCCCCATAAACGACAGAAGTAGAAAGCTTTAAGGTCTAAAATTCCCAAAAATCAAGAATTGAGCATGATAAATCCCTATAAACAACAAAAAGGAGAAAGCTTTATAGTCTAAAATTCCCAAAAATCAAGAATAGAGCATCAAAAATCCCCATAACCAACAAAAGGAGAAAGCTTTAAAGTCTAAACTTCTCATATAATCAAGAATTGAGCATGATAAATCCCCATAAACGACAAAGGGAGAAAGCCTTAAGGTCTAAAATTCCCAAAAATCAAGAATTGAGCATGATAAATCCCCATAAACAACAAAAGGAGAAAACTTTATACTCTAAACTTCTCATATAATCAAGATTGAGCATGATAAATCCCCAATTATGAATAAACAGAAAATATTTAATACCCATAACAAATTTTTTTTTGTTAAAAAACAGACTTTTCAAAAGGGCAATTAAGCAATAAGTCAACATTTTAAAAAAAAAAAAAAAAAACAGCCATTGAATCCACTAACAAGGTATATACAAATGAATAGTCAAACATACAATTTCATACAATAATAGTCACTATTACTACCATGGACTTAATCAACGACAAGATTTTGCTTACCTTAATTACCATGGAATTAATCAAAGAACCCCAAGCAATTACTTCACAAATATGATCTTTAGCATCCACAAAATGAAAGGAATTCCCCATAACATCAAAAGGAAAAAGCTTTTAAGGTCTAAAATTCACTTATAATCAAGAATTGAGCATCAAAAATCCCCAATTATAATAAAACAGAAAATATGCAAACACCCATAACAACAACAAAAAAAAAAGAACAGATCTTTCAAAATGGTAAATAAGTACATAATATAAAGGCATCAAACTGCACGTATCCCGATAAATTTAGTATGTACGCAAAGCTGACCCGAACATCACAAATTTCCAGCAAGAACATAACTTGTAACCAGTCAACATACAAATTCAAACATTAATATTTAAGAAAAAAAAAAGGGATTTTGCTTACCTTAATTACCATGGAATTAATCAAAGAACTCCAAGATATTATTTCACAAAAAGATACTCCTATGATCTTTAGCATCCACAAAATTAAAAATGGACACTTTAAAACAAGTGGACTAAAGTCAAAAAATATAAACAAAAATAAAGACAAAGTCCAGAAAAATTGGGAAATAATCAGAAATATTTATGAAGTCAAAAAAAATTGTAGATTTCGAAGAAAAGGGGAATGTTTATTTTTATTCTTTGTAGTTTTTTTCCATACACTATTGAATAAAAAAGACAAGATTATAGTATATATTTATGTGACGGTTTTACCCCTAACATTGTTGCGTCCGTCCAACTAACGGTTGTAACGAATCGTGTCACGTCTGTTAACGACAACTTATGGTGTCGTTTTGGGGAAAAAAATAATTATATTTGTACTGAGGATCGTTCGGTGTGAGATATAATGAGTAAATAACTTTTGAATAAAATAAATAATTATTTTATTTCATGTTTAGTGTGAGATAGTAGAAGGACATGATCTTAGATAGGAGGACGTGAATTAAGTTGGAAGGCTGGTGTTTGTGGGCGAGTCGTAGTCAGTAGTTAGGAGAGTTTTAGAGTAGCCGAACTGGTAATCTTAGGGCTTTGTCAGGGTATGGGGGTGGTGGATGTCTTTGGTTCGTTAGTGTTGTGCATGTTTTATTTCTGTTATTTCATCTTGTTTCATGTTTTATTACGACTCCGTTGACTATTCTTTGTCTTGAGTCGAGGGTCTATTGGAAATAACCTTTCTACTTCTCCGGAGGTAGTGGTATGGACTGCGTACATTTTACCCTCCCTTGAAAATACACTGAATTTGTTATTGTTGTTGTTTAGTATGAGATAGAATTACATATACATGGTGTAATAACTAATTCCAAAATTAATTATTTTGATAGAACTCTTTCCAACCAAAACAAATGATCCCTAATTATATAATTATAGAAGTTTATGGTTGAGTCGAAATATTTAAAATATATATAAAAAATAAATATGAAATATATTCACATTAAAAAAAAAAAAGGAGAAAATATTTGTATGAGACAAAGGATCAAATTATTTAATTGTCAGTGAAGTTGATACGCTGGTTCCTTTACATTACTTAAAGTAAAATTCACATTTTTAAAAGTTATATATATGGAGATACTATAATTATATTATTTTTATGATTAGATATGTTTGGTAGGATCTGGGACTTCCTACCTACTTTATTACAAAATAAATAAAATGGGTGGTAATTCAAATAAATTTATAAGTAATAATTTACATCAATAGATTAAATTTAAAAGACTTTATTCATCAATTTTTCTATATAAAAAAAACTATCAATTTTATATTTCCACTTTAGGAACTTTTAAAAACTCTGACTGGAAAAAGTCTAAACATTTCCTCCTAAGAAATTATTTAGAAACTTCATGCATACAAAAATTATAAATTAACAATAGTAACAATAAAATAATCTTTAAAATGTCCACCATTTGATATGATTGCCTATTATTGGTTCTTTAAACATCAATATATCTCATTTAACAAGTATATCCACGAGAGTTGTGGTGGAGTGATAAATATTTTTTTTATTCTTAATTAGAGTTTGAGTTCGAGCCCTATAGATAGGGTATGAAATCGATTTTGTTAGAACGCGTATTACCCTTGGAGTGATAAATATTTCCTTATTCTTTTATTAGAATCTGAGTTCGAGCCTTGTAGACAGAGGGGAAGCTAGCCTATTAAATGGGAGTTCGGACGAACTCCTTCGATGAAAACTTATATTATTAATATATGATTAAAATAGTTTTTATTTATATATTATAAATGTTGAACCTCTTTCGGTGAGTTTTTCTTCAGATTTTGATCTCCTAAGTAAAAATCTTGACTCCGCCTTTGCTTATAGATATAGGGTATGAAATCGGCTGCTTTAGGAAGGGTTTTACCCTCAATCTCAAATTTTTCAACAAAAATCTAAATTTATTCGCGCTTCAATACGAATATCGTATGTCAAATGGAAATCAAAATAAATATATGTATTTCATTTTCTCTATGAAATATATAGTGAATGTATAGTCAAATTAATTTCAAAGCATTGAGAATTACTTTAATCTTAATAGTTAAATGTTGATTAAAAATAAAAAGGCTTAACAGTAAAATAAATACATCGTTTTCTTTCTTTTTTGATTTGTTATTTTTATTTTTTGGGGTCTTGTTTTTTTGTCATATTATTATTTGAAAGGACAGCATGCATTAAGAAAATTCCAAATTGCTAAAAATTGAAATTGGGGCCTCTATTATTTTTTTCAAAATAAAGCATTATGACCTTTCATTTGTCATGTTTCCATATGTGTTCATCTACTTTCTATCTAATTAGGGTGTGTTTGGTAAGAACAAAATTTGTTTTTCACAATCAGAAAGTTGAAACACATTTATTGACACCAAAAGTTTTAAGATTTCACATGGAAACCAGAGTATCCAACTATCTTTTTGGTTTTGAAGGTATTTTTTTCATCTAATATCAATTTTTATATATTTCGTATATAATTATATCTATTATGCGTCGAGTTCAACGGGTGCCGGAGCACCGCCGATTTGAACCTAGGTTCACCCCTGCGATCAACGCAGGTTGTAGCGTGATGAAATGGATAAGATCTCTCTACTGTTAATTAGAGGTTTAGGGTTTGAGCTAGTAAGAATCCTGTTAGGGAGCACTTTCGATCCCTATTAAATTGATCTTATGCAACGCGAATTCGAATTAGTCGAGACTCTATACGGGCAACAAACACCACTTATATATAATCAACGTGCATGGAATGACACTTATAAAACTTGTTTACCCTCACTAAAGATATCATTTTAATTTCTCTAATTCTCAAGAAACTTATTTAGAGAAAAATATTTTGATCAACGAAACATGAAAAAATTAAATATATTTCTTTTTCCATATCAAATACACTCTAAACTTTAACACAAAGCAAGAAAGAGATGTTTGGCCAACAATTTTCTATTATGAAAATGACATGAAGTAAGGTTTTTAATGGCAGGGGCAATGCCACCAATTTCTATTATTATAGCATATTATTGTACAATTTACATAATTTATAAACCACTATTTAAAAGATTATATTCTGATATTGTGCAATAATTTTGAAACTCTTATATGAAACTCTTTTTTTTTCTTTTCAGCTATTAATGTGAAACTTTGTTTACAAACGTAACACAATTAATTTGAGAAAGTTAATGTGTTTGTGTATATATATATATATATATGATTTAGCAGAAACAACATATGAAATGTATTCTATAAATAAATCGGAAAGAGTTATATAATATAAATCTTACTCCTAGCTATCTTACAAAAATAGAAAAAACTACTTTAGAGTAAAAAAAATAAAAATTGTTGTAAAAGTGAAAGTCGATTCATTTAGTACAAGATCGCTTCATGTGTCATTATATTGAATTACTGCTAAACAAACAGCCACCGCCCGAAACACACTATCCACGGACACAAAAAAATTGTGTATAAAATATTAACATTATGACTATGTGATAGTGATTGAAAATAGAGGAAAGTATTTTTTTTAATTAGCAATTAAATATAAATGAATAAAGTGCTTTTGACTAGTTTTTGCTTTCATAGTGTGTGTTGGTGCGTCAATTTGAATAGTTGATGGCGTGATTTGTTGCGTAAAACCATAAAAATAAAAAAATAAAAATATACATAGACCATGGAATAATATATATTTAGCTTTATCCATTCAAGAAGATGACTAGGTTATTCTCTAATATGTCAGTCTTGTGAATAGAATTACATGATATTTATTGTTACTCGGTCGGAGGTGACAGGTATCCCGTATATTTAGTCGAGGTGTGCGAAAGTTTGTCCGGACATCGTAATTTTGTTTTCATTAAGTAGTGTATGATATACATATACTATATAGTATTACAACACATACATTGACCATGGAATAATATATATTCAGCTTTATCCATTCAGGAAGATGACTAGGTCATTCTCTAACATGTCATAGTCTTGTGAATAAAATTACATGATATTTATTATTGATGGATTGGAGGTGATAGGTATCCCGCATATTTAGTCGAGGTATGCGAAAGTTTGTCCGGACATCGTAATTTTTTTTTTTAAAAAGGATATTCATTAATTACTGTATAATATACATATACTATATAGTATTACAGTTTACAACCCATACATTGACCATGGAATAATATATATTTAGCTTTATCCATTCAAGAAGATGACTAGGTAATTCTCTAATATGTCATAGTCTTGTGAACAGAATTACATGATATTTATTATTGATCGATCGGAGGTGACAGGTATTCCATATACACGAATTTAGTTAAAGTGTGCGAAAGTTCGCCCGGATATCATGATTTTTATTTTTTTTATAAAAGGCTACTCATTTTAGTCATTTATTAATCTTTTGGGTGCATCCTTGCATTGTTGGTGTTTTTATTATATTTGCATAGTCAAATTAATACTTGTATGCTAATTTATTGGAATATAAATTTATGCATTCTAGACTTAGGAGAAAGATTTGAACAGAATATTTGTTAGATATGCAAATAATTGAAAGCATGCAAGCAGGGGGATTTAGAGTATAACCTACAGGTTCACAAAAAATTAGTAATTTTTATTCATTAAATATTTAATTATAAATTTAGTTATTATTATTACATATTAAGTTAAGATATTCATAATAGGAATCAATAAACTTTAAATACTGAATTCACTTTTGATATTTGAATTTTTTTAATCTAAAAAAGAATAAGAACTTAAGCACTCATAAACTCAAGTGCCTCGTGGGAAGTAAATGTTGCATGTAAAAAGATATTTTGCACATGCATGGCTTTAACTTTAGGTCATATCGATTTGAACATAATTCTAGAATTTTTAAATTGGGTATAATTTAGCTAATTTTTTTCTATTTGGGAATATAATGGATGTTCTCCTAAGTTGAATTATAATTGAAACTTGCTTACTCTTTTAGACATTAATAACAATTATTAATACAATAATATATTTAGTGTAATTGTACAAAGTGAAATTTGGAGAGGATAGAGTGTATCCAGATCTTACGATTATCTTAGAGATAAAGAGACTATATCTGATATTGATCCTAACTCACAACAACAACAACAACATACTCAGTGTATTCTCACAAAGTGGGGTCTGAGGAGGGTAAAGTGTACGCAGTCCATGCCACTACCTCGAGTGAAGTGGAGAGGTTGTTTTCGATAGACCCCCGGCTCAGAACATATAACAGTATACCAAACAAAAAATATAAATGCACACAACAAGGTACTACTATAAACTATCTATCAAACATCATAGACATCGCGAAATACCACACGAACAAAAAACTCCAAACACGGAAATAAAGCACTCTTCTATATTATAACGGCTGAACTCTTACTCACTAACGCTCTGCTTACTAAATTTTAGATAAATGGGTCGTATTTTTTTCATAAAATATCTGAAAAATTGAAAGACATTGAGGCCCAAAGCCATGGGCTCTATCATCCTATTGTTGGAATTAAAAAAGATGAGATCATGCATGTGGTGTGGGGGTCATTGTGGTTGAGGGGCCTTTATACTATTACTACTTCTTCCCTTATAAATTTCTTATGAAATTAAAATCAGATAAATAAATTAAAATAGAAAAAAGTATAATAAAAACATATACAGTATACTCTTATAAGTAGGGTTTACAGAGGGTGACATCTACTTAGTTTTATTTCTATCTTGTTAGAAAGACAATTTTTTGATAGATAGCAGGGTTTGCAGAGTGTGACATCGTCTACTCAGTTTTATTTCTATCTTGTTAGAAAGACGATTTTTTGATAGATAGCAAGTGACATCGTCTACTCAGTCTTATTTCTATCTTGTTAGACAGACGATTTTCTAATAGATAGCAGGGTTTGCAGAGTGTGACATCGTCTGCCCAGTCTTATTTTTATCTTGTTAGAAAGACGATTTTCCGATAGATAGTAGGGTTTGCAGAGGGTGACGTCTGCCCAGTCTTATTTCTATCTTGTTAGAAAGACGATTTTCTGATAGATAGTAGGGTTTGCAGAGAGTGATGTCTACTCAGTCTTATTTTTATCTTGGTAGAAAAATGATTTTCTAATAGATTTTTAACTCAAATAAAGCATAATAGAAATCAAATTTGTAAAATAAATACAATAACGAAGAAGCGAAAATAAATAAATTATATGTAACTAGAATAATTATTTGGAATGTTATATGTACCTACGTGGCAATTATTGGAACAAATTAGACCCCATTCATAGATTTTCCCTCAGATATTGTGGTCCTTTATGAAATCTCTGACATACACTAGAGGAAACATTGAGATTTTAGTTGAAAATGATTGCCAATAATATTTTTCTGACATTAATTTAGACCAATAATAAATAAATCATATTGATAGTGCATTTTTAACTTTTAACTTTATTGATTGATTTGATAACTCTAAAGTTTCTTATGTTTTCATTGAGAATCACATACTAGTGTTTTACTTTGGTCTTGAGGAAAATGATGTTTTGTTATATTAAAGAATAACAATAAACAAACAACAACAAACTCATTGTATTCTCACACGGTGGGATCTGAAGAGGGTAAAATATACGCAATCAATACCACTATCTCCGAAGAAGTAGAGAGGCTATTTCCGATAGATTCCCAGCTCAAGATAAAAAAAAAGTAAATAAAGTCGTAATAAAACATGAAACAAGATGGAATAACAGAAATAAGACACCCACAAAGTAAAACCATACACTAAACAACCAAAGGCACGCACCACACCCAATAACTAGCAGCTCCCACTTATGGACAGAGGCGGAGCCAGCCCTCTTTAGGGGGTTCGTCCAACCTCCCTTCGACGAAAAAATATACTATTTATACATGATTAAAATTATTTTTTGTGTGGTTATAGTAGGTGTTAAACCATCTTCAACTTAGTTTTCTTTGAATATTGCACCCCCTTACTTGAAATTCTGGCTCCGCCTCTGCCTATGGACACAACCCTGAGACTACCAACCTGCCTACATGAAAGCTCTCCTAACTACTAGCTACGACTCACCCAGACGTATGGTTAACAAGGGTTTGACAATAATGATAAAAGTCCATTTGGAATTCAAAATTATGACATTAGGATGTATAGGTTTTAAAAGGGAACGTGCTGCGTACAATACATCCTTACGATGGGTCCTTTTCCAGACTCTGTGCATTGTGGGAGCTTTAGTGCACCGAGTTGACCCTTTCATGTGCTAGTCCTTTGATTGTTTCCATGGAGTTGGAGAATGAAATTTCAATAATTTATTTGGTTATCATACTAGCTAGGCCTTTCTAGTGCAAAAGTGGCCCTCTTTGCAAAATGTACCATTGGGCACTTGGCCCAATATGCATCACTTAGGGCCCAGAAGAACCAATTCCATGCAACTCAGTCCACGTGGTATGAAGGTAGATAATCACGTGACATCATCATGGACCAACGGTCCACGAGCAGAGGGAGATTCAAAATTTAAATTATGAAGTTCAATCTTTAAAGTACTTAACGTTGAAACCCTTTATATGCAAAAGTTATGAATGATCATTTCTACAATTTTTTCTATAGTTTTAGTAAAAATTTATCTATAAATTTATATTCCGTATTGAAAATACTGAATTCAAATGAACTCGAGATCCGAGTTAGTGGCTACAAGGACCATGTTCCTTGGTTTTCTTGTTTGTTGGGTTGTAGGATTTGGGCGCTACAATCAGGCCCACTGACAGTGTCTTCTTTCAGGCCCAGCCCAAATGCCAATATCCACAATGTACAGTCCATATGAGAATGGGACCCATTGTGGTCGGTACGATTCTGATAGATACATGACATGTGTTTGTATATAGACTTTCGACACTTCAGCATGGATAATTGTTGTGCATGTTGCACCACATTAAATCACTTAGTTATGATAAATTTACATGATTTGATCTAATCGGCCGGTGAGAGTAAGTATTTACCGTAGGACTCCTGCCTATTCAACGTCACTCTTGGTTCATTGTCTTAACATGATATAAGAGCCAGATTCGTACATATTTTTGGTTTGCATAATACATATTGTCAAGTTCGGGTTGTACATTTAACTTTACGCAATGTGAATCCAAATGAATCGAGTCTCCAAAATGAATATCGAACATATTACACGCTTCGATTTTAATAAATTTATGAAGAAGGTACGTACCAAAATGCTTTTTGACGCAATCGATCTACTAATGGACCACTTAGAATATATATACATAGCTAGTACTACTAACTACTATATCTACAAGTATCTCATCATTTGATCACATTATTCAGTTTTTTTATGAAGAATGTCTGTCTGTCTGTCTGTCTGTCTGTCTATCTATCTATGCATGAGTCTGAAAAAGAACCGTATCACAAAAGTTTATTATACTCGTAACCTTATCCTGCATTTTTGCTGTTGCGAGGGTTCGGTGAAGGCCGAACCATAAGATTTATTATATTCAACATTACCTTAGATCTCTGCAAGGGATTACTTTCGCGGCTTCAACCCTTGACCTTTTGATCACAACTTTACCAGTTACTGCGATAGGTTAAACCAAACCACAGGTGTTTATTTTACGCAACCTTACCCTACATCTCTGCATACAAAAGATTGTTTTCGCTGCTTAAACTTTACTAGTCACTCCAAGACCGTTCTTCTACTATATATATATAACTTGAATATAGTTAGGAGGGTTCGGTGTAGCTTGGTTGGTAGGTCTAGGGGTGGGGGAGGGGGGTCCATTGTCTGTTTGTGTACTTTATTGTTGTGTTATTTTTATTCTTGTTGCACACTTTTGACGTTTTTGTCCTTTTGTCTTGAGCCGGGATCTATCGGAAACTAGGGCTGTGCAGATTTCGGTTCAAACCGTTAAACCGAACAGATAATTTGTTTATCGGGTTAGCGGTTCGATTTTTTAACTTATCAGGTCGGGTATTGATTTCAAATTTTTCATTAACGAGTTATCGATTCTGATGGCGATTTTCTTAAAATTTATATCGGACCACCCTATAACCCGATAGTCAAAATATGTCCATTATAATTACATTTCCCAACTTCCCAATGGCCCAACCAGTTAATGAATTAAATATTTAAATCCCATTTCCCAAAGCCCAGCCCACCGTCATTACTTGCCCTAAGGAGAAAGGGATTCACATATCACATTTCATATTTTCTTTTCTGATTTCACTCCGCCTCTCACTCAAAGTCCGATAATATCAGTAGACCCAAAGACGATTTGCTGAGTTTCGTTTCTGATTTCACAAGTCAGTCACTACGCCTCTCACTCTCACACTCTCTCTATCTCTCAAACCGATAATATCAATAAACCCAAAGACGATTTGCTGAAAACTGAAGAGATTCAAGGTTCAAGCTTACCATTTACTGAAAACTCAAGAGATTAGAGGCGGCCAAAGACGATTTGCTGCTCGGCTGTTGTTGTTGCGCTCATAGGTAATAATTTATGTTCGTTGTGATTTGGGGTTTTTGGCTTTTTGCTGTATGTCTATGTTAGTTGTTTGTTTGAAGTATTTGGACTGAAAGTGTTGGCTTTTTTCTGTGGCGATTAATTTGGGGTTTTGTGAATTGGAGTTGTCATAATTAAATTTTTAGGGTTTAGGATTTTTTGCTGATCTGTTTGCTGGTGTGTGAATTATGGTTTTTTTCTCAAGTTTCCGGAATTTGCAATTTTGTACTGTTTTCTGTTTTCTGAAATTTGCATAATTGAATTTCTGGTTTCTGGAATTTGTTTGTGTCTGTGATGTTGGGTCACTGTTGTTGTTGTGTTGCATTAGTTGGTTGCTGTTGGAATTAGTTTGTGTTTTGATCGCATAGTACTAATATAAAAGCATTAAAGAAAGGGACGTGTTTTCCTTATTGTTATGACCCTTTATCTTTTTATTCATGGCATATAGACGAAAATAAGACCGATACTCATCTGGCCCAAATCACCAGATTATAACTCTAGATGAACCGCATGCACAGGTCAAAGGGCTCGGCAAGAAATATTAATCACTAAAAATAGCGTAGCTCATCATTAGCAAAACTAATTTCAATTCCATAGCACCGAAACTAAGCCAACTTGTGTCAGTTTCACATTAACAGTTGCACTTGAAATTCATCATTTACATAGTTTTAGCTTCTTGAAAAATGAAGATACCAGGGATTTTGGATAGGGTTTTGTAGCAAGACAGGTTGGTATGTTTTCTGGTTGTTCAATCCACAGTTTATGAGCAATGCCCCAGCTTTTAGCTTTTTTGCCATGTTCAATATCTGGGCTTCACCCTTCACTTCAAGAGTTACCTAAATAACCAAGAAAGAAACTTGCATTGAATCTTTGATCTTCTCTAAATTCTCTATTAATAATCTGAATTAGAATGCACTGAACTGGAACATATGGGGACGTCATTTTGAAAAGTATTTCATGATTATAAGGAAGTTGCTTACTAGCTTTGGACTTCAAATTAGATATGTTTAATGTTAACGGTTAACCCGATAACCGAACCGATAACAATGAAAAACCGATAATCGATTAACCGATATCTTAACGGTTCTTTAACGGTTTAACATATATACAAACCGATAATGAATAAGTAAAATCGATAATTTTCAAAATCGAACCGAACCGACCGATATGCAGCCCTAGTCAGACAATAGAAATGGTAAATCAAACGAATCTATCCGAAAAGTAGTGAAATCTTCCAACACTATAGTTGCTTGATCATTTTCTGTAGTCTTTGATGTGTGAACTTTCTTTTTTTTTGATATATGGGCAGGCAAAAAAAGAAAAGAAAAAGAAATGTTATTTACTCCATTCGTGTTTATTTATCTAATTTAAACTTTTCACATTCCTTAAAAATAAAAATTAATATGAGTATTTTACCGCAATATTCATATGGGTGAAAATTATTTTCTCCTAGAAGTTTGTCTAGGCCAATGTAGTGGCCGACGCACTTAGTAGACTGTCCATGGGTAGTGTTTCCCATGTTGAGGATTGTAAGAAGAAATTAGCTCAGGAGATTCATCATCTTGCCAGACTAGGCGTTCGCTTAGTCGACTCTTCAGAGGGTGGTGTATGTGTTCAGTGTAGTTCAGAGTCATCTCTAGTTTCCGAGGTGAAAGAGAAGCAAGACAGGGATCCTAGCCTTGTCGAGCTAAAAGAGTCAGTTCAGAGTCGGGAAGTAGAGGTTTTCTCCCAAGGGGAAGATGGTGTTCTTCATTTTCAGGGTCGTCTGTGTTTTCCTGGTGTAGATGACTTGAGGCAGCGAATTCTTGCAGAAGCGCATGGTGCGCGATACTCTATTCATCCAGGGGCCATTAAGATGTACCGCGACTTGCGGGAGATCTATTGGTGGAGTGGGATGAAGAGGGACGTTGCAGAGTTTGTGGCTAAGTGCTCTACATGTCAGCAGGTTAAGATAGAGCATCAGAAACCTAGTGGTTCCATGCAGGAGTTCACTATTCCTACTTGGAAGTGGGAAGAAGTGAACATGGACTTCGTGACGGGTTTTCCTAGAACACGTCATCAGCATGATTCAGTTTGGGTCATTGTAGACAGAATGACCAAATCAGCTCATTTCCTTCCAGTTCGTACCTCTTACTCAGCCGAGGATTATGCCAAACTCTATATCAGGGAGTTGGTCATATTACACGGTGTTCCACTATCTATCATCTCAGACAGAGGTACCCAGTTCACCTCTCACTTCTGGAAAGCGTTCCAAAAGGGTCTTGACGCAATCAAAACCAATTGCAGCTAGAAGAAAAAGATGAGGAATTCAGAAGCCTACTCGTTTCGCTAACATGGTAGCTTATGCACTTCCAGTTATTGATGAAGATGTTCCATCCACCTACCCAGAGGCCAATCGAAGCACAGAAAGTGGTTGTTGGGCAGGTGCAATGGAAGAGGAAATGCAATCTCTTAAGAAAAACAAGACGTGGAAGCTTACACAACTATCGAAAGGTAGAAAGGCAATTGGGTGCAAATGGGTATTTGCAAAGAAATAAAGATTTCCTGATAACAAAGACATTCACTACAAGGTAAGATTGGTGGCTAAAGGCTATGCTCAAAGGAAGGGAATTGATTATAATGAGGTATTTTCTCCAGTTGTAAAACATTCCTCCATTAGAATTTTGTTGTTCTTGGTAGAACAGTTGAATTTGAAGCTAGCTCAACTTGATGTGAAGACCGCGTTCTTACACGGTAATTAAAGGAGGAAATCTATATGAATGAGCCAGAAGGATATAAGGTTGCTGGTAAAGAAGATTGGGTTTGTAAACTTAGCAAATCATTGTACGGACTGAAATAATCTTCGAGACAATGGTACAAATGATTTGACATGTTCATGAAGGGTCAGAAGTACAGGAGAAGCAAATACGATCATTGTGTGTATTTGCGCAAACTTCAAGATGGTTTCTACATCTACTTACTCTTATATGTTGATGATATGCTGATTGCAGCAAAGAGCCAAGTTGAGATTGACAGATTGAAGGCTCAAATAAGTAAAGAGTTCGAGATGAAGGATTTGGGGGAAGCCAAGAAGATTCTCGGCATGGAGATAAGCAGGGATAGAGAGAGGGGGAAACTTTGGCTGTCACAAAAGCAATATTTGAAGAAGGTACTACAACGTTTTGGTATGCAGGATGATACAAAACCTGTAAATACCCCACTTGATCCTCATTTGAAATTGAGTAGCATATTATCTCTGATAACTGATGAAGAGCGAGAATACATGGAAACTTGATGTATGCAATGGTGTGTATGAGACCAGATATTTCACAAGCTATTATTATTACTAGCAGGTACATGCATGATTCGGGCAATGGTCATTGAAAAGCTGTAAAATGGATTCTGCGGTATCTCCAAAATACCATAGATGTTGGATTGACATTCGAGCGGAATAAATCACTTGGTCAATGCATAGTTAGATATTGTGATTCAGAACCTTGTCGACTTCGTCATTGTAGAAAGTGGTGTTTTATTTGCCACCGTCGATTCTTGGCAAGAAATCATAAAATTTAAGTTGATGAGACATGATTTTAATGGAAATATGGAAGATAGAGCCCCTCCAAAGAAGTTATCTGGGTCAGAAATTTTGCAGTATGTGAAAGATATCAATGTCACATTTGGAAGACAATCAGAGGTGCAGAAAAGAAAAAGGAAAAAGAATGTTCGGGAAGATCCAACTCAACAATGGAAGAAAAAAATCATATTCTTTGATCTTCCATATTGGGAGTTTAATCCGTTGCCCCATAATTTAGATCCGATGCATATTGAAAAGAATGTGTTTGACAATGTTATATACACTTTGTTAAATGCTAAAAAAAGTCAAAGGATCATGCTAAGGCTCGAAGAGATCTACAAGATATGGGCATAAGGCGTGATTTTTGGGTCGATGAGAATGATGAGTGTAAACTTGCTGCATTTGCTATTCCAAAGAACAAGAAAGTGGCCTTTCTCACGACTTTAAAAAATATCTCAGTGCTGGATGGTAACCTCTCTCCCCCTTCCCACCTATCATTAATAATCATCCTATTTTTTTTTTTAATCAAAATCCGATCATTAAGCGATAAAACAGTAATTTCACTTTCTCCTGACTTAATTAAGTGACCTAATTAATTAATATTATCCTTAATATTGTGTTTCATCTGTTATAATGACGATCTTTTCTTTGTTGTTCATGCAAAGAAGCACATAACTGTTCATCTTCAACCTCACAAAATTTAGGTAAGCAATTTGAATTAGCTTCACTTTACCCCCCCCACCCCCACCCCCAACCCTCAACTACTTTGTCATATGTTATGCCTTTTCAGTTGCAAAATTATTGGACAATTTTTCTTTCTTTCTTGAATTCGTATTGCTAAACTCTATCAGCAATAATATGAATGAAATATAATTTATCCATCATATCTATCAAAATAATATAATACAATATAATCTTATAGTACTATATATAAACATCCTAGCTATTACATAAGTGGAATGAAAAATAAATTAGAAGCATTACATAAAGAAAACATACTAGTACGAGTAGAATGACCAATAGTAGTAATAATAATTGTAGTAGCAGTAGTATGAGCAGTGCTAATAACAATTACATTTATTTGATTAAAAGACACAATCAATGAATTTCCAATAGCACATAATAAACTAGTAATACACAGGAGCTAATATTTCATATATTGAAACTCGGGGGCGCACGTTAATAGGGCGCACGTTAATAGGGCGCACGTTAATAGGGCGCACGTTAAGCGACAACAGCTAACGTACGCCAACATCGGAAATGGCCCGAAAACGACAGATGAAGGCGAAGATCACAACCAATACAACAACTAAAGGACCATCAGATGTAATACTACAACAATCAGTATCAAATAGGAAGCCAACAACTCTAGAAATGGGGGTTCCTCAGCAATCTACAGCTAGCTGGGAGGGACAAAGAGACTAGCAGTGGCTCTGCAGCGAGAATAGTTACATCGAACAGGGGTTCCTCAACCACTACCTACAGTTCAAATAGCTGAATGGGTATTGGGGACTGGCAGCGGCTCGAAAGGTTCGATGAATGTTCCGACGCAAAACCCCCAGGTCACTTTATGGTCTGAAATAGTCTCCTCGAGCATGGTTTGGAAAATTCAGCACAGTAATTCAGCAGTTTGGCATGATTCGTAGTGGAGTTGATCACTCAGTGTTTTATCGACATTCTCAACCAAATTTGTGTATTTATCTGGTGGTTTATGTTGATGATATCGTTATCACCGACAATGATGAAGATGGTATCTCTAAATTGAAGCAACATCTCTTTCAGCATTTTCAGACCAAAGACCTTGGCAGACTGAAATATTTTCTAGGTACTGAGGTTGCTCAGTCCAGATCAGGTATTGTTATTTCTCAACGCAAGTATGCCTTAGACATTCTTGAGGAGACATGAATGATGGGATGTAGGCCCATTGACACTCCTATAGATCCAAATGCCAAACTTCTACCCGAATAGGGGAGCCACTCAGTGATCCTGAAAGGTATAGGCGGTTGGTTGGAAAGTTGAATTATCTCATCGTGACTAGACCTGACATATCCTTTCCTGTGAGTGTTGTAAGTCAGTTTATGACTTCCCCTGTGATAGTCATTGGGACGCAGTTGTTCGTATTCTGTGATATATAAAGTCAGCTCTAGATAAAGGACTACTTTTTGAGGATCGAGGTCACGAGCATATCATTGGATACACAGATGTTGATTGGGCAGGATCACCCTCTGATAGACGTTCTACATCCGGATATTGTGTTTTAGTAGGAGGTAATTTGGTGTCTTAGAAGAGTAAGAAACAAAGTGTGGTTGCTCGACCTAGTGCAGAAGAAGAATATCGAGCAATGGCTGTAGCAACTTGTGAGCTAGTTTGGATCAAACAGTTGCTGAAAGAATTAAAATTTGGAGAAACCGGTAAGATGGAACTTATGTGTGATAATCAAGCAACCCTTCATATCGCATCAAATCCAGTGTTCCATGAGAAGACTAAACACATGGAGATTGATTGTCACTTTGTCAGAGAAAAGATACTCTCAGGAGATATTGTTACAAAATTTGTGAAGTCAAGTGGTCAACTTGCAAATATCTTCACCAAGTCCCTCATCGGTCCTCGTATTAATTACATTTGTAACAAGTTAGGTACATATGATTTGTATGCACCAGATTGAGGGGGAGTTAGGTACATATGATTTGTATGCACCAGCTTGAGGGGGAGTGTTAGAATATGAGTAGAAATAGGAATAGTATATACAAAATCCTACTTGGAAAAGGTAGGGTCTCGATGTAATTATGTAACACACCATTCAATAATATTTTTCTCCATTAATTCTCACAACTTCAATCAACCATCCAAAGATACTTCTCCATTCACAGACGATTCACAGATGATTCAGGAACCTCGGATGTATATAGCAAAACACATCCTAAGTTATCAAATGTAAGCATTGTATCACAACATAATTAACTAAAGCATAGTCCTTATTCTTCCTTAATAATATGTTCACGTAAAATAACCAAAATAGTCCATAATGTATTGGGACTACTTTATTTTGGTAACAGGTATTCTCAATAACCTGTAAAGACTATTCCCAGACAAAAGCACTCATCAAAATTGAAGTTACTCCTAACATCCACAATACTATCGATAAACTGCATGCCCTAATTCTGTACAGAAGCTCTCTCTTTGGGGTCGTTTGGTAGAGTGTATAAGAATAATGCAAAATATGGTGTGTTAGTGATGCTTGTATTAGTAATGCTTGTGTTAGCTATGCTTGTATTTTTCTTATGCAGTGTTTGGTTTGATGTATTAAAAATAATATCAGTTAAATAATTTCTAAAAAAAAAAATTACAAAAATATCTTTCATATATATGTTGGAAAGGATGTGAATTTTTTTTTTTAGGGATAATAGTGTCTTTAATCATGTTAATGCATGTATTGGGTCCATTGCATTGCTAATACCATAGATTTTGAGGTATTAGTAATACACACCTTAATACACAATAAAATGTATAACTAATGCAATTAGTTATACATAGGATACAAAAGTATATCAAATAAGGTATTAGTAATACACATTAAACTAATGCATGCATTAATTTTTCAATACATTCTACCAAACGACCCCCTTATGTCTTTACTATTTCCAGTCAAAAGAACCTCCATCAAAATTGAAGCTAGCGAAATTACTCATAACATCCAGACTTTTATCAATAAAACCCCATGCCCTTTCCATAAATTTGAACAGAAGCTCTCTCTTCGTGTCTTTCTCTTGATTACCAAAAAAAAAAATGCTCCCTTTGCAACGATGAGTGCACAAGAATTCACTCAAATGCACCATTCAGCCCAATTTATGGGTCAAATACACCAGATTTCTCACTCAAAAAGCACCTGACTTTTCATCCAAATATATACACTTTTTAACTTCAAAAAATGATCAACGGGTGCATTAAAGCTGAAACAAATGCACCAGAATTCACAATTCAAATGGCACAAAACAGCTATAACAATGCTAAACAGTAACTACAACTAAACTTTATAAACAACATAACAAATTTTCAAAAACTAAACTAAACACAACAAAATTTTACATAATAAACCAAAAAAGTCAAAAAATTACATAAACCAAAGGGATTAACATTAGATTTACCTTTGAACAAATTGGACCTGCTTCAATTAGGGCTTCACCTTCACTGTCGAATCGGAACAATGTTAAGAATTTGAGGCTTTTCGGGGATAAACGACGACGTTTTCGCTCGACAAACCTACAGTAAGCTAAGCTAAAAGAGATGAACTAACTAGGGCTAACTCACAATATATTTTCATTTGATTTGGAATAAAAACTCAAATATGCTAGGGACTAAAATGGAATAAAAAGAAGTTCAAATTGTAAAACTAACTAACTAAGTGGGCTCAGTTGCAACAATTAAGTAGCCGTTTGGCCATGAAAACTAAAAATTTTCGGAGTTGGAATTGAAATTGGAGTTGGAGTTGTGTTTGGCCAGGTCTTTTTTGGAAAAAAAAATTGACTTTTGAAAAATCTTTTTTAAATATAATTTTATGCCTCAACTTTTACAAACGATCAAAATTACCCAACTAAAATTTACCTAAAAAGAACACAATTAGCCATTTTTTATAAAAATAATTACATATACATGACCATATTTAATGAATTTCAATTATGACATATATAATATTTACATTAATAGCCGTTTTCTCATATTTGAAAATTTTGAATATGAATGTTATATTAACAGATCATTGCTTCCTATATTTTAGGTAACAAATATAGTCTTTCAAACAAATTTATTTTTGGGAAAAGGATATGGCATGGTCATTTTAAAACAAAATGGCCCATAATTGAAAAGGTATATATTATATATGTCATAATTAAAATTCATTAAATATGGCCATGTATATGTAATTATTTTTATAAAAATGGCTAATTGTGTTCTTTTTCCGTTAGTAGGTAAATTTTAGTTGGGTAATTTTGATAGTTTGTAAAAGTTGGGGCATAAAATTATATTTTAAAATGTTTTTTCAAAAGTCAATTTTTTTTTTCAAAAAAAGACATGGCCAAACACAACTTCAACTCCAATTTCAATTCCATCTCCAAAATTTTTTAGTTTTCATGGCCAAACGGCTTTTTAATTGTTGCAACTGAGCCCACTTAGTTAGTTAGCTTTACAATTTGAACTTCTTTTTATTCCATTTTAGTCCCTAGCATATTTGAGTTTTTATTTCAAATCAAATGAAAATATATTGCGAGTTAGCCCTAGTTCGTTCATCTCTTTTAGCTTAGCTTACTGTAGGTTTGTCGAGCGAAAACGTCGTCGTTTACCCCCGAAAAGCCTCAAATTCTTAACATTGTTCCGATTCGACAGTGAAGGTGAAAGCCCTAATTGAAGCAGTTCCAATTTGTTCAAAGGTAAATCTAATGTTAATCCCTTTGGTTTATGTAATTTTTTGACTTTTTTGGTTTATTATGTAAAATTTTGTTGTGTTTAGTTTAGTTTTTGAAAATTTGTTATGTTGTTTATAAAGTTTAGTTGTAGTTACTGTTTAGCATTGTTATAGCTGTTTTGTGCCATTTGAATTGTGAATTCTGGTGCATTTGTTTCAGCTTTAATGCACCCGTTGATCATTTTTTGAAGTTAAAAAGTCTGTATATATTTGGGTGAAAAGTCGGGTGTTTTTTGAGTGAGAAATCTGGTGTATTTGACCCATAAATTGGGCTGAATGGTGCATTTGAGTGAATTCTTGTGCACTCATCGTTGCAAAGGAAACATTTTTTTTTTTGGTAATCAAGAGAAAGACACGAAGAGAGAGCTTCTGTTCAAATTTATGGAAAGGGCATGGGGTTTTATTGATAAAAGTCTGGATGTTATGAGTAATTTCGCTAGCTTCAATTTTGATGGAGGTTCTTTTGACTGGAAATAGTAAAGACATAAAGGGGTCGTTTGGTAGAATGTATTGAAAAATTAATGCATGCATTAGTTTAATGTGTATTACTAATACCTTGTTTGATATACTTTTGTATCCTATGTATAACTAATTGCATTAGTTATACATTTTATTGTGTATTAAGGTGTGTATTACTAATACCTCAAAATCTATGGTATTAGCAATGCAATGGACCCAATACATGCATCAACATAATTAAAGACACTATTATCCCTAAAAAAAAATTCACATTCTTTCCAACATATATATGAAGGATATTTTTGTAATTTTTTTTTTTAGAAATTATTTAACTGATATTATTTTTAATACATCAAACCAAACACTGCATAAGAAAAATACAAGCGTAGCTAACACAAGCATTACTAATACAAGCATCACTAACACACCATATTTTGCATTATTCTTATACACTCTACCAAACGACCCCAAAGAGAGAGCTTCTGTACAGAATTAGGGCATGCAGTTTATCGATAGTATTGTGGATGTTATGAGTAACTTTAATTTTGATGAGTGCTTTTGTTTGGGAATAGTCTTTACAGGTTATTGAGAATACCTGTTACCAAAATAAAGTAGTCCCAATACATTATGGACTATTTTGGTTATTTTACGTGAATATATTATCAAGGAAGAATAAGGACTATGCTTGAGTTAATTATGTTGTGTTACAATGCTTACATCTGATAACTTAGGATGTGTTTTGCTATATACATCCGAGGTTCCTGAATCGTCTGTGAATGGAGGAGTATCTTTGGATGGTTGATTGAAGTTGTGAGAATTAATGGAGAAAAATATTATTGAATGGTGTGTTACATAATTATATCGAGACCCTACCTTTTCCAAGTAGGATTTTGTATATACTATTCCTATTTCTACTCATATTCTAACACATATGTACCTAGCTTGTTACAAATGTAATTAATACGAGGACCGATGAGGGACTTGGTGAATATCTGCAAGTTGATCACTTGACTTTACAAATTTTGTAACAATATCTCCTGAGAGTATCTTTTTCTCTGACAAAGTGACAATCAATCACCATGTGTTTAGTCCTCTCATGGAACACTGGATTTGATGCGATATGAAGGGCTGCTTGATTATCACACACAAGTTCCATCTTATCGGTTTCTCCAAATTTTAATTCTTTCAGCAACTGTTTGATCCAAACTAGCTCAGAAGTTGCTACAGCCATTGCTCGATATTCTTCTTCTGCACTAGGTCGAGCAACCACACTCTGTTTCTTACTTTTCTAAGACACCAAATTACCTCCTACTAAAACACAATATCCGGAGGTAGAACGTCTATCAGAGGGTGATCCTGCCCAATCAACATCTGTGTATCCAATGATATGCTCGTGACCTCGATCCTCAAAGAGTAGTCCTTTATCTAGAGCTGACTTTATATATCACAGAATACGAACAACTGCGTCCCAATGACTATCACAGGGGAAGTTATAAACTGACTTACAACACTCACAGGAAAGGATATGTCAGGCCTAGTCATGGTGAGATAATTCAACTTTCCAACCAACCGCCTATACCTTTCAGGATCACTGAGTGGCTCCCCTGTTCGGGTAGAAGTTTGGCATTTGGATCTATAGGAGTGTCAATGGGTCTACATCCCATCATTCATGTCTCCTCAAGAATGTCTAAGGCATACTTGCGTTGAGAAATAACAATACCTGATCTGGACTGAGCAACCTCAGTACCTAGAAAATATTTCAGTCTGCCAAGGTCTTTGGTCTGAAAATGCTGAAAGAGATGTTGCTTCAATTTAGAGATACCATCTTCATCATTGTCGGTGATAACGATATCATCAACATAAACCACCAGATAAATACACAAATTTGGTTGAGAATGTCGATAAAACACTGAGTGATCAACTCCACTACGAATCATGCCAAACTGCTGAATTTTCCAAACCATGCTCGAGGAGACTGTTTCAGACCATAGAGTGACCTGCGCAATCGACATACAGACTCCCCCTGAACAACAAAACCAGGTGGTTGCTCCATATAGACTTCTTTCTCAAGATCACCATGCAGAAAAACATTCTTAATATCCAACTGATAAAGAGGCCAATGACGAACGGTAGGAATGGATAGGAAAAGACGGACAAATGCTATTGTAGCCACTGGAGAAAAAGTGTCACTATAATCAAGCCCAAATCTTTGCGTGTATCCTTTAGCAACAAGGCGAGCCTTAAGCCGATCAACCTGACCGTCTGGACCAACTTTGACTGCATAAACCCAACAACAACCAACAGTAGAGTAGATTTACCTGTAGGAAGGGAAACAAGCTCCCAAGTACCACTTGCATGTAAAGCAAACATCTCATCATAGCCTGCTTCCATCATGAATGAGAAAGTGCTTCACCTATAGTCTTAGGTATGGAAATAGATGACAAAGCTGATACAAAAGCATAATGGGGTGATGATAAACGATGATAACTCAAGAAAGTATAGTGTGGGTTAGCATTACGAGTGGAACGCATACCTTTTTGAAGTGCAAGTGATTGGCTAGGAGAAGGCAAGTCCGCAGTAGGAGCAGCGTCCGACTATCTGGGACTAATGGTGGACGTGGACGACAATGATAAGTCAGAAGTGGTGGCACTGTAGCAGGAGACGTAGAAGTAACCGTTGTTTCCTTGAACGTTGGTTCGGGTAAGTCTGGAGATATGGGTAAGACCAAGGATGGTGCGGGTAAGACTGGTAAAGGTGGTTCTCTGATTTTTTTTTTCCCTGGAAAGTGGAATTTGGAAGGGATTTAAGAGTAATCAAAGTAGCATCTGATTTTGTGGCATTATTTTCTCAAGTCATGGGAATGTAATAGTTTGTCCTGGAGGATTGTCTGCTTGGCCTTTTGAAGAAGGGGATGTAGCATCCCGACTATTGGGATTTAGGTGTTTTTGAGTTTTTGGATCTGCTAACAGGTTTGTAAGTGGAGGGGCAAGCTATATTTGCTATAGAAAAACAAAGAATAAATGCAGTCTCAATTCCCTAGAGGAACTTCCGATGCCAAGTGCTCCTTTTTTTTCTTTTGAAACCATGTGACATTGCTACTTTGCTTTTCCTGCATTCTATCAACTCCAATATATCCTGTGAAACAAGTTCTTTATTTCTTGATTTTATTTGATAGACTATATTGAAGTTTGGTTCTCTTTTGATGCATTCTATATGTTTAGTAGTTGTGCTTCTTGTTTACAGGTTCCTGGTACAATCTCTTGATGGGAAGCAAAGGTCGAGGGCCACCTCCCAACCTTAGGCATCCACCTCCTGGCCCAGGCATGGTGTATCATGATGCTTTTGGTCCTCCTATGCGCAACCCGCCGCCAGGTGATTTCCCTCCTTTTGACAGGCTACCTCCTCCAGAGGTTTTGGAACAGAAGATTGGCGCACAACATCTTGAGATGCAAAAACTTACTACAGAAAATCAGAGGCTTGCTGCCACCCATGTAACTTTGAGGCGAGAATTAGCTGCTGCACAACATGAGCTGCAAATGTTGCATGTTCAGATAGATGCAGTCAAGGCCAACAGGGAACAAGAGACTAAAGGCCTTAACGATAAAATTTCTAGGATAGAGGCTGAACTTCAAGCTATTGAACCTATCAAAATAGAATTGCCGCAAGCACAAGGTGAAGCTCGCACTCTGTTTGCAGCGAGGCAGGAACTTCTTGCTAAAATGCAACTGCTGACTCAGGATCTTCAAAGGGCTCACACTGATGTGCAACAGATTCCTCCTTTGCTGGCTGAGCTGGAGAGCTTAAAAAAGGAGTATCAGCAGTGCCGGTAATTCTTTGGTAACTCTCTTTTTTATTGATCTGAAATGCAACTTAACAAGAACAGATCTTTTGACGTAATTAGAGCCGTAGTGGATGCTCATATCCTGAAACGAGAAGTTACCCTTTGTGTTAAGATACATTCGTAGTACACTATCCTTTAGAAACCTTTTAGCGTACACCATTGGTTACTTCCTTCGAACATTCAACAACGTGATAATTGTATGTGTCTTTTTTCAAAAGTAATGCTCTATGACTCTCTTTGGTCCTAAACATCTTTAAAGATTAACGAACTTCCATTCAATATGCAAGTTGATTTAGGGACTTCCAAAATTTTATAACATCTAATGTTGTCCATTTTCTATTTATTAGTTGTGAACTTATATATTTATCTTGAAACTGGTAAGTTGTGATATTGTAGATGAAAATAGCCAAGCATTAAGACTGCGCTTGTGAATTACTCCCTTCGTTTCAATTTGTTTGGCTTGATTAAGAGTGCAATGGTCAACCTAACTAATGTTCGGTGTGAATTCGAACATAGAATCTTCACGTTTTTGTAATAAAATTTACATATTTAGAAACTACATCAAAAGTACTATAAGTCACAATTCTTAACAACTGAAAGTATTTGAGAAAAATGTTTACAAAGAAATATTCTTTGACTTTCCTAATAGCAACTAAGACAACAACTTGAAACGGAGGGAGACATAAAACCTATATTCTATTGGAAAATTGCTCTCAGTGCGGCCCCCTGACCGTATAACTCCAATCCATCCCGTTTTGATATGGCTTGCTAGTTTTGCACCTTCTTTTTTCAGTCCCAAAGCTAATATGAGCAATTTTATCCGCTTGTGCTGTGAATTGGTTCCAATTTGAGTTTCCCTCAAGGATCATGGTTCTGAATTACCCCTAGTTTTTTTCTCTTACCAAGTCGGCATCATAATCATGGATCAGATTCCAGACACTAAATTGGAACAGAGTTGTTCCAGTAGAAAGATGTGACAAACAAATCACAATGAGGCGAGTATCTGTATAATCAAATGGATATGTGGAGGAACTGCGCAAATCTCAGTGTAGTAGTCACTTCACGAATGTGATTAAAGGATTTAACTCAGTGTGCGGGCTAGTTCATTTTAGATTTGTAGTGGGTATTTGAGGTTAAATCATTTGGGAGACACTTCAAGGATGTCATACACATAGCTTATCATATGCTAGCATTAGAGAGGGGAGAAGTAGTAATGTTTGATAATGCTTTTCAATGAATGCTAACTTCTTGTTTGATCGAGAGATGTTTTGGTTTCCGTCATTCGATTGACAGGACTACCTATGAGTACGAGAGAAAATTGTACAGTGATCATCTTGAATCACTTCAAGTGATGGAGAAGAACTACATGACTATGTCCAGAGAGGTGGAAAAACTTAGGGCAGAGTTAGCAAACACTTCTAACTCTGACAGACAAACAGGTAGCACATCTGCTTAATCACTTCTCTCTTTTTTTTTTTTTTTTTACTTTTTGGATAATTGTACTGGCCGTTGTAGTTGTAGAAGAATTTAATAGTTACATTAATTGTAATGTATATACAGGTGCGCCATATGGTTCAGCTGGATACAATGAGAATGATGCCACTAATAATTATGCTATTGGACAAAACATCTATGCAGATGTCTATTATCAGGTTTTAATCTGTTATTCTCATGTATCCGTTAGTTCTACAATGGTTCCCTCTGAATTGAGGAAGTTGAAATGCTGTTATGTGGTTTTAAATGCTATCTTCTTATGCTTCAAGTTCTCTAAATTATGTTCGCCAGAATTGAGCTGGTGGATATTGGTACTATGCATGTAAACTTTGTGTTCTGTTTTTGAGCAAAACTATGAAGTCTGAAGATACAAAGAATGTGAGAACAGGGGAAAAAAACAAACAAACAAGGGTAATAAATATGAAGTGAAAATCTTAATAATTAGCTTACCTACATGGATTTTGACTCTTAAATCCAGGGTGACCCTTTTCTCTAACATTAGCAACTCTTTCTGGTAAGTGCCTATATAATTGCTGTAGATTCATCACTCATGGATATTTTAGATTTGAATTTCCTTTTCCATTTGAACATTTATAACTCCTAATCAACTACTTTATTTGGTTGTCAAGCTAGCCATCTAAATTTGATTGATGCAGAGTAGAAAGGAAAATTTTCATAAAAGCACTCGGACTGTTCTTGAAACCCTGCTAAGCCTTTAAAATGAATAAGCCAGAATCGCTGCAATAGCTCCTTTGTTTGCTATCAACTAGAACCACCTCTTAACAAAATAGTGTAACTTGAAACTTGCTGATGCCCAACTTATTTTTCTGAGTTGAGATGTATAGTTCAATTCTTGAAGTCCAATAGCAGAATTCTAATATAATAATTTTCTAATCTTTAGGAATTTGAAATCAACTAAACCTTTCGTTATAAATCTCTTCCTTATTTGAAATATATATTAAGTCCTAATATTTAGAATTTCTAGATCAATTGATATTTTACCATTTGAAATATATCTACGGTTAACTCAATGAATCATGACGAAGGAGTATTACTATCTGGAAAGGAATTAAATTGAAATATATATTAAGTCCTAATATTTAGAATTTCTAGATCAATTGATATTTTACCATTTGAAATATATCTACGGTTAACTCAATGAATCATGACGAAGGAGTATTACTATCTGGAAAGGAATTAAATCCACATCTACGCGAGTTTTACGCAAAAGAAGTCCTAAAAATATATTGCTTGGAACAAAGTTCATCCAACTCCAAAAACTTGGCACAAATAAAGGCTACGAGGGAGGGAGGGAGGGAACACTAATAAATCATCTAGTTATAGTTGCAAATAAAAACATCCAAAAGTGAAACATATATATCTATATACATATACATATACATATATATATATGTATATGTATATATATATAGATATATATATGTTTCACTTTTGGATAAAATCATAATTATAGTTAAGTATTTACAAATTTGGGATGAGTTAATAATATGAAGAATTTGAATCAACAAGAAGAATTTATAATATTTATCAAAAGAATCCAATACATTTTCTTTTCCTAATTCATCCTATCAGTATAATTATTTTTCACAAGTACAGTATAAAGAATCAAATTGGTAAAAATGTAAGACTTGGAGCAACAAGGATACAAAATGTAATCTGAATTAATCATCTTTCTTTCTCTTTTGCTTCGTTACAAGAAATGACCGGTCTCGATATTTTTCTGTACATTGAGGTGTTCATTTTAAATATTAAATTGTTTAATTTAAAATTTTTCATTTGTCTCTGATATTTTGTTCTAGCTATAGGTTTAATCTTTTCATTCCAAAATCCATAAAAGACCAAAAGTTTCAAATTTTCAATTTGTGTAATTTCGCAAATTTTAGAAGATTTTATGTGTTGCTTATTTGTCAGGTTGAAGAAACAACAATTTAGAAGATTTTATTATGTATTCATTAATATAGGTTCAATGTGCAAAGTGGGATTGAAGTGTCTTGTTTCATCGGAACTGTCTCGTGTGAAAACTGTGTGGATTAGATGAATGTTCTTTATTATTATTTATTGCGAATGCCAAAAGCTGACCGTATCTCTACACTTTACATGGCAGGGCAGAGGCTCCCTGCCAACAGGGACTAATGTTGGAGGAGTTCCTGCGGTTACATCTCCACAAGTTGGAGCTCAATGTGTGCCCCCGTCAAACAGGCCTCCTTATGATGGACACGGGGGACAAAGGGGATCAGGCGTTCCTGGTTTAGCAGCTTATGAAGCTCAGAGGGGGCATGGATATGATACAATGAGGGGAGCTGGGTATGATGCTCAGAGGGCAGTAGGTTATGAAGCTTACAGAGATGGATATGGGGCACCTGTTTATGATGCTCAGAGAGGATCTGGCTACGACGCATCATCCAAAGGTGGTGTTGCAACTCAAGGACAGGTAGCACCTACAGGAAATCCTCATGGGCCATCTACCTCACCCGGTCTTGTTGGTCCTGGATATGATGCGTCAAAACAAGGTGGAGGAAATCCAGCTCGCAGATGATTTTCAGCTCTATTTTTGTGTTATCTCGAGCATTCGCTTGAGTTTCACTATTACAAGTCTCCTTAAAAATCTATTCACTGGTTAATGTTAAAGAAGGAAATCTTGCTTGTTGATTGATTAGCTGCGTAGTAGGTTCAAGTTAACTATATTTGATGTTTCACATTTAGAAATATCTAAATTGAGGTTGGTTTACTTTTTTTTTTTAAAATATTCATAGAAGCTGCTGATTGTTGATTGTGAGTGAGAGCTAACATCGAAAATGGAAACAATCTTTTAATGTGCCTAGTACGTTTTCTTATGCACACGGTGTCTTGGATTGAATGACATCGGAGTTCTGCTATTTAAGTGATGAGACACCACAAAAAATTATTTCAACAATTAAATTCAAAACTGATCCAAGAGTGATTTGAACACCCTTTGAAAAGAAAAGTGATTTGAACTTTTTTACCCTTCATTAAAAGACTCTTCTTTAGATAAAATTATCTTTTCACTATTTTTAATTTTTTTTTTTTTTTTTGTTTTGTTATATCAACTAGGCTTTCTAAAATATGTAGGACTCCTAAAATATATGGTAGGAGAATTAATTAATATTTTTCTTTCAACTAAACTTTCTAAAATATATGCGACTCTTAAAATATATGGTAGGAGAATTAATTAATATTTTTCTTTTTACTGTTCAATTAGAAAAATACTCCTAAAATAGGACTCGATTAAGGAAATATTTCTATAAATATTGAAATGTACGTTAATCTAGAGAACAAACCGGTTTGTCTATTGGGAGAATATGATTGATGCTCATCTAACTTTATTCTATTGCATGTCTAGATTAGTGGATGCTTGATTTTCTAACCCTCAACTTCTTCACTGTTTTTGTCAGCATAATAGAATTCAACATGTATGTATATGTATATATATATAATAGTGATCATTCTTTAGGGTCAAAATTTCCGCTCAGACAAGAATTAATTGGATCAAAATCGAAGCTTTATGATCACTATTATATTTTTTTTTATAGTTTACAGGTCGTAGATGAATGTCGATTGATTTTGAAGTATTTTTGTGTAAAGGTTAGGTTTAATTGTTTTGTTTTGATATCTTTATTATCTTATTGTTTTATTTAAATTACATATGCTAGATGAATGTGGGTCGGCTTTGAATTTTTTTTTTAGGTAAAGGTTAGGTTTAATTGTATTGTCGTAATATCTCTATTAGTTTGTTATTTTGTGGTAGTTTACAGTTCGTAGATGAATCTCGATCGGGTTTGAGAATTTTTTGTGTGTAAAATTTAAGTTTAATTGTATTGTTTTGATATCACTTTTATCGTATTATTTTGTTGTAGTTTACAAGTGATAGATAAATGTTGGTTGGTTTTGAGGAATTTTCTTATGTAAAGGTTAGGTTTAGTTGAATTATTTTGATATCTTTATTATCGTATTATTTTGTTATTGTTTACAGGTGGTAGATGAGTGTCAAACGACTTTGAAATTTTTTTGTGTAAAGATTAGATTTAGTTGTATTATTTTTATGTCTCTATCATTGTATTTTTTTGTTGCAATTAACAGATGGTAGATGAATGTCGATCGACTTTTAAAAATATTTTTGATAAAGATTAGGTTTTATAAATAAATTCTCCATCTTTACATACTCAAAAAATATTAAATTTAATTATTATATTATCTTTAGTATTATTTAAACAAATATCCTATTTAATGTAATGTTTGAATTCGTTAAAGTGAGGTATAACATAAAGCGCGTACACCTAAACTAGTAGCTAAAAATGTTTGAAAAGTTAATTTTAAAAAAATGCAATTTAACCCTTTAAATATCAATGATTCTAAATAATGAAAAATGGGAGGGATTCTTTTACACTTTTTTTGATAATGAATTTTATAACAAAAATGGAATAATATATATTTTATATAATTTAGCACAAAATAATTAATTTAACCATAAAATATTAAAGCTTCATACATGTTTAAGAAATATTAATACAGATTTCTTTAAAAAATAAACTAAATTAAGAAAAAATGCATCTTTTTTTAACATGTATTTTTAAGGAAAAACAGGTTATTAAAGTTTAAAAAAATGTTGACTTTTCAATTTCATCTACAAACATATTTTGTTGAATAAAGTCTTTTAGTTATTTAAATTAAATTTTATCTTTGTTATAAGTTAACTTTATTGATTATCATACAACAATTTGTACTATTAAATATTTAGTATATTACTTTGAATGCCATAGTTTTTTTTTTTTTTTTTTAATAAATGTGTTAATCAATATAAGTTTAATTGAGAAAATCATAAGGAAAAATGGGTTAGCCAGTATAAGTTTAATTGAGAAAAAAATGATGAAGTTAATTCAACATAAGGTAAAATATAAAATTTGGGCCACTAAAGACTTTAATCTCAAAAACTATCAGTAAAATAAGAAGGAAAAAATGTTGACACATGCATGTGTTTGAAAATAAAAATAATATCTAGAATATACTCTTAAAGAAAAATATTCTTTTAATTTAAAATAAATTTATTTGATTAATATTTAGAAATATTATAGAACAACCATTACAACTAATATAATGTCATAAAAATAAAAAAAAATAAAAAAAACTAGAATAGCAACAAGATAGTTTTTTTTTTACAAATATAAAGTTTAATATGATTTGAGCCGGGCTCAAGACGGATCAAATACGACTAGTCAGACATAGGGCTGTGCAGATTTCGGTTCAAACCGTTAAACCAAACCGATAATTTGTTTATCGGGTTAGCGGTTCGTTTTTTTAAAAAATAGAAGTCCTCATACATGTGTGGGATGTATGAGGAAACATTAACTCCATAAATTAAGTAAATATAATGATTATGTTATCTGTGCCTTTCCTACATTGCTTTAGCATCTTTTTTTGTTAGATGAAACCATTAATGTTTGTTTGAATTTGAAAACATCTGCTATGCGAAATATTTTTTATTTCATATTTTGAAATCTTTGATTCAAGATCCAAAAAAAGAAAAATCAACCAATTTGTTGTAGGGAAGTATTTCAGTGCTACAAAAATCTGTAATGAATATCCCCATATTGGAATTTGGAAGTCAGAAATTTTGTATGAATCATACAAGAGTGACGCTATAATTGTTTCGGAAAGTATTAGTTTCTTGAAATTGGTTTATACAATTGGAAATCGATGAAGGATGGAAAAAACTTGAAGTTAAGTACGTGATCGAAGGAAAAATTCTTCTCCAACTATCATAAAAAAAATGACCATGGAGTGAGGGTTTACGTACGTTGAGATGAAGAAACAATTTTCTGGATTGGTAAATCTGCCGCTTTGCATTTCAACTACTGACAAATGCCGTAGTGAAATAGAATTTGATAAAGATACAGGTGCAGTATCATGTAATCTGATGAGTTTGTGTTAAAGTATGATGAAACGGACCGTCAGTATGACTTATATGTTCCTGAAATTGAGGTGAAAAACTTCATTACAGATTTACAAGGATAAGCAAACTCTTGTTTTATCAAATGCCTTCAACACCAAAGCAAAACGATCCGACCATAAAAGGTGTGAAAGTAAAGTGTCTATTATATATGTGCTGTTGTTACATTGTATGGAATTTTTTCTTTTTTCTTTTTCTTTTTGTTTGTTTTGAGTAAGTGTTCGTCCTAAAGTTGTTTTGTTTGTTGATCTAGGATTGATTAATGCAGATGTATAATCTAATGTGATGAGTAATCTTAATATGCATCTATTTGATTCCAAGAGATGTTTTCTAATATCTCGAATGTGTCTTCTCCACATATGTGTTGAAGAAGCAAGCAGTTAGTTGTTGTATATCTATAATCATCATCAAGCTGCAGCTTTGATTTCTTTCTCAGGTGGTGGTGGTAGAAGATCACATCTACCACATACTGCAGCTTGTCCTTTTTTTTTTTAATCACCCGCATCGTTTGAGGTAGACACTTCATTTGTAATGTATGGTGACCTTAAAGCCCTAGACTTCTTTCTTTCCCTTTTTGCAGGCCCTTTCGCTTTTGTGGCTTCGATCTCGCGAACCTGCGCATCAGGGAAATCAGCAGTAATCTGGCTGTCTGGCAGGTCCCATTTGATTTCATTCATTTCGTTTGAAGGTTCAACATCCAATGACTTTGTAGTCGAAGGCGTTGACATGCCAAATAAAATTGAATCTACAGCAGACTGAATTGATTCAGTTATTGTCCCACAGTCTTCATCCAACGTGAATCCATAAAGATGTGAAACGTATAAATATAATATATCAATGTAAACATATACTAATGGTTACGATTGACACATTGCATTTTAACATAAAAGATCAAAATGAAACAAACATTAAACTTTCTTTATTCATTGTATGATGGTGAGTTATACATGTTCAAGTACACCGCATTAATGTATAATAAAAACAGACAAACATATACAGTAACACATGTACGAGGTTAACTTATACATCTCACAAAGGATATTACCTGTTAAACATGTATGAGAGTACTTTATACATCAGAAAATTCTTATTTGATCTGTTACACATGTATGAGGAAACCTCTTTTTCATACATGTATGAGGGAACCTCATACATCTAAGAATCAATAAAAGTTACTCCCTCATACATGTATGAGGTATGAGGCTCCCTCATACATGTATAAATTTATTGCATTAATGTATAAGAAATTTATACAAATAAATAGACTTATGTGAAACATGTATGAGGTTAACTTATACATCTCACAAAGGATATTACCTGTTAAACATGTATGAGAGTACTTTATACAACAGAAAATTTTTATTTGATCTATTACACATGTATGAGGAAACCTCTTTTTCATGCATGTATGAGGGAACCTCATACATCTAAGAATCAATAAAAGTTGCTACCATTGACATATTGCATGTTGCATTTTAACAAAAAAGATCAAAATGGAAGAAACATTAAACTTTCTTTATTCATGTATGATGGTAAGTTATACATGTACAAGTGCACCGCATTAATGTATAATAAAAACAGACAAGGCAGAATACATATGCAGCCCCCATAAGTACGCGTTATTTTTTACTTAGCCACCACAAGTGGACATTGTTTCATTTTGGCATCTCAACTGGCCTTCAAGTGTGCCACTTTGGCACATTTTGCTGAGTTGGCAAGGCACGTGTGACACACGCATGGAAGACGCGTTTGAATGGCATTTTCATAAATTTGCATTTTCGTAAATTTTCATTGGCATTTTCGTAATTTTTATTTTTCTTCTCTTTTCTTCTTCTTTCCATCCTTTAACTTACCACCACTTTTTTCCCTTCACACATCCTTATTTTAAAATGGTTAAATGAAGAATCTTACTTTTTTTAAGAAAGAAGAAATAAAAAAATATGAAGAAAAAATAAAAATAAAACAAAATCGATGAAGAAAAATTAAAAAATAAAGCTAAATCAGTGAAGAAAAATTGAATTCAAACAAAATCAATTAAAAAAATTAAAATCGAAGCATAAAAACTAAGAAAAATCAGTGAAGAAAAATTAATAATCGAATCAAAATTGATGAAAGAAATTAAAAAATAAAGCTAAATCCGTGAAAAAAATTAAAATCAAACAAAATCAAGTAAAAAAACCTAAAAATTGATTGGTGGGGTGGGTGACGAGTGGGTGGGTAGGTAGCTGGGTGGGGTGGGAGGGAGGCGAGGGTGAGTGGACTGTTGGGGTGGGTGGGTAGAGGTGGATGGACTGATGGGGTGGGTGGGTGGGTGGGGTATTTGAAGAAAATGGTTGGTGGGATGGGTAGGTTAGGGGGAGGGGTATTTTTTATTTAAATTAACTATTTATAACTTATTTGAGTATTTTTTATTTAAAATTAATTATTGGGGGAGGGGTGACTATTGTTTTTTTTAAAAAATAAAAGTTAATTAATGATTTAAGATTTTTTTTTTTTAAAAAATGACACGTGTCGGCATATTATTTGTCATTTTTCACATCACCGGGCGCGTGTCATACACGCACACAACATAAATTTTTTGATTCAACGAAAGGTGCCAAAGTGGCACATTTGAAAGCCACTTGAGGTGCCAAAATGGAACAATGTTCACTTGAGGTGCCTAAGTGAAAAATGACGCGTACTTAAGGGGGCTGCATATGTATTTTGCGAACAGACAAACATATATAGTAACACATGTATGAGGTTAACGCATTAGAGCTGTTACACATGTATGAGAGAGCCTCATAAAAGCTGCTACCATTGACACATTGCATGATTTGCATTTTAACATTAAAGATCAAAATGATAAAAACATTAAACATCTTTTACTCATGTATGATGGTAAGTTATACATGTATAAATTCATTGCATTAATGTATAAGAATTTCATACAAATAAATAGACTTATGTGAAACATGTACGAGAGTCACTTATACATCTACGGAAGGATATAAGCTGTTAAACATGTATGAGGGTACTTTATACATGTGAAAGTCATATGTAAGCTGTTACACATGTATGAGGGAACCTCATACATGTAAAAATCAATATAAGCTGAAACCAAGAACACATTCCCCGATTTACATTAAAACATTAAAGTTCATAATGATACAAACATTAAACCTCTTTTACTCATGTATGATGGTAAGTTATACATGTATAAATGCATTGCATTAATGTATAAGAATTTCATACAAAGATATAGACTTATGTGAAACATGTATGAGAGCCACTTATACATCTATGAATGGATATAATCTGTTAAACATGTATGAGGGTACTTTATACATGTCAAAGTCATATGTAAGTTTTTACCCTCATACATGAAAAACCGTGGGCTATAGCACACCGATTTGGCCTGCAAATGCCCCGTTTGCGCCGTATCGCATGTTTGTCCATCCAAATGGCCACAAAAATTTAAACGAACCACACTGGGACGATCCCCAACCACCCAATCATGCCCTGGTAGATTTTTGGCCTACAGCACGCCCTGACCCCGGGACCGCCCCCAACACCGTGGAATATAGCACATCAATTTGGCTCGAAAATGCCCCGTTCGTGCCATTTCGCCCGTTTGTCAACCCAAATGGCCATAAAAATTTAAACGTACCACACTGGGACGATCCCCAATCTCCCTGGCACGCCCAGGTCGATTTTCAGCCCATAGCACGCCCGAAACCCAGGCTTGCCCCCAAAACTGTGGGCTATAGCACACCGATTTGGCCTGAAAATGCCCCGTTCGCCCCGTTTCGCCCGTTTGTCCACCCAAATGGCCACAAAAATTTAAAGGGACCATACTGGGACGATCCCCAATCTCCCAGGCACACCTCGATCGATTTTTGGCCCACAGCACGCCCGGACCCCTGGTCCGCCCCAAAATCGTGTTCTATAACATACCGATTTGTCCTGAAAATGCCCCGTTCGTGTTGTTTCACCCGTTTGTCCACCCAAATGGCCACGAAAGTTTAAACGAACCACACTGGGACGATCCCCAACCTCCATGGAATACGCCGGTCAATTTTTGGACCACAGCACGCCGGGTCCCCGGGCCCGCCCCTGAAACCGTGGGCTATAGCACACCGATTTGGCCCGAAAATGCCCCATTCGCGCTGTTTCGCCCATTTGTCCACCCAAATGGACACAAAAATTTAAACGGACCACACTGGGATGATCCCCAACCTCCCTGGCATGCCTCGGTCGAGTTTTGGCCCACAAAACGCCCAAACCCTTGGCCTGCCCACGAAACCGTGGGCTATAGCACACTGATTTGTCCTGGAAATGTCCCGTTCGCATTGTTTTGCCCGTTTGTCCACTTAAATGGCCACGAAAATTTAATCGGACCACACTGGTACAATCCCCAACCTCCCAGGCATGCCCCGATCGATTTTCGACCCATAGCACACCCGAACAACGAGGCCGCCCCCAAAATCGTGGGCTATAGCACACCGATTTACCCCAAAAATATCCCATTTCGCCCGTTTGTCCACCCAAATAGCCACAAAAATTTAAACGGACCACACTGGGACGATCCTCAACTTCCCTGGCACGCCCCGGTCGATTTTCGGCCTACAGCATGCCTGAACTCTAGGCCCTCCCCCAAAACAATGGGCTATATCTCACCGATTTGGCCGAAAAATGCCCCGTTCGTGCCGTTTAGCCCGTTTGTCCACCTAAATAGCCACAAAAATTTAAACGGACTGCACTGGGACAATCCCCAACCTCCCTGACATGACTCGATTGATTTTCGACCCACAGTATGCCTGGACCCCAGGCCCGCCCCCGAAACCGTGGGCTATAGCACACTGATTTGGCCAGAAAATGCCCCGTTCGCGCCGTTTTGCTCGTTTGTCCACCCAAATGGCCACAAAAATTTAAACGGACCACATTGGGACGATCCCCAACCTCCTTCGTATGCCCCGATCAATTTTCGTCCCACAGCACGTTCGGACCCTGGGGTCGCCCCCAAAACCGTGGGTTATAGCACACCAATTTAGTCTAAAAATGCTCCGTTCGCACTGTTTTGCCCGTTTGTCCACTCAAATGGCCCCAAAAATTTAAATGGACCACACTAGGACGATCCCCAACCTCTCTGACACGCCCGGTCGAGTTTTGGCCCACAGTACGCCTGGACCCCTGACTCGTCCCCAAAACAGTGGGCTATAGCACATCGATTTGGCCCGAAAATTCCATGTTCGCGTCGTTTCACCGGTTTGTCCACCCAAATGGCCACGAAAATTTAAATAGACCACACTGGTACGATTCCCAACCTACTTGGCATGCCCCAGTCGATTTTTGGCACACAACACGCCCGAACCCCGCCCCCGCCCCCGAAAACATGGGCTATAGCACATCGATTTGGCAAAAAAATGCTCCGTTCGCACCGTCTTGCTCGTTTATCCACCCAAATAGCCACGAAAATTTAAACGAACCACACTGGGATGATCCCCAACCTCCCTGGCACGCCTCAGTCGATTTTAAAACCACAACATACCCGGACCCTGGGCCCACCCCCGAAACAGTGGGCTATAACACACTAATTTTGCCCTAAAGTGCTTAGTTCACGCCATTTCGCCCGTTTGTCCACCCAAATAGCCACAAAAACTTAAACGAACCACACTGGGACAATCCCCAACCTCCCTGACATGCCCCGATTGATTTTTGGCCCACAGTATGCCTGGACCCCGGGCCCACCCCCAAAACCGTGGGCTATAACACACCAATTTGACCCAAAAATGCCCCATTCGTGCCGTTTCACCCGTTTGTCCACCCAAATAGCCATGATAATTTAAACGGACCATACTGGGACGATTCCCAACCCCCCTGGCACGCCTCGATAATTTTCAGCCCACAACACATTTGGACCCCGGGCCCTCCCCAAAAATCATGGGTTATTGCACATCGATTTGGCCTGAAAACTCCCCGTTCGCGCTGTTTCGCCCCTTTGTCCACCTAAATGGCCACAAAAATTTAAACGGACCACACTAGGACGATCCCCAACCTCCCTGGCACGCCCCGGTGATTTTTGGCCTATAGAAAATTCGGACCCGGGCTCTCACCCAAAACTGTGGGCTATTGCACACCGATTTGGCCTGAAAATGCTCTGTTCGCGCCGTTTCGCCCGTTTGTCCACCCAAATGGCCACGAAAATTTAAACGAACTACACTGGTACAATCCCCAACCTTCCTGGCATGCCTCGATTGATTTTCGACCAACAACACGCTCGAACACCGAGGTCGCTCCCAAAACCGTGGGCTCTAGCACACCGATTTACCCTAAAAATGCCCCGTTCGTGCCATTTCGCCGGTTTATCCACCCAATGGCCACGAAAATTTAAACGGACCATACTGGGACAATTCCCAACCTTCCTGACATGTCCCGATCGATTTTCAGTCCAAAGTATGCCTGGACCCCGGGTCCGCCCCCCAAAACCATGGGCTGTATACAACACACCAATTTGGCCCGAAAATGCCCCGTTTGTGCCGTTTCGCCCGTTTGTCCACCCAAGTGGCCACAAAAATATAAACATACCACATTGGACGATTACCAACCTCCCTAGCACGCCCCAGTCAATTTTCAACCCACAGCATGCCCGAAACTTGGACCCGCCCTGAAATCGTGGGCTATAGCACATCAATTTTGCCTGAAAATGCCTAGTTCGTGCCGTTTCACCCATTTTTCCACCCAAATGGCCACAAAAATTTAAACGGACCACAATAGGACGATCCCCAACCTTTCTGGCATGAACCCGATCAATTTTTGGCCACAGCACGCTCGGACCCCTGGCCCTTTCCCAAAACCGTGGGCTATAGCACACCGATTTAGCCCGAAAATGCCTCGTTTGCACCGTTTCACCCGTTTGTCCACCCAAATGGCCACAAAAATTTAAACGGACCACACTAGGACAATCCCCAACCTCCCTGGCATGCCCCGGTATATTTTTGGTCCACAGCACGTTCGGACCCTAGGCCCTCCCCCGATACCATAGGCTATAGCTCATCGATTTCTCCCGAAAATGCTCCGTTCGTGCCGTTTCTCTCGTTCGTCCACCTAAATAGTCACGAAAATTTAAACGGACCACATTGGGACTATCCCCAACCTCCCTGACATGACCTGATTGATTTTCGGCCCACAATATGCCTGGACCCTGGGCGCGCCCCTGAAACCGTGGGCTATAGCACACCGATTTAGCCTGAAAATGCCCCGTTTGCGCCGTTTCGCACGTTTATCCATCCAAATAGCCACAAAAATTTAAACGGACCACCGTAGGACGATCCCCAACCTCCCAGGCACGCACTGGTCAATTTTTGGCCCACAACACGCTCGGACCCCGGGACCTCCCCTGAAACCGTGGGCTATAACACATCAATTTGGCCCAAAAAATGCCCCATTTTGCCCGTTTGTCCACCCAAATGGCCACAAAAATTTAAACGTATTACACTGGGACGATCCCCAAACTCCCTGACACGCTCCGGTTGATTTTCGACCCACTGCACATCCAGAACCCGGGCTTGCCCCCAAAATTGTGGGCTATAACACACCGATTTGGCCTGATAGCGCCCCGTTCGCCCCGTTTCACCCGTTTGTCCACCCAAATGGCCACGAAAATTTAAATGGACCATACTGGGATGATCCCCAACCTCTCTGGCACGCCTCGGTTAATTTTCGGCCCACAACACGCCCGGACCCCGGGTTCGCCCCCAAAACCGTATTCTATAGCATACCAATTTAGCCTGAAAATGCCCTGTTCGTGCTGTTTCACCCGTTTGTCCACCGAAATGGCCACAAAAATTTAAACGAACCACACTGGGACGATCCCCAACCTCCATGGAAAGCCCCGAACAATTTTTGGACCACAGCACGCCGGGTCCCCGGGCTTGCCCCTAAAACTGTGGGCTATAGCATACAGATTTGGCCCGAAAATGCCCCATTTGCGTCGTTTCGCCCGTTTATCCACCTAAATGGACACAAAAATTTAAACGGTCCATACTGAGACGACCCCTAACCTCCCTGGCATGCCTCGATCAATTTTTGGCCCACAGAACGTCCAAACGATAGCCTTCCCACGAAACCGTGGGCTATATAGCACACTGATTTGGCCCAAAAATGCCCCGTTCGGGCCGTTTCGCCCGTTTGTCCACCCAAATATCCACAAAAATATAAATGGACCACACTAGGATGATCCCAACCTCCCTGGCATGCCTCGATCGATTTTTGGCTCACAACACTCTCGAACCTCGGGCCCGCCCCTAAAACCGTGGGCTATACACACCAATTTGGCCCAAAAATTCCCCGTTTCGCCCGTTTGTCCACCCAAATGGCCATAAAAATTTAAACGGACCATACAAGGACGATCCCCAACCTCCCTGGCATGCCCCGACCGATTTTTGGCCCACAACGCGCCCGGACCCTAGGCCCTCCCCCGAAACCATGGGCTATAGCTCAACGATTTGGCCCGAAAATTCTCCGTTAGTGCCGTTTCGCCCGTTTGTCCACCTAAATAGCCACAAAAATTTAAACGGACCACACTGGGATAATTTCCAACCTCCCTGACATGACCCGATCGATTTTGGGCCCTAAGTATGCCTGGACCCCGAGCCCGCCCCCCAAACCGTGGGCTATAGCACACCGATTTGGCCTAAAAACACCCCGTTTGCGCCATTTTGCACGTTTGTCCATCCAAATGGCCACGGAAATTTAAATGGACCACACTGGGATGATTCCCAACCTCCCTGGCATGCTCTGGACAATTTTTGACCAACAACACACCCGAACCCTAGGGCCGCCCCCAAAACCGTGGGCTATAGCACACAGATTTGGCTCGAAAATGCCTCGTTTGTGCCATTTTGCCTGTTTGTCCACCCAAATGGCAACAAAAACTTAAACGAACCACACTGGGACGATCCCCAACCTCCCTGACATACCCCGGTCAATTTTCAGCCAACAGAGCGCCCTGACCCTAGGACCACCCCCGAAACCGTGGGCTAAAGCACACCGATTGGGCTTGAAAATGCTCCGTTCGCACCGTTTCGCCCGTTTGTCCACCCAAATGGCCATGAAAATTTAAACGGACTACACTGTGACGATCCCCAACCTTCCTGACACGCCCCAGTTAATTTTTGGCCCACAGAACGCTCGAACCCTGGGCCTGCCCTTGAAACCGTGGGATATAGCACATCAAATTGGTCCGAAATGCATCGTTCGCGTCATTTCTCCTGTTTGTCCACTCAAATGGCCACAAAAATTTAAATGGACCACACTGGGACGATCCCCAACCTCCCTGGCATGCCCCGATCGATTTTTGACCCACGTACGCCCGGACCCCGGGCTCGCCCCCAAAATCGTGGGCTATAACATACCGATTTGACCCAAAAATGCCTCGTTCGTACCGTTTCACCCGTTTGTCCACTCAAATGGCCACGAAAATTTAAACTGACCACACTGGTACGATCCCCAACCTTCCTGGCATGCCCCTATTGATTTTCGACCCACAGCACACCCGGACCCCGAGATCGTCCCAGAAACTGTGGGCTATAGCACACCAATTTGGCCCAAAAATCCTCATTCTTGCTGTTTCACCCGTTTGTCCACCCAAATAGTCATAAAAATTTAAACAAACCACACTGGGACAATCCCCAACCTCCTGACATGCCCCGGTCGATTTTTCGCCCACAATATACCTGCAACTTGGGACCGCCCCCAAAATCGTGGGCTATAGCACACCAATTTTGCCCGAAAATACCCCATTCACACCGTTTCGCCCGTTTGTCCACCCAAATAGCGACAAAAATTTAAACGGACCACACTGGGATGATCCCCAACCTTTCTGGCATGCCCCAGTCAATTTTTGGCCCACAACACACCCGGACCCCTGGACCGCTCCCAAAACCGTGGGTTATAGCACACTAATTTGGCTAAAAAATGCTCCGTTCGTGCCGTTTCGCCCGTTTATCCACCCAAATGGCCACAAAAATTTAAACGGACCACACTGGGACAATCCCCAACCTCCCTGACATGCCCCGATCGATTTTTGGCCCACAGTATGCCTGTACCCCAGGCCCGCCCCCTAAACCGTGGGCTATAGCACACCGATTTGGCCTAAAAATACCCCGTTTGCACCGTTTCGCACGTTTGTCCAACCAAATAGCCACAAAAATTTAAACATTCCATATTGGGATGATCCCCAGCCTCCCAGACACGCCTTGATCGATCTTAGGCCCACAGTACACCCGGACCTCGGGACCGCCCCTGAAACCGTGGGCTATAGCATACCGATTTGGCCCGAAAATGCCCCGTTCGTGCTGTTTCGCCCATTTATCCACCCAAACGGCCATGAAAATTTAAATGGACTACACTGGGACGATCCCCAACCTCCCTGGCATGCCCCGACCAATTTTTAGCCCACAAAACGCCCGGAACCCGGGCTCGCCCCCAAAACTGTGGGCTATAGCATACCGATTTGGCCTGGAAATGCCCCATTTGCCTCATTTTGCCCGTTTGTCCACCCAAATGGCCACGAAAATTTAAACGGACCATACTGGGATGATCCCCAACCTCCCTGGCATGCCTCGGTCGATTTTTGGCCCATAGTACGCCCGGTCCCCGGGCCCTCCTCTGAAATCGTGGGCTATAACACACTGATTCTGCCCCAAAATGCCCCATTCGCGTCGTTTAGCCCGTTTGTCCACCCAAATGGCCATAAAAATTTTAATGGACCACACTGGGATGATCCCTAACCTCCCTGGCATTCCCCGATCGATTTATGGCCCACAAAAAGCCAAAACCCTAGGCTTACCCACGAAACCGTGGGCTATAGCACACCAATTTGGCCCAAAAATGCCCCGTTCGCTCCGTTTCTCCCGTTTGTCCATCCAAATGTCCACGAAAATTTAAATGAACCATACTGGGATGATCCCCAACCTCCCTGGCATGATACAACATTTACATCTTGAGACTATAGGGATGACACATCTGGCCACAATATCATCAACAAGGATCTTGTGTTTCCAAATCCTCCAAAGGCAAAAAGCAATTTTAAAGGGCAACCTTTTTTTCCACACCTTAGTGAAAAACCAAGATTTGTCTTGTCTGCTTCTAACTTCTTCCCAAGTTGTTTTGACTGTAAAATCCCCTCTGTTAGACAACATCCACCAAGTTTTGTCACTACTGGTGGTGTTGCTATTCAAAGGCAAGAAATGTCTGATATGATTGACTATATGTGATGGGATTTTCTGATTCAAAAATGGGAAATTCCACTGACCATTTGCCATTAAATCACTAACTTCATCAATATGCAAGTTTGTAGTATCATTGTGATGTAACATATTTGTCATTGATCCTAATCTACTCCAATTGTCATGCCAAAAGCTTGCATTGCCACACCTTGTTTCCCACCAGATATGTTTTTCACTGAAGTCTCTTGCTTCCAGCATAAATTTCCACAACTGTGAACCTCCTTTCCAAACAACCTGTGTTGGGTTAGTTTTTTTGCTATATTTGTTCCACATAAAAGTGGACCACAATGTACCTGTAACTCTAAATATCTACTAGAGTTTAGCGAAAAGGGCTTTTGAGACATCAAATAGAGATCTGAATCCTAATCCCCCTTCTTCTTTAGGCAAGCATATATTCAACCATTTGGACCAATGTCTGCTTTTTTCTTGTTGTTTGTTGCTCCAAAAAAATCTTGCAAAGACTCTGTGAATCTCATTAATAGTGACTTTTGTTGGAGCCATAGCTGATAACAAGTATAGTGGCATACTCTGAAGTACGTTGTTGATTAACACAACTTTACCTCCAAAAGATAGTAGCTTTCCTTTCCAGTGCTGTAATCTCTCCTTAATCTTCTTTATTAAGTCATTATAGAAAATCTTCTTCTTCTTAGCCGTTTCGCCCATTTGTCCACCCAAATGGCCACAAAAATTTAAACGGACCACACTGGGATGATCACCAACCTCCCTGCCATGGCCTGGTCAATTTTTGGCCCACAACGCGCCAGGACCCGAGACCGCCCTCGAATTCGTGGGCTATAACACACCGATTTGTTCCAAAAATGCCCCGTTCGCACCATTTCGCTAGTTTGTCCACCCAAATAGTAACAATAAATTAAACGGACCACACAAGAATGATCCCAAACCTTCTTGGCATGCCCCTATCGATTTTTGGCCCACACCATGCCCAGACTCCGAGACCACCCCTGAGACCATGGGCAATAGAACACCGATTTGGCCCGAAAATGCCCCGTTCGCGCTGTTTCACCCGTTTGTCCACCCAAATGGCCATGAAAAATTAAATGGAACACACTGGGATGATCCCCAACTTCCATGGCACGCCCTCATTGATTTTAAGCCAACACCACGCTCGGACCCAAAACCGTGGGCTATAGCACACCAATTTGTCCTGAAAATGCCCCGTTAGCGTCGTTTCGCCCGTTTATCCACCCAAATGGCAACGACAAATTAAATGAACTATACTGGGATGATCCTCAACCTCCCTAGCATGCCCACATAAATTTTTGTCCCACACCACGCATGGAACCCGAGCCCACCCCTAAATTCATTGGCTATAGCACACCGATTCGGCCTGAAAATGCCCCGTTCACATCGTTTCGCCCATTTGTCCACCCAAATGGCCACGATAAATTAAACGGACTACACTGGGATGATCCCCAACCTTCTTGGCATGCCCCAATCAATTTTTGGCCCACAAAACGCCCGGAACCCGGGCCCACCCCCGAAACCGTGGTCTATAGCACACTAATTTGGCCTGAAAATGCCCCGTTGGGGTCGTTTCGCCTGTTTGTCAACCCAAATGGCCACGATAACACCGGGACGATCCCAAACCTCCTTGGCACGGCCCCATCAATTTTCGACCCACATCATGCCCGGACCCCGAGCCCACCCCTAAAACCGTGGGTTATAATGCACTAATTTGGCCCGAAAATGCCCCATTCGCGCCGTTTTGCCCGTTTGTCCACCCAAATGGCCACAATAAATTAAACGGACCATATTGGGACGATCCCCACCCTCCCTAGAACGCCCTCATTAATTTTCAGACCACACAACACCCGAACTCCGGGCCCACCCCCGAAACCGTGGGCTATAGCACACCGATTTAGCCCTAAAATGCCCCGTTCGTGCCGTTTTGCCAATTTGTTCACCCAAATGGCCACGATAAATTAAATAGACCACACTGGGATGATCCCCAACCTCCCTGACATGCCCCCATAAATTTTAAGCCAACACCACGCCCGGACCTCAGGCCCACCCCCAAAACCGTGGGCTATAGAACATCGATTTAGCCCGAAAATGCCCCGTTCGCGTTGTTTCGCTTGTTTGTCCACCCTAATGACCACGATAAATTAAACAAACCACACTGGAACGATCTACAACCTCCCTAGCATGCCACAATTGATTTTCAGCCCACACCACGCCCGAACACCGGGTCCACTCCCAAAACCGTGGGCTATAGCACACCGATTTGGCCAGAAAATGCCACGTTCGAGCCGTTTCTCCCGTTTTCTAACCCAAATGGCCACGATAAGTTAAATAAAACACACTGGGATGATCCCCTACCTCCCTGGCATGCCCCCGTTAAGTTTTGGCACACACCACACCTGAACCCCAGGCCCATCCCCGAAACCGTGGGCTATAACAGATCGATTTGGCTAAAAAATGCTCCATTCGCGCCGTTTCGCCAGTTTGTCCACCCAAATGGCCATGATAAATTAAACGAACCATAATGGGACAATCCCCAACTTCCCTGGCATGCCCCCATCGATTTTCGGCCCACACCACGCCCGGGTCGCCCGTTTATCCACCCAAATGGCCACGATAAATTAAATGGACCACAATGGGACGATCCCCAACCTCCCTAGCATGCCTCCGTCGATTTTCAGCCCACACCATGCCCGAACCCCGAGCCCACCCCTAATACCGTGGGCTCTAGCACCCTAATTTGGCCCGAAAATGCCCCGTTCGTACCGTTTTGCCCGTTTGTCCACCCAAATGGACACGATAAATTAAATGGACAATACTGTGATGATCCCCAACCTCTATGGCACGCCTCCATCGATTTTAGGCCCATACCATGCCCGAACCCAGAGCTCACCCCCAATACCGTGGGCTATAGCACACCGATATGGCCCAAAAATACCCCGTTAGCGTCGTTTCGCCCGTTTGTCCACCCAATTGGCCAACGATAAATTAAATGGACCACACTGGGATGATCCCTAACATCCTTGGCATGCCTCCATCGATTTTTAGCCCATACCACGCCCGACCCCGAAACCGTGGGCTATAACACACTGATTTGGCCAGAAAATGCCTCATTCGCACCATTTTGACCGTTTGTCCACCCAAATGGCCACGATAAATTAAACGGACCATACTGGGACGATCTCCAACCTCCCTCGCAAGCCCCCATCGATTTTTGTCCCACACCACACCCAGACCATGGGCCCACCCCCAAAACCGTGGGCTATAGCACACTGATTTGGCCCGAAAATGCCCCATTTATGCCGTTTTGCCTGTTTGTCCACGCAAATAGCCACGATAAATTAAACAGACCACACTGGGATAATCCCCAACCTCCCTGGCATGACCCCATTGATTTTCTTCCCATACCACGCTTGGACGCTTGGCCCACCCCCGAAACCGTGGGCTATAGCACACTTATTTGGCCTGAATGGTCACGATAAATTAAACGGACCACACTGGGACGATCCCCAACCTCCTTGGCACGCCTCCATTGATTTTATGCCCACACCACGCCCGGACCCCATGCACATCCCCAAAATCGTAGGCTATAGCACACTAATTTTTCCTGAAAATACCCCGTTCGCACCGTTTTACCCGTCTATCCACCCAAATGGACACGATAAATTAAACAGACCACACTTGGATGATCCTCAACCTCCCTCGCACGCCCCCATCGATTTTTGTCCCATACCACGCTCGGACCCTTGACCCACCCCCGAAACCATGGGCTATAGCACACCTATTTGGCCCGAAAATGCCCTGTTTGCGTCGTTTCATCCGTATGTCCCAAAAATGCCCCGTTCGCACAGTTTCGCCCGTTTGTCCAGTGAAATGGCCACAATAATTTAAACGGACCACACTGGGATGATCCCCAACCTCTCTAGCATACCTCCATCAATTTTTGGCCCACACCACACCCGGACCCCGAGCCCACCCCGAAACCATGGGCTATAACACATCAATTTGGCCCGAAAATGCCCTATTCGGGCCGTTTCATCCGTCTGTCCACCGAAATAGCCATAATAAATTAATCGGACAATACTTGGACGATCCACAACCTCCCTGGCACGCCCCCATCAATTTTCGGCCCACACCACTCTCAGAACTTGGGCCCACCCCCAAAATCGTGGGCTATAGCACACCAATTTAGCTCGAAAATGCTCAATTCGCGCCGTTTCGCCCGTTTGTCCACCCAAATGGCCACAATAAATTTAACGAACCATACTGGGTCGATCCCCAACCTCCCTGTCATGCGTCCGTTAATTTTCGACCCATACCATGCCCGGACCCCAGGCCCACCCCCAAAACCGTGGGCTATAGCACACCGATTTGGCCTAAAAATGCCCCATTCGCGCCGTTTTGCCCGTTTATCCACCGAAATAGTCACAATAAATTAAACAAACCACACTGGGATGATCCCCAACCTCCCTGGAATGCCTCCATCGATTTTTAGCCCACACCATGCTCGGACCCCGGGCCCACCCCAGAAACTGTGGGCTATGCACACTGATTTGACACAAAAACTCCCCGTTCACACCGTTTCGCCCATTATTCCACCCAAATGGCCACGATTAATTAAATGGAGAACTCTAGAATCATCCCCAACCTACCTGGCATACCCCGTCAATTTTTGACCCACACCACGCCCGAACCTTAGGCCCACCCTCGAATCTATGGACTATAGTACACTGATTTGGCCCAAAAATGCCTTATTCGCGCCGTTTCGCCCGTTATTCAAGCCAAATGGTCACGATAAATTAAACGGACCACACTGGGATAATCCCCAACCTCCCTGGCATGCCCCCATCGATTTTCAGCCCACACCACGCCCGGAACCCGGGCCCACCCTTAAAACCGTGGGCTATAGCACACCGATTTGGCCCCAAAATGGCCCATTTGCGCTGTTTCGCCCGTTTGTCCACCCAAATAGCCACGATAAATTAAACAAACCACACTAGGACGATCCCTAACCTCCCTGGCACGCCCCCATAAATTTTCGACCCACACCACGCCCGGACCCCAGGCCCACCCCTGAAACTGTGGGCTATATAGCACACAGATTTGGCCCGAAAATACCCCGTTCTCACCGTTTTACTCGTTTGTCAACCCAAATGGCCACGATAAATTAAACGAACCACGTTGGGATGATTCCCAACCTCCCTAGCAAGCTCCCGTCGATTTTCGACCCACACCACATCTGAACCCCTGGCCCACCCCTGAAACCGTGGGCTATAGCACACCGATTTGGCCTGAATACGCCCCGTTCACGCCGTTTCAGCCGTTTGTCCACCCAAATGGCCACGATAAATTAAACGGTCTATATTGGGATGAACACCAACCTCCCTGGCATGCCCCCGTCGATTTTAGGCCCACACCATGGCCAAACCATGGGCCCACCCCCGAAATCGCGGGCTATAGCACACCGATTTGGATCGAAAATGCCCCGTTTGTGTCATTTCGGTCGTTGGTCCACCCAAATGGCCACGATAAAATAAACGTACCAGACAAGAACGATCCCCAACCTCCTTGGCATGCCTCCCTAGATTTTCGGCCTACACCAAGCCTGGACCCCGGGTCAACCCCCAAAATCGTAGGCTATAGCACACCGATTGTCCCAAAAATGCCCCGTTTGCGCCGTTTCACCTGTTTGTCCACCCAAATGACCACGATAAATTAAACGGACCATACTGGACGATCCCAAACCTCCCTGACACTTCTCTATCGATTTTCGGCCCACACCACTCCCGTACCCCGGGTACACCCCTTAAACCATGGGATATAGCACACCGATTTAACCCAAAAATTCCCCATTTAGGCCGTTTCGCACGTTAGTCTACCTAAATAGCCACGATAAATTAAATGGACCACACTAGGACGATTCCCAACCTCCATGGCACGCCCCCACTAATTTTCGGCCCACACATCACCCGAACCACGGGCGCACCCCTGAAACCGTGGGCTATAGAGCACACCGATTTGGCCCAAAAATGCCCCATTCGCATCGTTTCTCCATTTTGTCCAAGCAAATGGCCACGATAAATTAAACGAACCACACTGGGACGATCCCCAACCACCCTGGCATACCGTCGTTGATTTTGGCCCACACCACACCTGAACCCCAGGCCCACCCCCGATACCGTGGGCTAAATCACATTGATTTGGCCCGAAAACACCCCGTTCGCCCCATTTCGCCCATTTGTCCACCCAAATGTCCACGATAAATTAAACGAACCACACTGAGACTATCCCTAACCTTCCTGGCATGCCCCATCAATTTTTAGCCTACACCACACCCGTACCCCGGGCTCACCATCAAAACCGTTGGCTATAGCACACCGATTTGGCCTGAAAATGCCCCGTTCGTGCCTTTTCACCCGTTTGTCCACCTAAATGTCCACGATAAATTAAATAGACCATATTGGGACGATCCTCAACCTACCTGGCATGCCTCTGTTGATTTTTGGCTGACTCCATGCTCAAACCCGTGCCCACCCCCGAAACCATGGGCGATAACACACTGATTTGGCCCGAAAATGCTCCGTTCGCACCGTTTTGCTTATTTTTCCACCCAAATGACCACAATAAATTAAACGGACCATACTGGGATGATCCTCAACCTCCCTGGCACGCCTCCATTTATTTTTGGCCGACACCACACTCGAACGTCGGGCCCACTCCCAAAACCATGGGCTATAGCACATCGATTTGGCCAGAAAATGCCCCATTTGCGCCGATGTGCCATTTGTCCTCCAAAATTGCCACGATAAATTATATAGACCACACTATGATGATCCCCAGTCTCACTAGCATACCCTTGTCGATTTTTGGCCCACACCATGACTGGACACCGGGCCCACCCCCAAAACTATAGTCTATAACACACCGATTTGGCCTGAAAATTCACCGTTCTCGCCGTTTAACCCATTTGTCCACCCAAATGGCCAAGATAAATTAAACAGACCACATTGGGACATCCCCATCCTCCCTTGCAATCCCCCGTTGATTTTTGGCCCACACCACGCCCGGACCATGGTCCCACCCCCGAAACCGTGTGCTATAGCACACCGATTTGGCCCAAAAATGCCCCGATCGCGCTGTTTCGCCCGTTTGTCCACATAAATGGACACGATAAATTAAACGGACCATACTGGGATGATCGCTAACCTCCTTGGCACGCCTCCGTCGATTTTTGGCCCACACCACGCCCGGACCCTGGACCCACCCCCGAAACCGTGGGCAATATCACACCGACTTAGCCCAAAAATGCCCCAGTTGCGCCGTTTTGCCCGTTTGTCCACCCAAATGGCAACGATAAATTAAACGGACCATACTGGGATGATCCCCAACCTCCCTGGCACGCCTTCGTCGATTTTTAGCCCACACTACGCTCGGACCCCGGGCCCACCCCCAAAACCGTGAGCTATAGCACACCGATTTGGCTAAAAAATATCTGGTTCGCGCCGTTTTGCCTGTTTGTCCACCCAAATGGCCACGATAAATTAAACGGACCACACTGGGACGATCCCCAACCTCCCTGGCATGCCCTCGTCAATTTTTGGCATGCACCAGCCCGTACCCCGGGCCCACTCGCAAAACCATGGGCTATAGCACAACAATTTGGCTAAAAAATGGCCCGTTCGTGCCGTTTTGCCCGTTTGTCCACCCAAATGGCCACGATAAATAAAACGGACCATACTGGGATGAACCACAACCTCCCTGGCACTCCTCCATTGATTTTTGATCCATACCATGCCCTTGACCCCGGGCCTACCCCCAAAATTGTGGGCTAGAGCACACTGATTTTGCTCAAAAATGCCCCGTTCGCATCGTTTCTTCCATTTGTCCACCCAAATAGCCACGATAAATTAAATGGACAATACTAGGATGATCTCCAACCTCCCTGGCACCCCTGCATAAATTTTTAGCCCACATCACACCCGGACCCCGGGCCTACCCCCGAATCCGTGGGCTATAGCACTCCAATTTTGCTCAAAAATACCCCGTTCATGCCGTTTCACCCGTTTGTCCACCCAAATGGCCACAATAAATTAAACGGACCCCACTGGGATGATCTCCAACCTACATGGCACGCCCCAATCGATTTTCGGACCACAGCATGCCCGGACCCCGAGCCTACCCCAGAAACTGAGGGCTATAGTACATCGATTTGGCCCAAAAATGCCCTGTTCGTGCCGTTTAGCCAGTTTGTCCACCCAAATAGCCACGATAAATTAAAAAGATCACACTGGGATCATCCCCAACCTCCCTGACACACCCTCATTGATTTTCGGCCCACACCACGCCCGAACCCATTGCCCACCCCCAAAACCGTAGGCTATAACACACCGATTTGGCCCGAAAATACCCCGTTTTGCCCATTTGTCCACTCAAATGGTCACGATAAATTAAACAGACCACACTGGGATGATCCCCAACCTCCCTGGCACACCCTCATTGATTTTCGGACCACACCACGCTTGGACCCCGGGCCCACCCCTAAAACCGTGGGTTATAGCACACCGATTTGGCTCGAAAATGCCCTGTTCGCGCCGTTGTATCGTTTTTCCACCCATAAGGCCACGATAAATTAAATGGACCATACTGGGATGATCCCCAACCTCCCTGGCACGCCCTCGTAGATTTTTAGCCCACACCACGCCCGGAACCCGGTCCCACTCCCAAAACCGTGGGTTATAGCACACCGATTTAGCCCAAAATTTCCCCGTTCGCACTAATTTACCTTTTTTCCACCCAAATGGCCACGATAAGTTAAATAGACCACACTGGAACGATCCCTAACCTCCTTGGCATGCCTCCGTTCGCGCCGTTTTGCCAGTTTGTCTACCAAAATGGCCAAGATAAATTAAACGGAACCACACTGGGATGATCCCCAACCTCCCTGGCATGCCCACGTCGATTTTCGGCCCATGCCACATACGTACCTCGGGCCCAGCCCCGAAATCGTGGGCTATAGAATATAGATTTGGCCCGAAAATGCCCTGTTTGCGCCGTTTCGCATGTTTGTCAACCCAAATGGCCACGATAAATTAAACGGACAACATTGGAGCGATCCCCATCCTCCATGGCATACCTCTTTCGATTTTCATCCCACACCACGCTTGGACCTCGGGCCCACCATCGAAACCATGGGCAATAGTACACCGATTTGGCTTGAAAATCCCCCTCTCGCGTCGTTTGCCCGTTTGTCCACACAAATGGCCACGATAAATTAAATAGACCACACTGGGATGATCCCCAACCTTCCTAGTATGCCTACATCAATTTTCAGCCCATACCACGCCCGGACCATAGGCCCACCCCCAAAATCGTGGGCTATAACGCACTGATTTAGCCTGAAAATGCCCCGTTCGCGCCGTTTCTCCCATTTGTCCACCCAAATGGCCACGATAAATTAAACGGACCACACTGGGACGTTCCCACCCTCCCTGGAACGCCCCCATCGATTTTCAGCCCACAACACACTCGGACCCCAAGCCAACCCCCAAAATCGTGGGCTATAGCATACCGATTTGGCCCAAAAATGCCCCGTTCGCACTGTTTCGCCTGTTTGTACACCCAAATATCCACGATAAATTAAACGGACCACACTGGGATGATCCCCAACCTCCGTTACATGCCCCCATCGATTTTTGGCCCACACCACACCCGAACCCTGGGCCCACCCCCAAAACCGTGGGCTATAACATATCGATTTGGCCTGAAAATTCCCCGTTCACGCCGTTTCACCCGTTTATCTACCCAAAAGACCACGATAAATTAAACGGACCAGACTGGGATGATCCCCAACCTCCCTGGCATGCCCCCATTGATCTTCGGCCACACCACGGTCGAACCTCGGGCCCACCCCCGAAACCGTGGGCTATAGCACACCGATTTGGCTCAAAAATGCCTCGTTCGTGCTGTTTCACCAGTTTGTCTACCCAAATGGACACGATAAAATAAACGGACAATACTGTGACATTCACCAACCTCCCTGGCACGCCCACATCAATTTTTGGCCTACGCCACACCCGGATCTCAGGTCCAACCCCAAAATCGTGGGTTGTAGAACACAAATTTAGCTCGAAAATGCCCCGTTCGTGCTGCTTCACATGTTTGTCAACCCAAATAGCCACGATAATTAAAACGGACCATATTTGGATGATCCCCAACCTCCCTTGCATGCCCCCGTCAATTTTTGGCCCACACCACGCCCAGACCCTGGGCCCATACCCAAAACCGTGGGCTATAGCACACCGATTTTACCTAAAAATGCCCCGTTCACACTGTTTTACCATTTTGTCCACCCAAATGCCACGATAAATTAAACGGACCACACTGGGACGATCCCCAACCTCCCTTCCACGCCCCCATCGATTTTTGGTCTATACCACGCTCGGACCCCGGGCCACGATAAATTAAATGGACCACACTGGGATGATCTCCAACCTCCCTGGCATGCCCACATCGATTTCGGCCCACAGAACGTCCGGAATCCAAGCCCACCCTCAAACCATGGGCTATAGCACACCGATTTGGCCCGAAAATTCCCCGTTCGCCCGTTTGTCCACCCAAATGGCCACGATAAATTAAATGGACCATACTGGGACGATCCTCAACCTCCATGGCTCGCCCCTATTGATTTTCGGGCCACACCACGCCCGGACCCGAGCCCACCCCCAAAACCGTTGTCTATATTACATGAATTTGGCCCGAAAATGCCGCGTTCACACTGTTTCACCCGTTTGTCCACCCAAATGGCCACGATAAATTAAATGGACCAAACTGGGATGATCCCCAACCTTCCTAGCACGCCTCCATCGATTTTCGGCCCACACCACGCCTGGACCCAGGCCCACCCCCAAAACCGTGGGCTATAGCACACCGATTTAGCTCTAAAACATCGGGTTCACACCGTTTCGCCCGTTTGTCCACCCAAATAGCCAAGATAAATTAAACGGACCACACTGGGATGATCCCCAACCTCCCTGACATGCTCCCATTAATTTTTGGCCCACACCATCTCGTACCTCGGGCCCACCCCCAAACTGTGGGCTATAGCACACCAATTTGGCCCGAAAATGCCCCGTTTACGCCGTTTCGCCCGTTTGTCCACCCAAATTGCCATGATAAATTAAACGGAAAACACTGGGGGTATCCATAACCTCCCTGGCACGCCTCAGTTGATTTTCGACCCATACCACGCTCGGACCTCGGGTCCACCCCCAAAATCGTGGGCTAGAACACACCCATTTGGCTAAAAAATTCCCCATTCGCGCTGTTTCGCCCGTTTGTCCACCCAAATAGCCACGATAAATTAATCAGACCACACTAAGATGATCCCCAACCTCCCTGGCATGCCCTCATTGATTTTTGTCCCACACCACGCCCGGACCTCGGGCCCATTGCCAAAACCGTGGGCTATAGCACACCGATTTAGCCCAAAAATGCCTCGTTCGCTCCGTTTCACCCGTTTGTCCACCCAATGGCCACAAAAAATTAAACGGACCATATTGGGACATTCCCCAACCTCCTTGGCATACCCTCGTCGATTTTTGGCCCACACCACTCCCGGACCCCGAAACCGTGGGCTATAGCATACCGAATTAGCCCAAAAATACCCCGTTTGTGCCGTTTCGCCTGTTTGTCCACCCAAATGGCCACGATAAATTAAACAGACTATACTGGGATGATCCCAAACCTCCTTTGCATACCCCCATCGATTTTTGGCCCACACCACACCCAAACCATGGGCCCACACCCGAACCATGGGCCCACCCTCAAAACCGTGGGCTATAGTACATCGATTTAGCCCGAAAATGCCCAGTTTGCACCGTTTTGCCCGTTTGGACACTCAAATGGACATGATAAATTAAACGGACCATACAGGGGCAATCCCCAACCTCCCTGGCATGCCCCCATCGATTTTTGGCACACACCACGCCCGAACCCCGGGCCCATCCCTTAAACCGTGGGCTATAGCACACCGATTTGGCCCAAAAACTCCCCGTTCGCGCCGTTTTTCCCGTTTGTCCACCCAAATGACCACGATAAATTAAACATACCACACTGGGATGATCCCCATCCTCCCTGACACCCCTTCATCGATTTTTAGCCCACACCACACTCGGACCCCAGGCCCACCCTCGAATCCATGGGCTATAGCACACCGATTTGGCCTGATAAAGCCCCATTCGGGACGTTTCGCCCGTTTGTCCACCCAAATGACCACGATAAAGTAAATGGACCATGGTGGGATGATCCCAAACCTTCCTGGTACGCCCCTATCAATTTTTGGCCCACCCCATGCCCGGACCCCGGGCTCACCCACGAAACCATGGGCTATAACACACTGATTTGGCCCGAAAATGCCCCGTTCATGCCGTTTTACCCGTTTGTCCACCCAAATGGCCACGATAAATTAAATGAACCACACTAGGATGATCCACAACCTCTCTAGCACGCCCCCATCAATTTTTAGACCACACCACGCTTTTACCCCGGGCCCACCCCCGAAACCGTGGGTTATAGCACACTGATTTGGCCTAAAAATGCACAGTTCGCACCGTTTCGCCCGTTTGTCCACCCAAATGGGCACGATAAATTAAATGGACCACACCGGGATAATCCCCAACCTCCTTGGCAGGCCTTCATCGATTTTTGGCATACACCATACCCGGACCTCGGGCCCACACCTAAAACCGTGGGCTATAGCACATCGATTTAGCCCAAAAATGCCCCGTTTACGTCGTTTCGCCTGTTTGTCCACCCAAATGGCCACGATAAATTAAACGGATCACATTGGGATGATCCCCAATCTCCCTGCTAGCCCCCATTGATTTTCGGCCTAAACCACACTTGGACCCCGTGCCCACCTCCGACACCGAGTCTATAGCACACCGATTTGGCCTGAAAATTCCCCATACTGGGATGATCCCCAACTTTCCTGGCACGCCTCCATTAATTTTTGGCCCACACCACACAAAAATGCCCCGTTCGCGCCGTTGTGTCATTTGTACACCCAAATGGACATGATAAATTAAACGGACCACAATGGAACGATCCCCAACCTCCCTAGCATTCCCCCATTGTTTTTCGGCCTACACCATGCTCGAAACCCCGGCCCAACCCCAAAACCGTGGGCTATAACACACCGATTTAGCCCAAAAATACCCCATTCACACCGATGTACCATTTGCCCACCCAATTGGCCACAATAAATTAAATGGACCACACTGGAAAAATCCCACACCTCCCTGGCATGCCCCCATCGATTTTAGGACCACACTACGACCGAACCTCGGGCCCACGCCCAAAACCGTGGGCTACAACACATAGATTTGGCCTGAAAATACCCCATTCGTGCCATTTCGCCCGTTTGTCCACCCAAATGGCCATGATAAATTAAACGGACTACAATGGGATGATCCCCAACCTCTGCACGCCCCCATCAATTTTTGGCCCTCACCACGCCCGAATCCCGGGCCCACCCTAGAAACCGTGGGCTATAGCACACCGATTTGGCCCAAAAACGCTCTATTTGTACCGTTTCGCTCGTTTGTCCACCCAAATGGACAAGATAAATTAAACGATCAATACTGGGGCAATCCCCAACCTCCCTGGCACGCCCCCATCGATTTTCGGCATACACCACGCCCGGACCCTGAGCCCACCCCCAAAACCGTGGGCTATAGCACACCGATTAGGCCCAAAAATGCCCCGTTCGCGCCGTTTCTGCCGTTTGTCCACCCAAATGGCCACGATAAATTAAACGGAGCATACTGGGATGATCCTCAACCTCCCTGGCACGCCCCCGTCAATTTTTAGACCACACCACGCCCAGACCCCGGGCCCACCCCAAAAATCGTGGGCTATGGCACACCGATTTGGCCCAAAAATAGCCCGTTCGTGCCGTTTCGCCGTTTGTCCACCCAAATGGTTACGATAAATTAAACGGACAATACTGGGATGATCCCCAACCTTTTTTACATTCCCCCATCAATTTTTGGCCCACACCACGTCTGAACCCCAGATCCAACCCGTAAACCGTGGGCTATAACACATCGATTTGGCCCCAAAACGCCCCGTTCATTCCGTTTTTCTCGTTTGTCCACCCAAATGGTCACGATATATTAAACGGACCACACTGGGACTATCCTCAACCTCCCTTGCATGCCCCCATTAATTTTTGGCCCACACAATGCCCGAACCCCGGGCCCACCCCCAAAACCGTGGGCTATAGCACATCGATTTAGCCCGAAAATGCCCAATTCGTGCTGTTTTGCCCGTTTGTCCACCCAAATGGCCACGATAAATTAAACGGACCACACTGGGATGATTCCCAACCTCCCAGGCACGCCTCCGTCGATTGTCGGCACACACCACGCCCGAACCCCAGGCCCACCCCCAAAACCGTGAGCTATAGCACACTGATTTAGCCCGAAAATACCCCGTTCGTGCCGTTTCGACCGTTTGTCCACCCAAATGGTCACGATAAATTAAACGGATAATACTGGAACGATCCCCAACCTCCCTAGTATGCCCTCATCTATTTTCGGCCCACACCACACCTGGATCCCAGGCCCACCTCCAAAACCGTGGGCTATAGCACATCGATTTGGCCTGACAATGCCTCGTTTCCGCCGTTTCACCCGTTTGTCCACCCAAATGGCCATGATAAATTAAACAAACCACACTAGGACGATCCCCAACCTCCTTGGCATGCCCCCGTTGATTTTCGGCCAACACCACGCCCGAACCCCGGGCCCACCCCCAAAACCGTGGGCTATAGCACACCGATTTGGACCGAAAATGCTGTGTTCGCACTGTTTTTCCTGTTTTTCCACCCAAATGGCCACGATAAATTAAACGGACCACACTGGGACAATCCCCAACCTCCCTAGCATGCCCCTGTTGATTTATGGCCCACACCATGCCCGGACCCCAGCCCCACCCCCAAAACCGTGGGCTATTGCACATAAATTTGTCCCGAATATGCCCATTTCGCGCCGTGTCTCCCGTTAGTCCACCCAAATGGCCAAGATAAATTAAACGGACCACAATGGGACGATCCCCAACCTCCCTGGCATGCCTCAATCAGTTTTTGCGCAATGCCACACCTGGGCCCCAACCCCACCCCCAAAACCATAGGCTATAGCACACCAATTCGGCGTGAAAATGCCCCGTCCGCGCCTTTTCGCCCTTTTGTCCATCCAAATGGCCACAAAAAATTAAACGGACCACACTTGGACGATCCCTAACATCCCTTGCATGAACCCGTCGATTGTTGGCCCACATCACGACCGAACCCTGAGCCCACCCCCAAAACCGTGGGCTATAGCACATCGATTTGGCCCAAAAATGCCCTGTTCGCGCTGTTTTGCCCTTTTGTCCACCCAAATGCCACGATAAATTAAACGGACCACACGGGGATGATCCCCGACCACCCTTGCATGCCCCCATCTATTTTCGTGCCATACCACGCTCGAACACTGAGTCCACCCCCAAAATCGTGGGCTATAGCACATTGATTAGGCCCAAAAATGCACCGTCCGCGCCGTTTTTCCCGTTTGTCCACCCAAATGGCCACGATAAATTAAACGGACTACACTGGGATGATCCCCAACCTCCCTGGCACGCCCACATCTATTTTCGGCCCACACCATGCCCGGACCCTGGGGCCACCCCCAAAACCGTGGGCTATAACATATCGACTTGGCTAAAAAATAACCCGTTTGTGCCGTTTCACCCGTTTGTCCACCCAAATGGCCACGATAAATTAAACGGACAACACTGGGACGATCCTCAATCTCCCTGGCATCCCCTCATTGATTTATGGTCCACACCACGCCTGGACCCCCGGCCCACCCCCGAAATCATGGACTATATCACACCAATTTAGCTCGATAACGCCCCATTTGTGCCTTTTTACTTGTTCGTCCACCCAAATAGCCACGATAAATTAAACGGACCACACTGGGATGATCCCCAACCTCCCTGGCACGCCCCCATTAATTTTTCGCCAACACCACGCCTGTACCCCGGGCCCACCCATGAAACCATGGGCTATAGCACGCCGATTTGGCCTGAAAATGCCCCGTTCGCAACGTTTTGCCCGTTTGTCCACCCAAATAGCCACGATTAATTAAACGGACCACAATGGGATGATCCTTAACCCCCCTGGAATGCCCCCATTGATTTTCGGCCCACACCACGCCCGAACCCCGATCCCTCCCTCAAAATTGTGGGCTATAGCACACCGATTTGGCCTGAAAATGCACCGATCACGTCGTTTCGCCCGTTTGTCCCCCAAATGGCCTCGATTAATTAAACGGACCATATTGGGACGATCCCCAAACTCCCTGGTACGCCCCCGTCAATTTTAGCCAAACACCACACCCGAACCCCGAGCACACCCCCGAAACCGTGGGCTATAGCACACCAATTTGGCTCGAGAATTCCCCGTTTGCACCGTTTCGCCCGTTTATCCATCCAAATGGCCACAATAAATTAAACAGACTATATTGGGACGATCCTCAACCTCCGTGGAATGCCCCCATCGATTTTTGGACCACACCACACTCGGACCCCAGGCCAACCCCCTTAGCCTTGGGATATAGCACATCAATTTGGCCCAAAAATGCTCCGTTCACATCGTTTCACCCGTTTGTCCACCCAAATTGCTACTATAAATTAAACGGACCACAATGGGACGATCACCAACCTCCCTGGCACACCTCTGTAAATTTTTGACCCATACCATGCCCGAACCCCGGGCCCTCCCCCAAAATCATGGGCTATAGTACACCAATTTGGCCCGAAAATGCTCCGTTCGCGCCGTTTTGCCCGTTTGTCCACCCAAATAGCCACGACAAATTAAACGGACCACACTGGGACGATCCCCAACCTCCCTGGCATGCCCTCATCGATTTTCGGCCTATATCAAGCCCAGACCCTGGGCCTACACCAGAAACCGTGGGCTATAGCATTTTGATTTGGCCCAAAAATGCACCGTTCGCGCCGTTTTACCTATCTGTCAACCGAAATGGCCATGTTAAATTAAATAAAATATTCTGGGATGATCCCCAACCTCCCTGACATGCCTCCATCAATTTTCGGCCTATATCACGTCCGTACCCTGGGCCCAGCCCCAAAACCGTGGGCTATAGTACATCGATTTGTCCCGAAAATGCCCCGTTCGCGCTGTTTTACCTCTTTGTCCACCCAAATGGCCACGATAAATTAAACAGACCACACTGGGAAGATCCTCAACCTTCCTGGCATGCCCTCGCCAATTTTTGGCCCGCACCACGCCCGAACCCCGGGCCCACCCCCGAAACCGTTGACTATAGCACACCGATTTGGCCCAAAAATGCCCCGTTCATGCCGGTTCGCCCATTTGTCCACCGAAATGGCCACAATAAATTAAACGGACCATAGTGGGACGATCCCCAACCTCTCCGACATGCCCCCGTAGATTTTTGAACCACACCACGCCCAGACCCCGAACCCACCCTTGAAACCGTAGGCTATAGCACATCGATTTTACCCAAAAATGTCCCATTCGCGCCGTTTGGCCCGTTGGCACACCTAAATGGCCACGATAAATTATACGGACCACACTTGGACGATCCCCAACCTCTCTTCCATGCCCCCGCCAATTTTCAACCCACACCACGCCCGGACCCTGGGCCCACCCCCAAAACCGTGGGCTATAGCACACAGATTTTGCCCAAAATTTCCCCGTTCATGCCATTTTGTCCACCCAAATGCCACGATAAATTAAATGAACCACATTGGGACGATCCCCACGCCTGGACCCCGGGCCCATCCTCAAAACCGTGGGCTATAGAACATCGATTAGGCCCGAAAATACCCCGTTCGCGTCGTTACACCCATTTGTCCACCCAAATGGACCCAATAATTTAAACAGACCACACTGGGATGATTCCTAACTTTCCTGGCACGCCCCCGTCGATTTTCAGCCCACACCACGCCCGGACCCCAGGCCTACACCCGAAATCGTAGGCTATAGCACACCGGTTCGCCCGTTTATCCACCCAAATGCCACGATAAATTAAACGAACAACACTGGGACGATCCCTAATCCCCCTGGCATGCCCTCATTGATTTTTGGTCCACACCACACCTGGACCCCGGTCCCACCCCCAAACCGTGGGCTATATCACACCGATTTGGCCCGACAACGCCTCATTCGCGCCGTTTCACCCGTTTGTCCACTCAAATGACCATAATAAATTAAACGGACCATACTGGGATGATCCCAACCTCCCTGGAATGCCCCCATTAATTTTTGGTCAACACTACGCTCGGACCATGTCCCACCCCCAAAACCGTAGGCTATAACACACCGATTTGGCACATAAACACCCTATTCGCGCCGTTTTGCCTGTTTGTCCACCCAAATGGCCACGATTAATTAAACGGACCATACTGGGACAATCCCCAATCTCCCTGGCATGCCACTATTGATTTTTGGCCCACATCATGCCCGAACCCCGAGCCCACCCCTGAAACCGTGGGCTATAGCTCACCGATTTGACCCAAAAATGCCACGTTCATTTCACATATTTGTCCACCCAAATGGCCACTATAAATTGAACGGACCATAATGGGATGATCCCCAACCTCCCTGACACGCCTCTGTCGATTTTCGGCACACACCACGCCCGGACCCCGGGCCTACACCCGAAACCGTGGTCTATAGCACACCAATTTGGACCGCAAAATGCCCCGTTCGCGCTGTGTTGCCCGTTTTTCCACCTAAATGGCCACAATAAATTAAACGGACCACACTGGGATGATCCCCAACCTCCCTGGCACGCCCCCATCGATTTTTGGCCTACATCAAGCCCGGACCCCGGGCCCACCCCCAAAACCGTGGGCTATAGCACACAAATTTGGCCCAAAAATGCCCCGTTCGACCCGTTTTGCCCATTTGTCAACCCAAATGACCACGATAAACTAAACGGACCACACAGGGACGATCCTCAACCCCCCACATCACGCTCAAACGTCGGGCCCACCCTAAAAACCATCGGCTATAGCACACCGATTTAGCCAAAAAATGCCCCATTCGCGCTGTTTTACCGGTTTGTCCACCCAAATGGCCACGATAAATTAAATGGACTACACTGGAATGATCCCCAACCTCCTTGGCACGCCCCCGTAGATTTTTGGCCTACATCACGCCACAACCTCAGGCCCACCCCTGAAACCGTAGGCTATAGCACACCGATTTTGCTTGAAAATGCCCTGTTTACCCCGTTTCGCCCATTTGTCTTCCCAAATGGCCACGATAAATTAAACGGACCACACTGGGACGATCCCCAACCTCCCTAGCACGTCCCCGACAATTTTTGGCCTATATCACGCACGGACCCCGGGTCCACCCCAAAAATCGTGGGCTATAGCACATCGATTTAGCCCGAAAATGCCCCGTTCGCGCCGTTTCACCCGTTTGTCCACCCAAAAGGCCACGATAAATTAAACGGACCACTTGGGATGTTCCCCAACCTCCCTGGAAATCCCTCATCGATTTTCGGCCTACACCACGCCCGGACCCCGGGCCCACCCCTAAAACCGTGGGCTATAGCATACTGAATTAGCCTAAAAATACCCCGTTCGTGCCGTTTTGCCCGTTTGTCCACCCAAATGGGTACGATAAAATAAACAGACTACACTGTGACGATCCCCAACCTCCTTTGCATGCCCCTATTGATTTTTGGCCGACACCACGCCCGGACCCCCAAAACTGTGGGCTATATAACACACCGATTTGGCCCAAAAATACCCCATTTGTGTTATTTCGCCCGTTTGTCCACACAAATGGCCACAATAAATTAAACGGACCATACTGGGACGATTCCCAACCTCTCTTGCACGCCTCCGTCGATTTTCGGCACACACCACGCTCGGACCCCAGGCCCACCCCTGAAACCGTGGGCCATAGCACACCGATTTGGCGCGAAAACTCCCCTTTCGCGCTGCTTTGCCCGTTTGTCCACCCAAATGGCCACGATAAATTAAACGGATTACACTGGAGCGATCCCCAAATTTCCTGGCATGCCCTCATCGATTTTTGGCCCACATCACGCCTGGACCCCGGCCCACCCCCAAAATAGTGGGCTATAGTACACTAATTTGGCCCAAAAATGCCCCGTTCGCGCCGTTTCACACGTTTTTCCACCAAAATAGCCATGATAAATTAAACGGACAACACTGGGACGATCCCCAACATCCCTGACATGCCCCCATAGATTTTCGGCCAACACCACGCCCAGACCCTGGGCTATATAGCACACCGATTTGGCCCAAAAATGCCCCGTTTGTGCCGTTTCGCCCGTTTGTCCACACAAATGGCCACAATAAATTTAATGAACCATACTGGGACAATTTCCGACCTCTCTGGCATGCCCCTATCGATTTTCAGCACACACGACACCCGGACCCAGGCCCACCCCAGAAATCGTGGGCCATAACACACCGATTTGGCACGAAAATGCCCTGTTCGCGCCGTTTTGCCCGTTTGTCCACCCAAATGGCCATGATTAATTAAACGGACCACACCGAGATGATCCCCAAGCTCCTTGGCTTGCCCCCATTGATTTTTGGCCCACAGCACGCCCAAACCCCAGGCCCAACCCCGAAACTGTGGGCTATAGCACACCGATTTGGCTCGAAAATGCCCCATTCGCGCCGTTTCGCCCGTTTGTCCACCCAAATAGCCACAATAAATTAAACGTACCATACTGGGATGATCCTCAACCTCCCTGGCACGGCCCCATCAATTTTCAAACCACACCACGCCCGGACCCTCGGCCCACCCCCAAAACCGTGGGATATAACACAACGATTTGGCCCAAAAATACCCTGTTCGCGTCGTTTCAACCGTTTATCTACCCAAATGGCCACTATAAAATAAACAGAATACAATGGGACGATCCCCAACCTCCCTGGCACGCTCTGTCGATTTTTGGCCCACACCATGCCCGGACCCCGGGCCAACCCCTAAAACCGTGGGTTATAGCACACCAATTTGGCTCGAAAAAGCCCCGTACGCACCGTTTTGCCCGTTTGTCAACCTAAATGGCTACGATAAATTAAACGGACTATACTAGGATGATCCCCAACCTCCTTAGAACGCCCCCATCGATTTTTGGTCTACATCAAGCTCAGACTCTGGGCCCACCCCCAAAATTGTGAGCTATAGCACACCAATTTGGCCCGAAAATGCCCCTCTCGAGCCGTTCCGCCCATTAGTCAACTCAAATATCCATGATAACTTAAACGGACCACACAGGGATGATCCCCATCCTCCCTGGCACGTTTACATCAATTTTTGAACCACATCACGCCGGACCCCAGGCCCACCCCTGAAACCGTGGGCTATAGTACATCAATTTATCCCGAAAATGCCCCATTCGCGATGTTTCGACCATTTATCGATACAAATGGCCACGATAAATTAAACGGACCACACTGGGATGATCTCCAACCTCCCTGGCATGCCCCCGTATATTTGGGGCCCACACCACGCCCGGACCCTGGTTCCAACCCTAAAACCGTAGGCTATAGCACATCGATTTTGTCTGGTAATGCCCCGTTCGCGCCGTTTCACCCATTTGTTCACCCAAACGGCCATGATAAATTAAACGGACCACACTGGGACGATCCCCAACCTTCCTGGCATGCCTCCATCAATTTTTGGCCCACACCACGCCCAAACCTCAGGTCCACCCCTGAAACCATGGGCTATAGCACACGATTTGGCACGAAAATGCCCGGTTTCACCATTTTACCCGTTTGACCACCCAAATGGGCACGATAAATTAAACGGACCACTTGGGACGTTCCCCAACCTCCCTGAAAAGCCCTCATCAATTTTTGGCCCACACCATGCCCGGACCCTGGGCCCACCCCTGAAACCGTGGGCTATAGCATACCGAATTAGCCTAAAAATACCCCGATTGTGACGTTTTCCCCGTTTATCCACACAAATGGCCACGATAAATTAAACGGACCACACTGGGATGATCCCCAACCTCCTTTGCATGCCCAAATCAATTATTGGACAACGCCACACCCGGACCCCGAGCCCACCCCCAAAACCGTGGGCTATAGCACATCGATTTGGCCCAAAAATGCCCCATTCGTGCCGTTTTGCCCGTTTGTCCATCCAAATGACCACGATAAATTAAACGGACCACACTGGGATGATCCCCAACCTCCCAGCCACGCCTCCATCGATTTTTGGCCCATACCACACCCGGACCCCAGGCCCACCCCCAAAACCGTAGGCTATTAGCACACCAATTTAGCCCAAAAATTCCCCATTCATGCCGTTTCGCCTGTTTGTCCACCCAAATGGCCACGATAAATTAAATGGACCACACTTGAACGATACCCAACCTCCCTGGCATGCCCTCGTTGATTTTCGGCCCATACCACGCCTCTACCCCGAGCCCACCCCCAAAACCGTGGGCTATAGCACACCGATTTGGCCTGACAATGCCTCGTTTGCGTCATTTCACCCGTTTGTCCACCCAAATGGCCACGATAAATTAAACGGACCACACTAGGACGATACCCAACCTCCCTAGCACGCCCCTGTGATTTTCGAGCAACACCACGCCCGGACCCTGGATCCACCCCTAAAACCGTGGGCTATAGCACACCGATTTGGCCCAAAAATGCTTTATTCGCACGGTTTTGCCTGTTTGTCCACCCTAATGGCGATGATAAATTAAACGGACCACACTGGGAAAATCCTCAAACTCCCTGGCATGCCCCTGTTGATTTTTGGCCCACACCACGCCCGAACCCCATCCCCACCCCCGCAACCATGGGCTATAGCACACCAATTTGGCCCGCAAAATGCCCCGTTCGCATCGTTTTGCCCGTTTGTCCTTCCAAATGGCCACGATAAAGTAAACGGACCATACTAGGATGATCTCCAACCTCCCTGGCATGCCTCCATCAATTTTTAGCCAACATAAATCCCAGATCCCGGGCCCACCCCCAAAACCGTGGGCTATAGCACACTAATTTGGCCTTAAAAAATTCCCCGTTCGAGCTGTTTTGCCTATTTGTCTACCCAAATGGCCACGATAAATTAAACGGACCATACATGGATGATCCCCAACCTCCCTGGCACGCCTCCGTCGATTTTAAGCCCATATCACGCCCGAAACTCAGGCCCACCCCCAAATCCGTGGGCTATAGTACATCGATTTGTCCGAAAAATTCCCCGTTTGCGCTGTTTTTCCCGTTTGCCCACCCAAATGTCCACGATAAATTAAATAGACCATACTGGGATGATCCCCAACCTCCCTGGCACGCCTCCATCGATTTTTGGCCCATACCACGCTCGGAGTCCAGGCCCACCCCTGAAACTGTCGGCTATAACACACCGATTTAGCCCAAAAATACTCCGTTTGTACCGTTTCGCCCGTTTGTCCATCCAAATGGCCACGATAAATTAAACGAACCACACTGGGATGATCCCCAACCTCCCAGGCACGCCTCCGTCGATTTTCGGCCCACACCATGCCTGGACCCTGGGCCCACACCACGCCTGGACCCTGGGCCCACCCCCAAAACCGTGGGCTATTAGCACACCGATTTAGCCCGAAAATGCCCCATTCGTGCCGTTTTGCCCGTTTGTCCACCCAAATGGCCACGATAAATTAAACGGACAACACTTGAATGATCCCCAACCTCCATGGCATGCCCTCGTCGATTTTCGGCGCACACCACGCCTCGACCCCAGGCCCACCTCCAAAACCGTGGGCTATAGCACACCGATTTGGCCTGACAATGCCTCGTTTACGCCGTTTCACTCGTTTGTCCACTCAAATGGCCACGATAAATTAAACAGACCACACTAGGATGATCCCCAACCTCCCTGGCACGCCCCCATTGATTTTCAGCCAATACCACACCCGCACCCTGGACCCACCTCTAAAAACGTGGGCTATAGCACACTGATTTGGTCCATTAATGCTTTGTTCGCGAGGTTTTGCCTGTTTGTCCACCCAAATGGCGACGATAAATTAAACGGACCACACTGGGACAATCCCCAAACTCTCTGACATGCCTCTGTTGATTTTTGGACCACACTACGCCCGGACCCCAGCCCCACCCCCGCAATCGTGGGCTATAGCACACCAATTTGGCTCGCAAAATGCCCCGTTCGCATCGTTTTGCCCATTTGTCGACCCAAATGGCCACGATAAAATAAACGGACCATACTAGGACGATCCCCAACCTCCTTGGAATGCCCCCATCGATTTTCAGCCTACATCAATCCCGGACCCCTGGTCCACCCCCAAAACCGTGGGCTATAGCACACCAATTTGGCTTGAAAATGCCCCGTTAGAGCCGTTTCGCCTATTTGTCTACCCAAATGGCCACGATAAATTAAATGGACCATACAGGTATGATCCCCAACCTCCCTGGCATGACTCTATCAATTTTAAGCCCATATCACTCCCGAAACTCTGGCCCACCCCCAAGTCCGAGGGCTATAGTACATCGATTTGTCCTAAAAATGCCTCGTTTGCGTTGTTTTTCCTGTTTGTCCACCCAAAGGTCTACGATAAATTAAACGAACTATACTGGGATGATCTCCAACCTCCCTGGCACACCTCCATCAATTTTTGGCCCATACCACGCTCGGACTCCGGGCCCATCCCTGAAACCGTCGGCTATAACACACCGATTTAGCCCGAAAATGCTCCGTTCGTGCCAGTTCTCCCGTTTGTCTGGCCAACTGGCCACGATAAATTAAACGGACCACACTGAGATGATTCCCAACCTCCTTGGCACGCCCCCGTAGATTTTCGGCCTACATCACGCCCGAACCCCGGGCCCACCCCTAAAACCGTAGGCTATAGCACACCATTTTTGCCTGAAAATGCCCCGTTCGCACCGTTTTGCCCATTTGTCCACCCAAATGGCCACGATAAATAAAACGTACCATACTAGGACGATCCCCAACCTCCCTAGCACGTCCCCGTCAATTTTTGGCCCACATCACGCCCGGACCTTAGGTCCACCCCCGACATCGTGGGATATAGCACATCGATTTAGCCCGAAAATACCCCATTCGCGCCGTTTCACTCGTATGTCCACCCAAATTTCCATGATAAATTAAACGGACCACTTGGGACATTCCCCAACCTCCCTGGAAAGTCCTCGTCAATTTTCGGCCCACACCACGCCCGGACCCCGGGCCCACCTCCAAAACCGTGGGCTATAGCATACCGAATTAGCCTGAAAATACCCCGTTCGTTCCGTTTTGCCCATTTGTCCACCCAAATGGCCACGATAAATTAAACAGACAACACTGGGATGATCCCCAACCTCCTTTACACGCCACCATCGATTTTTGGCCCACACAACGCCCGGACCCCCGGCCCACCCCCAAAACAGTGGGCTATAGCATACCAATTTCGCCCGAAAATGCCCCGTTTGTGCCATTTCGCCCGTTTGTCTGCACAAATGGCCACAATAAATTAAACGGACCATACTGGGACAATTCCCAACCTCCCTGGCACGCCCCTATCAATTTTCGGCACACACCACGCCCGGATCCCAGGCCAACCCCTGAAACCGTGGGCCATAGCACATCGATTTGGCACGAAAACTCCCCGTTCACGCCATTTTGCCCGTTTTTCCACCGAAATGGCCACGATAAATTAAAAGGATCACAATGGGATGATCTCCAACCTTCCTGGCATGCCCTTATCGATTTTTGGCCCACACCACGCCTGGACACCAGCCCACCCCCAAAACCGTAGGCTATAGCACACTGATTTAGCCCGAAAATGCCCTGTTTCACCCATTTTTCCAACCAAATGGCCATGATAAATAACACGGACAACACTGGGATGATGCCCAACATCCCTGGCACGTCCCCATCATTTTTCGGCCAACACCACGCCCGGACCCCGGGCCCACCCCAAAAACCGTGGGCTATAGCACACCGATTTGGCCCGAAAATGCCCTGTTCGCGCCGTTTTGCCGGTTTGTCCACCCAAATGGCCATGATTAATTAAACGGACCACACCGGGACGATCCCTCTCCCTGGCACGCCCCCATTAATTTTTGGCCCACAACACGCCCGAACCCCGGGCCCACCCCCAAAACCGTGGGCTATAGCACACCAATTTGGCCTAAAAATGCCCCGTTCGTGCCGTTTTGCCCGTTTGTCCACCCAAATAGCCACGATAAATTAAACGTACCACACTGAGATGATCCTCAGCCTCCCTGACATGGCCCCATCAATTTTCGAACCACACCACGCCCGGATCCCAGGCCCACCCCCAAAACCGTGGGATATAGCACAACGATTTGGCCCGAAAATGCCCTGTTCACGTCGTTTCACCCGTTTATCCACCCAAATGGCCACTATAAATTAAACGGACTACAATATGACGATCCCTAACCTCCCTGGCACTCCTCTATCGATTTTCGTCTCACACCATGCACGGACCCCGAGCCAACCCCTAAAACCGTGGGTATAGCACACCAATTTGGCCCGAAAAAGTCCCGTTCGCGCCGTTTTGACCGTTTGTCCACCCAAATAGCTACGATAAATTAAACGGACCACACTGGGATGATTCCCAACCTCCCTAGAATGCCCCATCAATTTTGGCCTACATCAAGCTCGAACCCCGGGTCCACTCCAAAAACTGTGGGCTATAACATAGCAATTTAGCCCGAAAATGCCCATTTCGAGCCGGTTTGCCCATTAGTCAACTCAAATAGCCACGATAAATTAAACGGACCACACAGGTATGATCCCCAACCTCCCTGGCACGTTTCCATCGATTTTTGGCCCACATCACGCCCGGATCCCAGGCCCACCCCTGAAATCGTGGGCTATAGTACATCGATTTTTCCTGAAAACTCCCCATTCGCGACGTTTCAACCATTTGTCGACCCAAATGGCCACAATAAATTAACCAGACCACACTGGGATGATCCCCAACCTCCCTGGTATGCCCCCGTAGATTTTTGGCCCACACCACGCCCGGACCCCAGGTCCAACCCTGAAACCGTAGGCTATAGCACATTGATTTTGTCCGGAAATAACCCCGTTCGCGCCGTTTCACCCATTTGTTCACCCAAATGGCCATAATAAATTAAACGGACCACACTGGGATGATCCCCAACCTCCCTGGCAGGCCCCCGTCGATTTTCGGCCCATACTACGCCCAAACCTCGGGCCCATATTGATTTGGCCCGAAAATGCCCGGTTCGCACCATTTTGCTTGTTTATCCACCCAAATGGCCACGATAAACTAAACGGACCACACTGAGACGATCCCCAACCTCCCTTACATGCCCCCGTCAATTTTCAACACACACCACGCCTGGACCCCGTGCCCACCCTTGAAATTGTGGTTTATAGCACACCGATTTGGCACGAAAATGACCGGTCGCGCCGTTTCACCCGTATGTCCACCCAAATGGCCACGATAAATTAAACGGACAACACTGGGATGATCCCCAATCTCCCTGGCACGTCTCCATCAATTTTCATCCCACACCACACCCAAACTCTGGGCCCACCCCCAAAACCGTAGGCTAAAACACACCGATATGGCTAAAAAATGTCCCGTTTTCGCCGTTTCGCCCGTTTGTCTACCCAAATGGCCACGATAAATTAAACGTACCCCACTGGGATGATCCCCAACCTCCCTAGCACACCTCTATTAATTTTTGGCCCCCACCATGCCCTGAACCCGGGCCCACCCCCGAAACCGTGGGATATAACACACCGATTTGGCCCGAAAATGCCCCGTTCAACCCGTTTTTCCCGTTTGTTCACCCAATTGGCCACGATAAATTAAAAGAACCACACTAGGATGATCTCCAACCTCCCTGGCATGCCCCTATCAATTTCGGCCCACACCACGCTCGGACTCTAAGCCCACCCCCGAACCGTGGGCTATAACACACCGATTTTGATCGAAAATGCCCCGTTCGCATCGTTTCACTAGTTTGTCCACCCAAATGGCCACGATAAATTAAACGGACCATACTGGGATGATCCCCAACCTCCCTGGCATGCCTTCATCAATTTTCAGCCCACACCACGCCCAAACCCTGGGCCCACCCCTAAAACCGTAGGCTATAACACACCGATATGGCTCGAAAATATCCCGTTTGCGCTGTTTCACCCGTTTGTCTACCCAAATGGACACGATAAATTAAACAGACCCCAATGGTACGATCCCCAACCTCCCTAGCACGCCTTCAGTAATTTTTGGCCCCCACCACGCCCGGACCCCGGGCCCATTCCCAAAACCGTGGGATATAGCACACCGATTTGCCCCGAAAATGCCCCGTTCATGCCGTTTTGCCCGTTTGTTCTCCCAAATGGACACGATAAATTAAACGGACCACACTGGGATGATCTCCAACCTCCCTGGCATGCCCCCATCGATTTCGGCCCATACCACTTGCGGACTCTGAGCCCACCCCCGAACCGTGGGCTATAGCACACCGATTTAGCCCGAAAATGCCCCGTTCGCCCGTTTGTCCACCCAAATGGCCACGATAAATTAAAAATACTACACTGGGATGATCCCCAACCTTCCTGGCATGCCCCAATCAATTTTCAGCCCACACCACACCCGAACCCCGAGCCCACCCCCGAAATAGTAGACTTTAGCACACCAATTTATCTCGAAAATGTCGGGTTTGCGTTGTTTCCCCATTTGTCCACCCAAATGGCCACGATAAATTAAACGGACAACACTGGGATGATCCACAACCTCTCTGGTATGCCCCCACCGATTTTTGACCCACACCAAACCCGAACCCGGGCCCACCCCTAAAATCGTGGGCTAGAGGATATCGATTTGGCCTGTTCGTGCTGTTTCGCCCGTTTGTCCACCAAAATGGGCACGATAAATTAAACGGAATACACTGGGATGATCCCCAACCTTCCTGGCATGCGTCCATCAATTTTTGGCCCACATCACGCCCGAACCCCTAGCCTACCCCAAAAACCGTGGGCTATAGCACACCGATTTAGCCCAATAATGCCCCGTTCGCGCCGTTTAGCCCTTTTGTCCACCCAAATGACTACGATAAATTAGCCCAACCACACTGAGTTGGTCCCAACCTCCCTGACATGACCTCGTCAATTTTTAGCCCAAACCACACTCGGACCCCGAGCCCACCTCTGAAATCGTGGGCTATAGCAGATCGAATTAATCCAAAAACACCCCGTTCGTGCCGTTTCGCCCGTTTGTTCACCCAAACGGCCACGAGAAATTAAACGGACCATACTGGGATGATCCCCAACCTCCCTGGCACGCCACCGTCAATTTTTGAACCACACTACGCCTGGACCCTAGGCCCACCCCTAAAACCGTGGGCTATAGCACACCGATTTGGCCCGAAAATGCCCCGTTCGCGCCGTTTCGCCCGTTTGTTCACCCAAATGGCCACTATAAATTTAACGGTCCTCAATGGGACTATCCCCAACCTCCCGGGCATGCCTCTGTCAATTTTTGGCCCATACCATGCCCGGACCTCGGGCCCACCCCAAAAACTTTAGGCTATAGCCCACCGATTTGGCCTTAAAATGCCCTGTTTGCGTTGTTTCACCCGTTTTTAAACCCAAATGGCCACCATAAATTAAACGGACCATACTGGGACGATCCCCAACCTCCCTGCCACGCCGCCGTAGATTTTTGACCCATATCACGCCCGAACCCTAGGCCCACCCCCAAAACTGTGGGCTAAAGTACATCGATTCATCCCGAAAATTCCCCGTTCGCGCTGTTTTGCCTGTTTGCCCACCCAAATGGCTACTGATAAATAAAACAGACCATACTAAGACGATACCCAACCTCCCTGGCATGCCCCACTCGATTTTCAACCCACACCACACCCGGACCCTGGGCCCACCCCCGAAATCGTTGGCTATAGCACACTGATTTAGCCAGAAAATGCCCCGTTCGCGCCGTTTCACCCGTTTGTCCACCAAATGGCCAAGATAAATTAAACGGACCATACTGGGATACTCCCCAACCTCCCTAGCATGCCCCTATAGATTTTTGGCCCACACCACGCTCGGACCCCGAGCCCACCCCAGAAATCATGGGTTATAGCACACCGATTTTTCTTAAAATTTCCCCGTTCATGCCGTTTCGCCTGTTTGTCCACCCAAATGGCCATGATAAATTAAACGGACAAAACTGGGACGATCCCCAACTTCCCTGGCATGCCTCCGTTAATTGTTGACCCACACCACGCCCGGACCCACCCCTGAAACCATGGGCTATAGCACACCGAATTGCCCCAAAAATGCCCTGTTCACGCCGTTTTGCCCATTTGTCCACCCAAGTGGGCACGATAAATTAAACGGACCACACTGGGAAGATCCCCAACCCTCTTGCACGCCCTCGTCGATTTTTAGAACACACCACACCCGGACCCCGCGCCCACCCTCAAAATCGTGGTCTATAGCACACCGATTTGGCCCAAAAATGACCCGATCGCCCCGTTTTGCCCGTTTGTCTACATAAATGGCTACGATAAATTAAACGGACCACACTGGGAAGATCCCCAACCTCCATGGCACACCGCCGTTAATTTTTGGCCCACACCACGCCTGGACCCCGGGCTCACCCCCAAAACCGTGGGCTATAGCACACCTATTTAGCCCAAAAATGCCCCATTCCCGCCGTTTCACCCGTTTGTCCACCCAAATGGCCACGATAAATTAAACAGACTACTCTGAGAGGATCCCCAACCTCCATGGCACGCCTCCGTAGATTTTTAGCCCACACCACGCTCGTACCCTGGGCCCACCCCCAAACCCATAGGCTATAGCACAAAGATTTTGCTCGAAAATGCCCCGTTCGCGCCGTTTTGCCCTTTTGTCCAACCAAATGGCCACGATAAATTAAACGGACCATACTGGGATGATCCCCAACCTCCCTGGCATGCCTTCATCGATATTCAGCCCACACCACGCCCGAATCCTGGCCCCACCCCAAAAACCGTGGGATATAGCACACCGTTTGGCCCAAAAATGCCCCGTTCAGGCCTTTTCGCCCGTTTGTTCTCCTAAATGGCCACAATAAATTAAATGGACCACACTGGGATGATCTCCAACCTCCCTGGTAGGCCCTCATCGATTTTTGGCCCACACCACATCCGGACCCCAAGCCCACCACCGAACCATGGGCTATAACACACTGATTTGGCCCGAAAATGCCTCGTTCGCCCGATTGTCCACCCGAATGGTCATGATAAATTAAACGGACCACACAGGGATGATCCCTAACCTCCCTAGCTCACCCTCATCGATTTTTGGCCCGACCACGCTCGAACCCCGAGCCCACCCCCGAAACCGTGGGCTATAGCACACCGATTTGGGCCGAAAATGCCCCGTTCGCACCACTTTGCCTGTTTATTCATCCAAATGGACACGATAAATTAAACGGACCATATAAGGACGATCCCCAACATCCCTGGCACGCCTCCGTCGATTTTTGAACAACACCACCCCCGGACCCCGGGCCCACCCCCGAAATCGTAGTCTATAGCACACCGATTTGGCCTAAAAATGCCCCATTCGCGCCGTTTTGCCCGTTTGTCCACCGAAATGACCACGATAAATTAAAAAGACCACATTATGATGATCCCCAACCTGCCTGGCACACCTCCATCGATTTTCAGCCCATACCACGCCCGGACCTTTGGTGCACCCTCAAAACCGTATGCTATAACACACCGATTTGGCCTAAAAGTGCCCCGTTCATACCGTTTCGTCTGTTTGTCATCCCAAATGGCCACGATAAATTAAACGGACCACACTGGTACGATCCCCAACCTCCCTGGCACGCCTCCGTCGATTTTCACCCACCCATGTCCGAACCCCGGGCCCACCCCCGAAACCATAGGATTAGCACACCGATTTGGCCCCAAAATGCCCCGTTCATGCCGTTTTACTCATTTGTCCTCCCAAATGGCCACGATAAATTAAACGGACCACACTAGGATGATACCCAACCTCCCTGGCATGCCTTTATCAATTTTTGGCCCACACCACGCTTGGACCCCGGGCTCACCCCCAAAATCGTGGGCTATAGCACACCGATTTATCCCGAAAATGCCTCGTTTATGCCATTTTGCCCGTTTGTCCACCCAAATGGCCATGATAAATTAAATAGACCACACTGGGAGGATCCCCAACCTCCCTGGCACGTCCCCGGTGATTTTTATCCCACACCATGCCCGGACCCCAGGCCCACCCGAAAAACCGTGGGCTATAGCACACCGATTTGGCCTTAAAACGCCCTGTTCGCGTCGTTTCGCCCGTTTGTCCTCCCAAATGGCCACGATAAATTAAACGGACCACACTGGGATGATCCCCAACCACCCTGGCACGCCCACATCAATTTTTGACCCACACAACGCCAAGACCCTGAGGCCACCCTCGAAACCGTGGGCTATAATACACCAATTAGGCCTGAAAATGCCCCGTTCGCGTAGTTTCGCAAGTTTGTCCACCCAAATGGCCATGATAAATTAAACAAACCACACTAGGATGATCCCCAACATCCTTGGCACACCCCCGTCAATTTTCCGTGCACACCATGACCGGACCCCAGGCCCACCCGAGAAACCGTGGGCTATAGGACACCGATTTGGCACGAAAATGCCCCGTTCTCGCCGTTTAGCCAACGGACAACACTGAGATGATCCCCAACTCCTTGGCACGCCCTCGTTGATTTTCAGCCCATACCATGCTCGGACCCCGTGGTCCACCCCCAAAACCGTGGGCTATAGCACACCGATTTAGCCTGAAAATGCCCCATTCGCTCCGTTTCGCCTGTTTGTCCACCCAAACGGCCACGATAAATTAAACGGACCACACTGGGACGATCCCCAACCTCCTTGGCACTCCTTCTTCAATTTTTAGCCCACACCACGCTTGGACCCCGGGCCCACCCCCGAAACCGTGGGATATAACACATCAATTGGCCTAAAATTGCCCCATTTGCACCGTTTCGACCGTTTGTCCACCCAAATAGCCACGGTAAATTAAACAGACCACACTAGGATGATCCCCAACCTCCCTAGCAGGCCTCTATCAATTTTTGGCCCACACCACGCCCGAACCCCGGGCCCACCCCCAAAACCTTGGGCTATAGCACACTGATTTGGCATAAAAATGCCCCGTTTGCGCCATTTTGCTCGTTTGTCCACCCAAACAGCCACAATAAATTAAACGGATCATACTGGGATGATCCCCAACCTCCCTGGAATGTCTTCATAGATTTTCGGCCAACACACGCTCGAACCCCGGGTCCAACCCCAAAATCGCGGGCTATATAGCACACTGATTTGGCCCAAAAATGCTCCATCCGTGCCGTTTCGCCCATTTGTCCACCCAAATTATCACGATAAATTAAAAAGACCATACTGGATAAATCCCCAACCTCTCTAGCATGCCTCCATCAATTTTCGACCCACACCACGCCCGGACCCCGAGCCCACCCCCGAAACTGTGGGATATAGCACACAGATTTGGCCCGAAAATGCCTTGTTCATAAAGTTTCGCCTGTTTGTCCTTCCAAATGGCCACGATAAATTAAATGGACCTCACTGGGATGATCTCCAACCTCCCTGGCACGCCCCCATCTATTTTTGGCCCACACCACGCCCGAAACCTGAGCCCACCCTCGAACCGTGTGCTATAGTACAATGATTATACCTAAAAATGATCCGTTCGACCGTTTGTCCACCCAAATGGCTATGATAAATTAAACAGATCATAATAGAATGATCCCTAACCTCCATAGCATGCCCTCATCGATTTTCGACCCACACCAAGCCCGAACCCCTGGCCCAACCCCATAACCGTGGGCTATAGCACATCGATTTAGCCTGAAAATGCCCCGTTCACACCATTTCGCCCGTTTGTCCACCCAAATGGCCACGATAAATTAAACGGACCATACTAGGATGATCTTCAACCTCCCTGGCATGCCCCTATCGATTTTCAGCCCACACCACGCCTGAAACTTGAGCCCACCCTCAAACCGTGGGCTATAGCACAATGATTATGCCCGAAAATGCCCCGTTCGATCGTTTGTCCACCCAAATGGCCACGATAAATTAAACAGACCACACTGGGATGATCCCCATCCTCCCTGACACGCCCCTGTCGATTTTAGGCCAACACCACACCCGAACACCGAGCCCACCCCTGAAACCGTTGTCTATGGCTCACCGATTTGGCCCGAAAATGCCCCGTTCATACCGTTTTGTCCGTTTGTCAACCCAAATGGCCACGATAAATTAAACGGACCACACTGGGACGATCTCCCACACCTCCGTTTATGCTGTTTTGCTTGTTTTTCTACCCAAATGGACACAATAAATAAAACGGATCACACTGGTATGCCCCCATAGATTTTTGGCCCACATTATGCCCGAACCCCAGGACCACCCCCAAAACCGTGGGCTATAGCACACCGATTTTACCCGAAAATGCCTCGTTTGCGCCGTTTGACCCGTTTCTCCACCCAGATGGCCACGATAAATTAAATGGACCACACTGGGATGATCCCCAACCTCCCTGGTATGCCCCCATCGAATTTTGGCGAACACCACGCTCGAACCCCGAGTCCACCCCAAAAACCGTGGGTTATAGCACACCGATTTTCCAAGAAAATGCTCCGTTCGCACCGTTTTGCCCGTTTATCCACTCAAATGGCCATGATAAATTATACGGACCACACTGGGATGATCTACAACCTCCCTTGCAGGCCCCCATCGATTTTTGGCACACACCACGCCCGGACCCCAGGCCCACTCTCAAAACCGTGGTCTATAGCAAACCGATTAGGCCTGAAAATGCCCCGTTCGTGCCGTTTTGCCCGTTTATCTTCCCAAATGGCCACGATAAATTGAACGGACCACACTGGGATGATCCCCTACCTCCCTGGCACGCCCCCACTGATTTTTAGCCCACACCACACTCGGACCTCGGGATCCCCACAAAACCGTGGGCTATAGCAGACCGATTTGGCCCGAAAAAGCCCCGTTCATGCTGTTTCGCCCGTTTGTCCACCCAAATAGCCATGATAAATTAAACGGACCACACTGGGACGATCCACAACCTCCCTGACATGCCCTCTTTGATTTTCGGCACACACCACACTTTGACCCCGGGCCCACCCATGAAACCGTAGGATATAGCACATCGATTTGGCCTGAAAACGCCCCGTTCGTGCCATTTCTCATGTTTGTCCACCCAAATGGTTATGATAAATTAAACAGACCACACTGGGACAATCCCCAACCTCCTTGGCATGCGCCCGCCAATTTTTGGCCCACACCATGCCCGAACCCCGGGCCCACCCCCAAAACCGTGGGCTATAACACATCGATTTGGCCTGAAAATGTACCATTCACGCCATTTCGCCCGTTTGTCCACCCAAATGGCCACGATAAATTAAACGGACCACACCGAGATGATCCCCAACCTCCCTGGCACGCCTCCCTTGATTTTTGGCCTACACCACGCCCGGACCCCAGGCTCCCTCCCAAAACCGTAGGATATAGCACACCGATTTGGTCCAAAAATGCCCCGTTCATGCCGTTTTGCCCGTTTGTCCGCCCAAATGGCCATGATAAATTAAACGGACCATACTGGAACAATCCCCATCCTCCCAGACATGCCTCCGTTGATTTTAGGACCACACCACGCTCGGACCCCGAGCCCACCCCTGAAACCGTGGTCTATAGCAAACCGATTTGTCCCAAAAATGCCCAGTTCGTACCATTTCGACTGTTTGTCCACCCAAATGGCCACGATAAATTAAACGGACCACAGTGGGACGATCCCTAACCTCCCTGGCACGCCTCCGTCAATTTTTAGCCCACACCACGCCCGGATCCCAGGCCCACCACCGAAACCGTGGGCTATAGCACACTGATATGGCCCGAAAATGCCCCGTTCGCGCTGTTTCGTACTTTTGTCCACCCAAATGGCCACGATAAATTAAACGGTCCAAACTGGGATGATCTAATCTCCCTGGCATTCCCCCGCCGATTTTCAACCCATACCACGCCCGAACCCCGGGCCCACCCCCAAAACCGTAGGCTATAACACATCGATTTGGCACAAAAATTCCCGTTCGTGCCGTTTCGCCTGTTTGTCCACCCAAATGGCCACGATAAATTAAACGTACCACACTGGAATGATCCCAAAACTCCCTGGCATGCCTCCGTCGATTTTTGACCCACATCACGCCCGGACCCCGGTCCCACCCCCAAAACCGTAGGATATAGCACATTGATTTGGCTCGAAAATGCCTCGTTCTTGCCATTTCGCCCGTTTGTCTTCCCAAATGGCCACGATAAATTAAACGAACCACACTGGGATGATCTCCAACCACCTTGACACTTCCCCATCAATTTTTTGCCCATACCAAGCCCGAAACCCTATCCCACCCCCTAACCGTGGGCTATAGTACACTGATTAGGCCCAAAAATGCCCCGTTCACCCGTTTGTCCACCATAATGGCCACGATAAATTAAACGAACCACACTGGTACGATCCCTATCCTTCCTGACATGCCCCCTTCGATTTTAGGCCCACACCATGCCCGGACCCCGAGCCCACCCCATGAAACCGTGGTCTATAGCACATCGATTTGGCCCGAAAATGTCCCGTTTGCATCATTTTGCCCGTTTATCCACCCAAATGGCCACGATAAATTAAACGAACCTCACTGGGATGATCCCCAACCTCCCTGGCACGCCTCCATCGATTTTTGTTCCATACCACATCCGGACCCCGGGCCCACCACCAAAACCGTGGGCTATAACATATCTATTTAGCTCGAAAACTCCCCGTTCGCGCCGTTTTGCCCGTTTGTCCACCCAAATGGCCACGATAAATTAATCCGACCACACTGGGATGATCCCCAACATTCCACGCATGCCACCGTCAATTTTACGCCCACACCATGCCCGGACCTTGGGCCCAACCCAAAACTGTGGGATAAAGCACACCAATTTGTCCAAAAATTGCCCTGTTTGCATCGTTTTGCCCGTTTGTCCACCCAAATGCAACGATAAATCAAACGGACCACACTGGGATGATCCCCAACCTCCCTGGCACGCCCTCGTTGATTTTGGGACCACACCACACCCGAACCCCGGGCCCACCCCTGAAATCGTGGGCTATAGCACACCGATTTGGCCTGAAAATGCCCCGTTCGCGCCGTTTTGCCCATTTTCCAACCCAAATAGCCACGAAAAATTAAACGGACAACACTGTGACGATCCTCAACCACCCTGGCACGCCCCCATCGATTTTTGGCCCACACTACGCTTGTACCCCGTGCCTACCCCCAAAACCGTGGGCTATAGCAAACCAATTTGGCCCGAAAATGCCCCGTTTGCGCAGTTTCACCCGTTTGTCCACCCAAATGGTCACGGTAAATTAAACGAATCACATTGGGATTATCCCAAACCTCCCTAGCATGCCCCCGTCGATTTTTGGCCCACACCATGCGAAAACCCCGGGCCCGCCCCTAAAACCTTGGGCTATAGCACATGGATTTGGCATGAAAACGCCTAGTTCCTGCCGTTTCGCTCGTTTGTGCACCCAAATGGACACGATAAATTAAATGGATGATACTGAGAAGATACCCAACCTCCTTGTCATGCCCCCATCGATTTTTGGCCCACACCACACCTGGAACCCGGGCCCATCCCTGAAACTGTGGGCTATAGCACACCGAATTGGCCCATAAATGCCTTGTTCGCGCCGTTTTGCCCGTTTGTCCACCCAAATGGCCACGAAAAATTAAATGGACCACACTAGGACGATCCCCAACCTCCCTGGCACGCCCCTGTCAATTTTCGGCCCACACCACGCTCGGACCCAAGGCCCACCCCCAAAATCGTTGGCTATTGCAAACCAACTTAGCCCGAAAATTCCCCATTCGTGCCGTTTCACCTGTTTCTATACCCAAACGGCCACAATAAATAAAATGGACCATATTGGGATAATCCCCAACCTCCCTGGCATGCCCCCGTCGATTTTCGGCCAACACCACGCCCGGAACCCGGGCCCACCCTCGAAACCGTTGGCTATTGCACACCGATTTGGCAAGAAAATGCTCCGTTCGTACCATTTCACCCGTTTGTCCACTCAAATGGCCACGATAAATTAAATGGACTACACTGGGATGATCCCCAACCTCCCTGGCAAGCCCCCGCTGATTTTCAGCCCACACCACGCCCGAACCCCAGGCCCACCCCTAAAACCGTGGGCCATAGCACATCGATTTGGCCCCAAAATGCCCCATTCACGCCGTTTCGCCCGTTTGTCTACTCAAATGGACACGATAAATTAAATGGACCACACTGGGATGATCCCCATCCTCCCAGGAACGCCTCCTTTGATTTTTAGCCCACACCACGTTGGGACCTAAGGCCCACCCCCAAAATCGTAGGGTATAGCACACCGATTTGGCCCGAAAATGCACTGTTCATGCCGTTTCGCCCATTTGTCCTCCCAAATGGCCAAGATAAATTAAACGAACCACTTTGGGATGATCCCCATCCTCCCAAACACGCCCCCATCAATTTTAAGCCCACACCACGCTCGGACCCCAAACCCACCCCTGAAACTGTGGTCTATAGCACACCGATTTAGCTCGAAAATGCCCCGTTCGCACCGTTTCGATCTTTTGTCCACCCAAATGGCCACGATAAATTAAACGGACCACACTGGGATGATACCCAAACTCCCTGACATACCTCCGTCAAATTTTGGCCCATACCACCCCTGGATCCCAGGCCCACCACCGAAACCGTGATCTATAGCACACTGATTTGGCTCGAAAATGCCCCGTTCGTGCCATTTCACACGTTTGTCCACCAAAATAGCCACGATAAATTAAACGGACCATACTGGGATGATCCCCAACCTCCCTGGCACGCCCCCTCTGATTTTTGGCCCATACCACGCCCGAACCTCAGGCCCACCACCAAAACCGTGGGCTAAAGCACATCTATTTGGCCCGACAATGCCCCATTCGTGCCGTTTCGCCCGTTTGTCCACACAAATGGCCACGATAAATTAAACAGACCATACTGAGATGTTCCCCAACCTCCATGGCACGCCTCCGTCCGCGTCCGGACCCCGGGCCGACTTCTGAAACCGTGGGCTATAACATACCGATTTGGCCTGAAAATGCCCTGTTCGCGCCATTTTGCCCGTTTGTCCACCCAAATAGCCACGAAAAACTAAAAGGACCACACTGGGACAATTCCCAAACTCCCTGGTACGCCCTCGTAGGTTTTTGGCCCACACCACGCCCGAACCCCTGGCCCACCCTTTAAACCGTGGGCTATAGTACACCAATTTGGCTCGAAAATGCCCCGTTCGTGCCGTTTCTCCCGTTTGTCCAACCAAATGACCATGATAAATTGAACGGATCACAATGGGAAGATCTCCAACCTCCCTGAAATGCCCCCATCGATTTTTGGCCCACACCACGCCCGGACCCCGGGACTTCCCCCAAAACCGTGGGCTATAGCACACCGATTTGGCCCGAAAATACCCCGTTCGCACCATTTCGCCTATTTGTCCACCCAAATGGCCACGATAAATTAAACGGACCACACTGGGATGATCCCCAACCTCCCATCGATTTTCAGCACACACCACGCCCAGACCCCGGGTCCACCCTCGAAATCGTGGTCTATAGCATACCGATTTGGCTCGAAAATTCCCCGTTCGTACAGTTTTGCATGTTTGTCCACCCAAATGGCCACGATAAATTAAACGGACCACATTGGGACGATCCCCAACCTCCCTGGAACGCCCCCGCCTATTTTCGGCACACACCATGCCTGGACCCCGAGCCCACCCCCAAAACCGTGGGCTATAGTACACCGATTTGGCCCGAAAATGCCCCATTCTAGCCGTTTTACCCGTTTGTCCCCCCAAATGGCCACGATAAATTAAACAGTCCATACTGGGATAATACCCAACCTCCTTGGCACACCATTGTCGATTTTTGGCCCACACCACGCCCGGACCCTGGGCCCACCCTCAAAACCGTAGGTTATAGTACACCGATTTGGCCCAAAAATTCCCTGTTCGCGCAGTTTCGCCCGTTTGTCCATCCAAATGGCCACGTTAAATTAAACCAACCATACTGGGAAGATTCCCAACCTCCCTGGTATGCCTCCATCAATTGTTGTCCCACACCACGCCCGGACCCTAGACCCACCCTCGTAACCGTGGACCTATTTGGCCCAAAAATGCCCCGTTCATGCCGTTTCGCCAGTTATGCCTCCCAAATGGCCATGATAAATTAAACGGACCACATTGGGATGATTTTCAACCTCCATGACACGCCCCCATCAATTTTTGGCCCACACCACGCCCGGACCCCAAGCCCACCCCCGAACCGTGGGGTTAGCACACCGATTTGACCCGAAAATGCCTCGTTCGCCCGATTGTCCACCCAAATGGCCACGATAAATTAAATGGACCAGACCGAGATGATCTCCAACCTTCCTGGCATACCTTTGGCCCACAGCACGCCCGGACCCTGAGCCCACCCCCAAAACCGTGGTCTATAGCACACAAATTTGGCTCGAAAATGCCCCGTTTGCACCGTATCGCCCATTTGACCACCCAAATTGCCACAATAAATTAAACGGACCACACAAGGAGCATACCTAACCTCCCAGGCATGCCTCCATCAATTTTTAGCCCACACCACTCTCGGACCCCGGTCCCACCTCCGAAACCGTGGATTATAGCACACCGATTTGGCCCGAAAATGTCCCGTTCGAGCCGTTTCACCTGTTTGTCCACCAAAATAGCCAGGATAAATTAAACAGACCATACTGGGACGATCCCCAACCTCTCTGGCATGCCCCCTTCGATTTTCAGCCCACACCATGCCCAGACCCCAGGCCCACCTGCAAAATCATGGGCTATAGCACACCGATTTGGCCCAAAAATGCCCCGTTCGTGTCATTTTACCCCTTCGTCCATCCAAATAACCACGATAAATTAAACAGACCACACTGGGACGATCCCCAACCTCCCTGGCATGCCCTCATTGATTTTTGTCCCACACCTCGCTCGAACCCCCGTCCCACCCCCAAAACCGTAGGCTATAACACACCAATTTGGCTCGAAAATGCCCTGTTTGAGCCATTTCACCCGGTTGTCCACCCAAATGGACATGATAAATTAAACGGACCACACTGAGATGATCCCCAACCTCTCTGGCATGCCCCCATTGATTTTCCGTCCACACCATGCCCAGACCCCGTGATCACCTGCGAAACTGTGGGCTATAACAAACCGATTTGGCCCAAAAATACCTTGTTCGCGTCGTTTCTCCTATTTGTCCACTTATGTGGCCACGATAAATTAAACGGACCATACTGGGATGATTCCTAACCTTCCTGGCATGCCCTCGTTGATTTTTGGCCCACACCACGCCCGGACCATAGGCCCATCCCCGAAACCGTGGGCTATAGCACACCAATTTGGCCCGAAAATGCCTCGTTCGTGTCGTTTTGCACGTTTGTCCACCTAAATGGCCACAATAAATTAAACGGACCACACTAGGACGATCCCAAACCTCTCTAGCACGCCCCCGTTGATTTTCTGCCCACACCACTCTTGGATCGAGGGCCCACCCTCAAAACCGCTGGCTATTGCACATCGATTTGGCCTGAAAATGCCCCGTGCGCGCCGTTTCGCCTGTTTGTCCACCAAATAGCCATGATAAATTAAATGGTCCACACTGGGACAATTCCCAACCTCCCTGGCACTCCCCCGTCGATTTTCTGCCCACAACATGCCCAAACCCCGGGCCCACCTGCGAAACTGTGGGCTATAGCACACCGATTTGGCTCGAAAATGCCCTGTTTGTATCGTTTCACCCGTTTCTCCACCCAAATAGCCACGATAAATTAAACGGACCACACTAGGATGATCCCCAACCTCCCTGGCACACCTCCTTAAATTTTTGACCCACACCACGCCCAGACCCCGAGCCCACCCTCGAAATCGTGGTCTACAGCGTGCCGATTTAGCTCAAAAATGCCCCGTTCGATCCGTTTCGCCCGTTTGTCCACCTAAATTGCCACGATAAATTAAACGGACCACACTAGGATGATACCAAACCTCCCTGGCATGCCCCATCGATTTTTGGCCCAAACCACGCCCGGACCCCGGGCCCAACCCTGAAACCGTGGTCTATAGCACACCGATTTGGCTCAAAAATGCCCCGGTCGCACTATAAATTAAACGGACAACACTGGGATGATCCCCAACCTCCCTGGCATGCCCTCATTGATTTTTGACCCACACCATACCTGAACCCCCACCCACTCCAAAACCGCGGGCTATAGCACACCGATTTGGCCCAAAAATGCCCTGTTCGAGCCGTTTCGCCCGATCGTCTACCCAAATGGCCACTATAAATTAAACAGACCAGACTGGGATGATCCCCAACCTCCACGGCATGCCTCCGTCAATTTTACGCTCACACCACGCTCGGACCCCGGGCCCACCCTCGAAATCGTTGGCTATTGCACACCGATTTGGCCTGAAAATTCGAAGTTCGCGCCGTTTTTCCCGTTTGTCCACCCAAATAGCCACGATAAATTAAACGGACAATACTGGGACGATCCAAACCTCCCTGGCACGCCCCCGTAGATTTTTGGACCACATCACGCCCGGACCCCTGGCCCACCCCCAAAACCGTGGGCTATATAGCACACCAATTTTGCTCGAAAATGCCTCGTTCGCGTCGTTTCACCCGTTTGTCCACCCAAATCGCCACGATAAATTAAATGGACCATACTAGGAGGATCCCTAACCTCCCTGACATGCCCCCATTGATTTTCGGCCCACACAACGATCAGAGCCCGGACCCACCCCCAAAACCGTGGGCTATATAGCACACCGACTTATCTTGAAAATGCTTCGTTCGCACCATTTCGCCCGTTTGTACACCCAAATAGCCACGATAAATTAAACGGACTACACTGGAATGATCCCCAACCTCCCTGGCACACCTCCGTTGATTTTTCGCCCACACCACGCTTGGACCCCGGGCCCACCCTCGAAATCGATTTCTATTGCATGCCGATTTGGCCTAAAAATGCCTAGTTCACGCCGTTTCTCCCATTTGTCCATTAAAATAACCACGATAAATTAAACGGACAATACTGGGATGATCCCCAACCTCCCTGTCACGCCCTCGTAGATTTTTGGACCACATCACGCCCGGACCCCGGGCCCACCCCCGAAACCATGGGCTATGTAGCACATCAATTTTTCCCAAAAATGCCCCGTTCGCGCTGTTTTGCCCGTTTGTCCACCCAAATCACCACGATAAATTAAACAGACCGTACTGGGAGGATCCCCAACCTCTCTGGCATGCCCCCATCGAATTTTGGCCCACACAACGCTCGGAGCCCGGGCCCACCCCCAAAACCATGGGCAATATAGCACACCTATTTGTCTTGAAAATGCTCCATTCGCACCGTTCCGCCCGTTTGTACACCCAAATAGCCACGATAAATTAAACAGACCACACTGGGACAATCCCCAACCTCCCTGGCACACCCCCGTCAATTTTTGGCCCACACCACACCTGGATCCCGAGCCCACCACCAAAACTGTGAGCTAGCTCACCGATTTGTCCCAAAAATGCCGCGTTCGTACCATTTTGCCTGTTTGTCCACCTAAATGGCCACGATAAATTAAACGGACCACACTGGGATGATCCCCAACCTCCGTGGCACACTCCCATCAATTTTACGCACACATCATGCCTAGACCCCGTGACCACCTGTGAAACTGTGTGCTATGGCACACCGATTTAGCTAAAAATTGCCCTGTTTGCGTCGTTTCGCCCGTTTGTCCAAAAAGGTGACACGATAAATTAAACAGACCATACTTGGATGATCCCAAACCTTCATGGCATGCCCTTGTTGATTTTTTGCCCACACCACGCCCGGACCCCAGGCCCACCCCCAAAACCGTGGGCTATAGCACACCGCTTTGGCCCGAAAATGACTCGTTCTTGCCATTTTGCCCGTTTGTCCACCCAAATGGCCACGATAAATTAAACGGACCACACTCAGATGATCCCCAACCTCTCTGGCACGCCCCCATCTATTTTATGCCCACACTACGCTTTGACCCCTGGCCCACACTCAAAACTGTTGGCTATTGCACACCGATTTGGCCCAAAAATGCCCCGTTCGCGTCGTTTAGCTCATTTTTCCACTCAAATAGCCACGATAAATTAAACGGACCACACTGGGATGATCCCCAACCTCTCTGTCATGCCCCCATTAATTTTCAGCCCACACCACGCTCGGACCCCAGGCCCACCCCAGAAACCGTGGGCTATAGGACACCGATTTGGCCCAAAAATGCTCCATTAACACTGTTTCGCCCGTTTGTCCACCCAAATGGACACATAAATTAAACAGACCACACTGCGATGATCCCCAACCTCCTTTGCAGGCCCCCATCAATTTTTGGCACACACCACGCCTAGACCCCGGGCCCACCCTCGTAACCGTGGTCTATAGCACACCGATTTGGCCCGAAAAATCCTAGTTTGCGCTGTTTTGCCCATTTTTCCACCCAAATAGCCACGATAGATTAAACGAACCAAACTGGGACGATCCCCAACCTCCCTGGCAAGCCCTCGTTAATTTTTGGCACAAACTATGCCTAGTCTCCGAGCCCACCGATGAAATCGTGGGTTAAAGCACACCGATTTGGCTCGAAAATGCCCCATTTTCGCCGTTTCAGCTGTTTGTCCACCCAAATGGCCATTATAAATTAAACAGACCACACTGGGACGATCCTCAACCTCCCAGACATACCCTCGTCGATTTTTGAACCACACCACGCCCGAACCCCCACCCCCAAAACCATGGGCTATAGCACACCGATTTAGCTCAAAAATGCCCCATTCGCACCATTTCGCCCGTTTGTCCACCCAAATGGCCACGATAAATGAAACAGACTACACTGGGATGATCCCCAACCTTCCTGGCACGCCTCCATCAATTTTTGGCCTACACCACGCCCGGACCCTGGGCCCACCCTTTAAACCGTGGGATATAGCACAACAATTTGGCCCAAAAATGTCCCGTTTATGTCGTTTCGCCCGTTTATCCTCCCAAATGGCCACGATAAATTAAACGTACCACACTGAGTTGATCCAAACCTCCCTGGCACGCCCCCATCGATTTTAAGTTCACACCGGGCCTGGACCCCGAGCCTACCCGCAAACCATAGGCTATAGCACACCGATTTGGTTCGAAAATACCTTGTTTGCGCTGGTTTGCCCGTTTGTCCATCCAAATGGCCACGATAAATTAAACAGACCACACTGGAATGATCCCCAACCTCCCTGGTATGACCCCATTGATTTTTGGCCCACACCACGCATGGACCCCGGGCCCACACCCAAAACCGTAATCTATTGCACACCGATTTGGCCACAAAATGCCCCGTTCGCACTGTTTCGCCCTTTTATCCACCCAAATGGCCACGTTAAAACAAACGGACCACACTGGGATGAACTCCAGCCTCCTTGTCAATCCCCCATCGATTTACCGCCCACACCACGATGGAACCCCAGGCTTACCCCCCAAATCGTGGGCTATAGCACACCAATTTTGCTCAAAAATGGCCTATTCGCGCCGTTTTGCCCGTTTGTACACCCATATTGCTACGATAATTTAAATAGACCACACTGGGATAATGCCCAAAATCCCTAGCACGCCCTCATTGATTTTTGGCCCACACCATGCCCGGACCCCGGGCCCACCCCCAAAACCATGGGCTATAGCTCACGGATTTGGCCCAAAAATGCCCCGTTCACGCCGTTTGGTCCGTTTGTCCACCCTAATATCCATTATTAATTAAACGGACCACACTGGAACGATCCCCAACCTCTCTGGCATGCCCTCATCGATTTTTGGCCCATACCACTCCCGGACCCCAGGCCCACCCTTGAAATCGTGGGCTATAGCACACCTATTTTGGCCGAAAAGGCCCCGTTCGTGCCATTTCACCTATTTTTCCACCCAAATGGCCACGATAAATTAAACGGACCATAATGAGACGATCCCCAACCTCCCTTGCACGCCCTTGTTGACTTTCAGCACACACCACGCCCGGACCTATGGCCCACCCTTGAAATCGTGGTCAATAGCACACCGATTTGGCCCAAAAATTTCCTGTTCGTGCTGTTTCGACCATTTTTTGACCCAAATGGCCACGATAAATTAAATGGACCACACTGGGATGATCCCCAACCTCCTTAGCACACCCTCATTGATTTTTGGCCCACACAACGCCCGGACACGGGTCCACCCCCAAAACAGTAGGCTATAGCACACAGATTTGGCCTGAAAATGCCCCATTCGCATTGTTTATCCTCCCAAATGGCCACGATAAATTAAACGGACCATATTGGTACGATCTCCAACCTCCCTGGCACGCCCCCATCAATTTTTAGCCCACACCACGCTCGGATCCTGGGCCCACCCCCAAACCGTGGGCATAGCACACCGATTTGGCCTGAAAATTCCTCGTTCGCCTGTTTGTCCACCGAAATGGCACACCCCCATCAATTTTTGGCTCACACCACGCTCGGACCCTGAGCCCAACCTCAAAACCGTGGTCTATAGCACATCGATTTGTCTCGAAAATGCCCCGTTCGCATCGTTTCGCCCGTTTGTCCACACAAATTGCCACGATAAATTAAACGGACCACATCGGGATTATACCCAATCTCCCTGGAATGCCTCAATTGATTTTTGGCCCACACCACCCTCGGACTCGGGCCCACCCAAAAACCGTGGACTATAGCATATCGATTTGGCTTGAAAATACCCCATTTGTGCTGTTTTGCCCGTTTGTCCACCCAAATAGCCACGATAAATCAAAAAAATGACATTGGGACGATCCCTCACCTCCCTGGCATGCCCTCGTCAATTTTCGGCCCACACCACGCTTGGACTCCGGGCCCACCCTCAAAACCATGGGCTATAGCACACTGATTAGGCTCGAAAATGCCCCATTTGCGCTGTTTCGCCTGTTTGTACACCCAAATGGACACGGTAAATTAAACGGACCACACTGGGATGATCCCCAACCTCCCTGGCATGCCCCCATTGATTTTTCGCCAACACCACTGATAACGCTCAAACTACAGCTCTCGTAAAAGTGTAAGCGGTCGTTGTCAAATATAGAACCCAACTGGGTTGGGTATCGATCCCACAGAGAATACTTGGTCACTAAGTAAGCAAAGATTATTAGACTTTTGGTGCAAGTTTCGTAAAAGGGGGGATTTTGTAGCGTGCAATAATGTAAACAAAATAATAGAGTAAAAACAGAAAATAGCAAAGTAAAAAGAAAGAATGTTTAGTAAGATGTTTAACCAATGAGAATTGAGAGTTAGGGTTATGTCCACCTTATGAGTTATACGTCTCTATTGGCTATGAGTTATGCGGAATCCAGACATGCATGTGCTTATAGAGAATTGTATTCTATGGTAAATTCAGGCGTCTTTCGACCATCAAGGATTATTTCACTTTAACTCTTTCGAGCTTAAAACGTATCTAACGGTACAAATTCTCCAAGAGGTTAATCCAGTTACGACACTAACTTTTTAACAGGGGTTGGTGCCCTATTACCTTGACATTATCTCTTTTCCAGACATATAACTTTTCTTTCGAACAAGTTAATGCTATACTGGTGTATTCTATGTGTTTGCAACCACAAGAATTTGAATTAAGATGAAGAGAGTAATGATATAAGCAGCACACGTGTCATGAATTCACAAACTCATAGCAATAGATAGTATCTCATAAGGCTTCCATAACCCCAACAGAGAAGTTTAGCTACGCATGAGTGCAACGGAAAACACAATAGACATTATCATCATAAAAATCTCACGTGAATTCCTTGCAAATAGCTTTTATCTTGTTGTAAAAATTAAAAGTCGAATATATGAAAAATAATGTCAACAATGAATTAATGAAGAAAAAGGGGAAGGATAGAATATGGATGAGGGTGGTGGAGAATTGTTTTGATGGATGGATGGATGGGGATTATAAAAATCTCCAGCAAAATAGGGTATTTATAACACCCATATCCTATTCCTACTAAGCTACTGCATTACTTATCCTAGTCCTACTAGGTTACTGCATCATTATCCTAATCCTACTAAGTTACTGCTGATCCCCAAAGTCTTTAGAAATGCTGTTTTTGCCCGGGACAGGTTTTCCATGCGTCACTTTTAGTCCCTAGGCGTCCAAGCTCTCCTTTTCTTCTTTCGTGAAGCTTCCTTGGGCGTCAAGTTATCCATAAAATGCTGAAATCTTCATCATTTATACCTGAAAACTTGCTAATCACGTTTGTTAGCTCACTTACAGGAAAAAGGACTAAAAGTGCATGAATTATATATTTTGTCCTCAAAACTTAGCTAAAATATGGGTAAATTATAGTACTTTAGGCGTGTAAATACGCCTATCATCAACACCCCACACTTAAAGCTTTGTTCATCCTCGAACAAAATATCATGTCCATCTAAACATCTACTTTGGGTTTCACAGTAACAGCACAAAATATTCATCAAGACAGACACAACAATCATTAACAAAGAGTAGTTTTCTGATCACTACTAGAAACAATTTAACCTCTAACATAGACTCGTGATGATGGCTAATTCGTATTCAAAAGTTAAGGCATAAAGAATCATACACAACTACCCAAAACTCATCAACCATGTGTGTCTCACAATATATCACCCATAATCACTCACAAGTATTTTCATCTATCGAAGCATGGGTATATGATTATCCTTGCTCTCGCTCTCACAAAGAATTCATATGCTGCAACTGATTACCATAGGCTTGCCCTTAGTGTAATGCTCTACTAAATAGCAGAATGCTAATCTTAGGATCAAATAGGTCTTCTACAGGTTGTAATGTAGGCTAAGGGACGGGTAAGCCTATTTTGGCCAGAAATAGTGATTATGTTCCTGAGCGCTTTGATACATCACATTATGCCGTTTAACACTCTCTTTTGAACAACCTTTCTACTTTCTTTAAATCTACCACCCCTTCTCACCTCTTTTGTTTTTCAATTTTAAACATAACTAACTTTTTAGTTTTCTTTTCATTTTTCCTTTCATAATACACCTCTATGATAGCAATTCTTTTTCATAACGAATTCAAGCACCAATACATTCTAAGGCATCACACTCATCCAATTTCCTCTTATTTTGTCACATGACTTTACAATTTAAAGCGCTTAGGAATTTGGATCAAATTATGGTCTTGAAAAAATGGATTAGGCTTACATATGAGGCTGTCAAAGAAAATAGGCTTAAAGTCTCAAAAGGTTTGACTAGGATAATGTCCACGGGTAGGTAAAATGAAGGTAAACAATTACAGGTTGCCAAAGAAATGCCTAAATCATCTCCTAAACTCACACTCTTTATTTCGCTTCACACACACACACCAGGCAAGTTCTAGTATCAGCCACAAACACAGAATATACTATATCCTCACACACACAAGGCACATGGTCGACTTTATTGGGAGTAGTATAGACTCTTGACCCAACAGATGAAGGAACTGAACCACACAATTATCACATAGTGAGTCACAATTAGAGCCTAAACATCTCAATAGTAATGATTTTAGCACAAACTCTTGTTATAATACCATGCTGCCCCTCAGAACAATTTCATGCAAAGTTAAATTTTTTTTTTTTAAAAATTTAACTACTAACAAACAAAACAAACAAACATAAATAAATGCAAATGCAGATAAAGAAGTGTAGCATACAAATACCAGCACCCCACACTTAGACGGGACACACTGCCCTCAGTGGAAAATAAATAAGAAGAACCTGGTTAGTCGGACTCATCCTCTATGTCTGGGGTCATACCCCCTGCATCAGAATCATCATCAGAGTCGTCATCCTCAGAAGTTCCTCATAAGTACCCCACTTGATTCCAAGAGTGCGTCGAGGTATTTACAGCACGGAGGATTCACCTTGCTCTTTTCGTCCCCTTTTTTGGCCTTTTTGTAAAGTGGTTGCTTTTTCTTTTCCTTGTCGTCCTTTTTGTGCCATTCTACCTGAGATCTCAATAAAGTCATGTTAGCTTAATCTCGGAAGATTCAATCGACTAATAGACAATAGTGGCACCACCCCACACTTAATTTGTTGACACAAACTAATTAAGTGAATGATGTCGATTACTCAGACTTCATCGACATACCTTTAGGTGATATGTTCCAACAATATGTTCAGCACAATCATACTTTCATGTCCTCTTAACGTTATGCAATCTTGACAATTCTTTCGTGTTTGGACTAATGCATTTTTTTGAACAAAACTACTACATAGATATCGTATCAATTTGTGGCATAGAAATAATCACAACATCGTATGTTTGTAGTCACCCATGATTTTCATCTCAATGAACAAGTCATTTCGACATGTAAGCTTTCAAGTTACAAGATTATGCAATTATCTTGACCATGTCAATTTCGCAAAAGTATGACAGTGTATGAAAATCAAATACAAGTTGGAAACAAGTCAAGATCATCCTTACACATTCTTTCACTCACTTAGTTGTATCACAACAAATCAACCACATTCACATTACCAATACTACTTCAAGATTTAACAATTTATTGAAGGCATAGTATTGTAGTACTTACGGAATATAAAAGAAGAACAAAGAAGTACTTACTTGGTTGATGGACTCGGAAGATGTTCTTGCAAAGTTAAAAGAGCAAAAGAATTTTTTTTGAGAGATTTTGGAGAGGTAGGTGGCGCTTAGGTTGGAATTTCAATGTGTTTTTGATCTAAGACTAAGTTTCTTATTTATAGGGCAAGCTTGGGTCGGGTTTTGACCCATTTAAAATCGGATTTGGAGACCAAAAGTGACCATAGGCGGCGTCTAATGCTTTGCCTATGCTTGGCATATGCGACGCCTTTTGCAAAGCATTGTTGAGCATAGGCGGCGCCTATGCCATGGCATTGTTAGGCATAGGCGGTGCCTATGCCATGGCATATGAGATTCAGAGGCAAAAGGCTTTTGCATAGGCGGCGCCTATGCTATGACATTGTTGAGCATGGGCGGCGCCTATGCTATGGCACTCTAGAATCCGAGATCTTAGGCCATAGCATAGGCCTTGCCTTGTTCGTGTCCTAGATTTACATAGGCCTTGCCTTGTTCTTTGCCTATATTTCCATAGGCAATGCCCAACCCATAGCCTTTTGCTTCTTCATTCCTTACTTACCACCTTCAACATGCAATACTTCCAAATCGAAATTTGAAACCAATCTCCTCCTTTACACCTCTTGCACCTACATTTACTCAAAAACAACAAAAACGATTAAAAACGATGGGTTGCCTCCCACCAAGCGCTTGATTTATTGTCGAGGCACGACATAGCTATCTCGATTACTTAGACTTCATCGAGATAGATGGTGCATCATTTTCTGAATGGATTCAGACGACGCTGATGCTTACTTGTGGGCATGCAATCTTCTTCGATACCAATTATATCATCAATAGACCAACCCATAGCTCTCTTGTACCTCTTCAGAGCAGAGATGAGAGACTCTACGTGCTGTTCACTTAAATCATCTGCAACACTCACCGGAAGTGTATTTCCACTTCCCAAGAACGCATACCTGGGGAGCTCTTTCGATTCTAGCACTGGTGGCTCTTCAATGGAAGTCTTTGCTGTTGGTGAAGATTGATTCTTAAGATCAAGGTCCAGCTTCTTAGGAGTATGAGAATAGGACCCTATTTCTGTTAGAGCACACATAGTTTCTTCATAATCTTCAACATCCTTATGCTCAACATTCAACAGCACATCAGATAGTGGCTCAACAGTAAGCTGCTTCTCTACAGATAATTCTTTCTTGTCCTTATAATAAACATCATCTACAGAGAACACATTCATATCGCTGGGATGCTTCATTGCTTTGCATATATCAAAGCGGACCACTTCATCATTCAACCGAAATAAAAGCTCATTAGCTCTCATATCAATAAGCACACTTTCTGTTGCAAGGAAAGGACGTCCCAAGATTATGGGAACTTTAGAATCCACCTCACAATCCAAAATCACAAAGTCTGCAGGAAAGATGAAGGTGGAAACCTTCACCAACACATCATTTAGGATACCAACAGGTCATTTTACCGACCTATCTGCCATCACGAGCCACATATTGGTTGGTGTAGGGTCGACCAACCCTAACTTTCTGTAGACGGATAGTGGCATCAAATTGATGCTAGCTCCCAAATCGCACAATGCCTTAGCAAAATTCATAGATCCAACCGTGCAAGGAATAGTGAAAGCACCAGGGTCTGCCTTCTTTTGTACTAAGGACCTTGTGGAAATTGCACTGCAATAATGAATATTATCTGCCGGCTCATAGCTTACTGCCCGCTTCTTTGTTAAAAGGTACTTCATGAATTTAGCGTATCCGGGCATCTGCTTTAGCGCTTCCACCAAAGGAACATTAATAGTCAGCTGCTTCAACATAGTCATGAATTTACTGAACCTGGTATCATCAGCTTTCTTCTTCAGTCTCTGCGAAAAAGGTGGTGGTGGAAGGGGAATTGTTTTCTCCACCACTTCTTTTTTATCTTGCTTTCGATTATCAACCTTTTCAGGAGTGTCGTCAGCCTTGTTCTTCAGTCTCTGAGGAAAAGGTGGTGGTGGAAGGGGAATAGTTTTCTCCACCACTTTCTTTTTACCTTGCTTCCAACTATCAATCTTTTCAGGCTGCAAACGTCTAGGGGTGACGTCATGAACACACTCTTCAGCTTCTTCGGCCTCTTCACATTCTGCATCAATAACATTATCCGCTATATCATCAACCACATGCTTGTCCTTGGATAGATTTTCCAACACTTTACCACTCCGGGTAGTAATAGCCATGCATGATCCGTCGTTCTTTGGGTTTTGCACCGTATCGCTGGGTAGTGTTCCAGCCTTTCTTTGGTTGAATGCCGCAGATAATTGACTCAATTGTTGCTCCAGCTGTTTTATTGAAGTGGAATGCGAGTCAACCAATTGCTTTATTGAGTACAGATCATTTATTACCTCAGTTACTCCTGTGCTGGTTGCCTGTACTCCTTTCAGTAGCTTAGCCATCATATCTTCCATGGACATATTTCCAGAACCAGATGCAGCGGCGTCACATCTTCCAGGAGGAATATACAAACCACTCCTGTCGGTATTGTTTTTCCAACTACCTTGATCGCGGTCCTTGTATCCAGATTTATCATAATAGATCCGACCTTGATCGCGGTCCTTAGGCATTGCCTCGGAAACCCCCCTGATTATTCAAGTAGTTCGCTTCTTCCTCATAGTCGGATTTATCTCTTCCCTGTGATAAAATGGCCTTAACCTTTTCGGTCTTCCCTGATAATAAGTTCTTGGTAAGAAGATCCATCTGCATTTTTATGTGAGCCATATCTTGGTCACGTTCCTCTTGTCTACGCCTCTGCTCTGCAGTCAAGCCAATAGATACGGTAGAGCTTGCTACCTCAGAATCCCTGGTATGCCAAGCTCTACTCTGCTTTGTCATACGATCTAGCATATCACTTGCCTCAAGAAAAGTAAGGTCCATGAATGACCCACCTGCAGCGTTATCAACCACTGGCTTTGTCACTGAGTTCAAAGCCCTGTATAATATCTCCATCAAGTGGATATTCGTCATCTGATAGTTTGGGCACCGCATAAGTTTCTTCTTGAACCTCTCCCATGTTTCGTGGAGAGCTTCAGTTGGAAGCTGTCAAAAATTGCTGATCTCATCCCGTAATTGGGTTCTCTTGGATGACGGAAAGAATCTTTCTAGGAAAGCGTCTTTCAGTTGCCTCCAATTAGTAATAGAATCAGGAGTTAACCCGTTCAACCATAGAGTTGCCTCCCCAAACAGAGACAATGGAAATAAGCGCAACCGAATTGCATTCTGCCCAACTCCTGGATTGTCAAACGACTTGCATGTTGAAATAAAGTTGATCAGATGCATATTCGGATCATCTCTTGCGAGTCCACCAAATAAACCTTTAAGCTGCAATAGTTGAATCATGGTGCTGGTGATATTGAACTTTGCTCCAGGTGCCAAGGGCGGAGGAATAATAGCTCCTGTAGCACCAACTCCATCCAGATCATCATCATCATCATCAAAAGGAGCCTGCACAGCTCGGCGGTCAGGTCTCATTCTAGCTTAACGATCTCTCATATGCATAGGTGCCGCCACCTCATCAGTACGCCTAGGATTTAGTAGCTCCTCATCACCCAGGTCCTCATCATCAGGATTTGTTGCCCGACCTGGGTTATCAATATTCTGTTGATGCACTTGAGCAGCTGCCAGTGCAGCTAGTCTAGCCTGCTCCTGTTGAGCCGCCCTTCTGTCAATGTCACGTTATGCATCCATCCTGCCAATAGAACCTGAATATAACAAAAACAACAGCTAAAAGTAAAATCTGAGAACTTTTGACCAAAGGGTCTAGTAACTATCACAAACTTAGTTGAAAACTGTATTCCCCGGCAACGACGCTAATTTTTGATAACGCTCAAACTACAGCTCTCGTAAGAGTGTAAGCGGTCGTTGTCAAATATAGAACCCAACTGGGTTGGGTATCAATCCCACAGAGAATACTTGGTCACTAAGTAAGCAAAGATTATTAGACTTTTGGTGCAAGTCTCGTAAAAGGGGGGATTTTGTAGCGTGCAATAATGTAAACAAAAAAATAGAGTAAAAACAGAAAATAGCAAAGTAAAAAGAAAGAATGTTTAGTAAGATGTTTAACCAATGAGAATTGAGAGTTAGGGTTATGTCCACCTTATGAGTTATACGTCTCTATTGGCTGTGAGTTATGCGGAATCCAGACATGCATGTGCTTATAGAGAATTGTATTCTATGGTAAATTCAGGCGTCTTTCGACCATCAAGGATTATTTCACTTTAACTCTTTCGAGCTTAAAGCGTATCTAACGGTACAAATTCTCCAAGAGGTTAATCCAGTTACGACACTAACTTTTTAACAGAGGTTGGTGCCCTATTACCTTGACATTATCTCTTTTCTAGACATATAACTTTTCTTTCGAAAAAGTTAATGCTATACTGGTGTATTCTATGTGTTTGCAACCACAAGAATTTGAATTAAGATGAAGAGAGTAATGATATAAGCAGCACACGTGTCATGAATTCACAAACTCATAGCAATAGATAGTATCTCATAAGGCTTCCATAACCCCAACAGAGAAGTTTAGCTACGCATGAGTGCAACGGAAAACACAATAGACATTATCATCATAAAAATCTCATGTGAATTCCTTGCAAATAGCTTTTATCTTGTTGTAAAAATTAAAAGTCGAATATATGAAAAATAATGTCAACAATGAATTAATGAAGAAAAAGGGGAAGGATAGAATAGGGATGAGGGTGGTGGAGAATTGTTTTGATGGATGGATGGATGGGGATTATAAAAATCTCCAGCAAAATAGGGTATTTATAACACCCATATCCTATTCCTACTAAGCTACTGCATTACTTATCCTAGTCCTACTAGGTTACTGCATCATTATCCTAATCCTACTAAGTTACTGCCGATCCCCAAAGTCTTTAGAAATGCTGTTTTTGCCCGGGATAGGTTTTCCATGCGTCACTTTTAGTCCCTAGGCGTCCAAGCTCTCCTTTCCTTCTTTCGTGAAGCTTCCTTGGGCATCAAGTTATCCATAAAATGCTGAAATATTCATCATTTATACCTGAAAACTTGCTAATCACGTTTGTTAGCTCACTTACAGGAAAAAGGACTAAAAGTGCATGAATTATATATTTTGTCCTCAAAACTTAGCTAAAATATGGGTAAATTATAGTACTTTAGGCGTGTAAATACGCCTATCATCAACCATGCCCGAACCCCGGGCCCACCCCCAAAACCTGGGGCTATAACACACTGATTTGGCCCAAAAACGTCCTATTCGCGTGGTTCGCCCATTTGTCCACCTAAATGGCCACGATAAATTAAACGAACCATAATGGGACGATCCCCAACCTCCCTGGCACACCCCCATCTATTTTTGGACCACACCACACCTGGACCCCGGGCCCACCCCCAAACCCGTGAACTATAGTACACCGATTTGGCTTGAAAATTCTCCGTTCATCTAGTTTCGCCCGTCTGTCCCCCCAAATGGCCACGATAAATTAAACGGACCTTATTGGGACGATCTCCAACCTCCCTAGCATGTCCCAATTAATTTTTGGCCTACACCACGCCCGGACCCTGAGCCCAACCCCAAACCGTGGGCTTAGCACACAGATTTGGCCCAGAAATGCCCCGTTCGCCTGTTTGTCCACCCAAATGGCCATGATAAATTAAACGCACCACACTGGGATGATCCCCAACCTCCCTGGCACGCCCCCATCAATTTTTGACCCACACCACGCCCGGACCCCGAGCCCACCCCCAAAACCGTGGTCTATAGCACATCGATTTTGCTCGAAAATGCCTCATTCATACTGTTTCTCTCGTTTGTCCACCCAAATTGCCACGATAAATTAAACGGACCACACTGGGATGATACCCAACCTCCCTGACATGCCTCCATCAATTTTTGACTAATACCATGCCTGGACCTCGGTCCCACCACCGAAACCGTGGGTTATTGCACACTGATTTGGCCCGAAAATGCCCCGTTCATGTCGTTTCGCCCGTTTGTCCACCAAAATGACCACGTTAAATTAAACAGACCACACTGGAAAGATCCCCAACCTCCCTGGTATACCCCCGTCGATTTTCCGCCCACAACATGCCCAGATCCCGAGCCCACCTGCAAAACCGTGGTCTATAGCACACTAATTGGCCCGAAAATGCCCTGTTCGCGTCGTTTTGCCCATTTGTCCATCCAAATGGCCACGATAAATTAAACAGACCTCATTGGGATGATCCCCAACCTCCCTGGTACGTCCTCGTTAATTTTCGGCCCACACCATGCCTGAACCCCCAGCCCACCCCCAAAACCGTGGTCTATAGCACACCGATTTGGCCCGAAAATGCCCTGTTCGAGCCGTTTCACCCGGTTGTCCACCCAAATGGCCACGATAAATTAAACGGCCCATACTGGGATGATCAACAACCCCCTGGCACTCCCACATTGATTTTCCGCCCACAGCATGCCCAAACCCCGTGACCACCTGCTAAACTGTGGGTTATAACACACTGATTTAGCTCGAAAATACCCTGTTCACATCGTTGCGCCTGAATGTCCACTCAAGTGGCCACGATAAATTAAACGGACCATACTGAGACGATCCTTGACTTTCCTGGCATTCCCTCATTGATTTTTTGCCTATACCACGTTCGGACCCTAGGCCCACCCTCGAAACCGTGGGCTATAGCGCAACGATTTGGCCCGAAAATGCCTCGTTTGTGCCGTTTTGCCCGTTTGTCCACCCAAATGGCCACGATAAATTAAACGGACCACACTGGAACTATCCCTAACCTCCCTGGCATACCTCCGTTAATTTTCTGCCTACACCATGCTTGGACCCTGGGCCCACCTTCGAAACCATTGGCTATTGCACACTGATTTAGCCCGAAAATGCCTCGTTTGCACTGTTATACCCGTTTGTCCACCCAAATGCCCACGATAAATTAAACGGACAACACTGGGACGATCCTTAACCTCCCTGGCACGCCCCCATAGATTTTTGGCCCACATCACGCCCGGATCCTGGGCCCACCCCCAAAACCGTGGGCTATATAACAAACTAATTTTGCGTGAAAATGCCCCATTCGCACCGTTTCACACGTTTGTCCACCCAAATGGCCACGATAAATTAAACGGACTACACTGGGACGATCCCAACCTCCCTGGCATGCCTCTGTTGATTTTTGGCCCACACCACGCTCGGATCCCAGGCCCACCCACACCTATTTGGCTTGAAAATGCTCTGTTCGCACCGTTTCACCTGTTTGTCAACCCAAATGGCCACAATAAATTAAGCGGACCACACTGGGACGATCCCCAACCTACCTGAGACACCCCCGTTGATTTTTGGCCACACCACGCCCGGACCCCGATCCCACCGCCAAAACTGTGGGCTATAGCACACCGATTTAGCCCAAAAATGCCGCGTTCGTGCCGTTTCGCCTTTTTGTCCACCCAAATAGCCACGATAAATTAAACGGACAACACTGGGATGATCCTCAATCTCCCTGGAACGCCCCCATCGATTTTACGCCCACACCATGCCCAGACCCCGTGACCACCTGCGAATCTGTGGGCTATAGCACACCGATTTGGCTCGAAAATGCCCTGTTCGAGTCGTTTTGCCCGTTTGTCCACTCAAATGGCCACGATAAATTAAACGGACCATACTGGGATGATCCCCAACCTTCCTAGAACACCCTCGTTGATTTTAAGCCAACACCACGCCCGGACCCCAGGTCCACCCCCAAAATTGTGGGCTATAGCACACCGATTTGGCCCGAAAATACCTCGTTTGTGCCGTTTCGCCCGTTTGTCCACCCAAATTACCACGATAAATTAAACGAACCATACTAGGATGATCCCCAACCTCCCTGACACGCTCCCGTCGATTTTTGGCCCGCACCACGCTTGGCCCCCGGGCCCATACTCGAAACCGTTGGCTATTACATACCAATTTGGCCCGAAAATGCCCCGTTCGTGCCGTTTCGCCCGTTTGTCCACACAAATGGCCACGATAAATTAAATGGACCACACTGGGATGATCTCCAACCTCCCTGGCATGTCCCCATATATTTTTGGCCCACATCACGCCCGAACCCTGGGCCCACCCCCAAAACCGTGGGCTATATAGCACATCAATTTTCCCGAAAATGCCCCGTTCGCGCTATTTTGCCCGTTTGTCCACCCAAATGGCCAATATAAATTAAAAGGACCATACTGGGATGATTCCCAACCTCCATGGCATGCCTCCGTTGAATTTTGGCCCACACCACGCTCGTACCCCGGGCCCACCCCCAAAACCGTGGGCTATATCACACCGATTTTGCTCGAAAATGCTTCGTTCGCACCTTTTCGCCCGTTTGTCCACCCAAATGGCCATGATAAATTAAACGGACCGCACTGTGATGATCCCAAACCTTCCTTGCAGGCCCCCGTCGATTTTTGGCACACACCACGCCCATACCCCGGGCCCACACTCGACACCGTGGTGTATAAAACTCCAATTTAGCTCGAAAAAGCCCCATTCACGCTGTTCCGCCCATTTGTCCGCCAAAATATCCACGATAAATTAAACGGACCACACTGGGACGATCCCAAACCTCCCTGGCATGCCCTTGTTGATTTTTGGCACACACCACGCCTGGACCCCCGGCCCACAGATGAAATCGTGGGCTATAGCACACCGATTTGGCCCAAAAATACCCCATTCATGCCCTTTTGCCCGTTTGTCCACCCAAATGGCCACGATAAATTAAACGGACCACACTGGGATGATCCCTAATCTCCCTGGCACGCCTCCATCGATTTTTCCCACTCCACGGTCGGGTCTGGGCCCACTCTTGAAATCGTGGGATATAGCAAACCGATTTGACCCGAAAACATCCCGTTCAGGCCGTTTCTCCCGTTTGTCCTCCCAAATAGCCCTGATAAATTAAACAGACCACACTGAGATGATCCCCAACCTCCCTGGCACGCCCCCATCAATTTTTGGTTCACACTGTGCCTGGACCCCGAGCGCACCCACGAACCGTGGGCTATAGCACATCGATTTGGTTTGAAAATGCCCCATTCGCGCCGGTTTGCCTGTTTCTCCACCCAAATGGCCATGATAAATTAAATGGACCACACTGAGACTATCCCCAACCTCCCTGGCATGCCCCCATCAATTTTTGGCACACACCACGCTCGAACCCCGGGCCCACCCCCCAAAATGTGGTCTATAGCACACAAATTTGGTCTGAAAATGCCCTGTTCACGCTGTTTCGCCTGTTTGTCCACCCATATGGCTACGATAAATTAAATGGACCACACTGGGATGATCCCCAACTCCCTAGCACGCCCCCATTGATTTTTGGACCACACCAAGCTCGGACCCCGGGCCCACGCCCAAAATCGTGGGGTATAGCTCACCGATTTTCCTTGAAAATGCTCCGTTTGCACAGTTTTGCCCGGTTGTCCACCCTAATGTCCATTATTAATTAAACGGACCACACTGGGATGATCCCTAACCTCCCTGGCACGCCTTCATCGATTTTCAGCCCATACAAACCCCGGACTTCGGGCCCACCCCTGAAATCATGGGCTATAGCAGACTGATTTTAGTTGAAAATGCCCCGTTCCCGCCGTTTTGCCCGTTTGTCTACCCAAATGGCCACGATAAATTAAATTGACCACACTGGGATGATCCCCAACCTCCCTTGCATGCCCCCGTCAATTTTCAGTATACACCACGCCTGGACCCAGGGCCCACCCTCAAAATCGTGGTCAATAGCACACCGATTTGGCGCCAAAAATTCCTGTTCGCACCATTTTGCCCATTTGTACACCCAAATGGCCACGATAAAATAAACGGACCACACTGGGACGATCCCCAAACTCCTTAGCACGCCCTCATTGATTTTTAGCCCACACCATGCCCGAACCCGGGCCCACCCCCAAAACCGTGGGCTATAGCACATCGATTTGGCCTGAAAATGGCCCGTTCACGTCATTTCGCCCATTAGTCAACCCAAATAGCCATGATAAATTAAACGGACCATACTGGGACTATCCCCAACCTCCTTGGCATGCCCTCGTCAATTTTCGGCCAACACCATGCTTGGACCTCGAGCCCACCCCCAAAACCATGGGCTATAGCACACTGATTTGGCTCGAAAATACCCCAATTATGCTTTATCGCTCCTTTGTACACCCAAATGGCCACGGTAAATTAAACGGACCACACTGGGATGATCCCCAACCTCCATGGCATGCCCCCGTCGATTTTTGGCCAACACCACGCCCGGACCCCGGGCTCACCCCCGAAATCTTGGGCATAACATACCAATTTGGCCCGAAAACGTCCCGTTCGTGTCGTTTTGCTCGTTTGTCCACCAAAATGGCCACGATAAATTAAATGGACCGCAAATAGATGATCCCCAATCTCCCTGGCATGCCCCCATCAATTTTCGGCCCACACCACACCCGGACCCCGGTCCCACCCCTTAAACCGTGGGCTATAACACACTGATTTAGCCCAAAAATGCCCTGTTCGCACCGTTTTGCCTGTTTGTCCACCCAAATGGCCACGTTAAATTAATCGGACCTTACCGAGATGATCCCCAACCTCCCTGGCACACCCTCGTCAATTTTTGGCCCACACCACACCTGGACCCCGGTCCCACCCTCAAAACCGTGGGCTATAGCACACTGATTTGTCCCGACAACGCCCCGTTTGCGCCGTTTCACCCGTTTGTCCACCCAAATGACCAAGAAAAATTAAACGGACCACACTGGGACGATCCCAATCTCCCTGGCATGCCCCCCATCGATTTTTGGCTAACACCACGCACGAACCCCAGGCCCACCTTTGAAATCGTGGGTTATATAGCACACCGATTTGGCCCAAAAATGCCCTGTTCGCGCAGTTTTTCCCGTTTGTCCACCCTAATGGCAACGATTAATTAAACAGACCATACTGGGAGGATCCCCAACCTCCCTGGCACGCCCAAGTAGAATTTTGGCCCATACCACGCCCGAACCTCGGGTCCACCCCCAAAACCGTGGGCTATAGCACAAAGATTTGGCTAAAAAATGCCCCGTTTGCGCCGTTTTGCCCGTTTATCCGCCCAAATGGCCACGATAAATTAAATGGAGCACACTGGGACAATCCCCAAACTCCCTGGCATGCCCTCGTAGTATTTCGGCTCACACCACACCCGAACCCCGGGGCCACTCCTGAAACCGTGGGCTATAGCACATCGATTTTGCCGGAAATTGCCCCTCTCGTGCCGTTTCGCCCATTTGTCCAACCAAACGGCCATGATAAATTTAACGGACCACAAGGGGATGATCCCCAACTTCCCTGGCATGCCTCTATCGATTTTCGGCACATACCACGCCCGGACCCCGGGCCCATCCCCAAAACCGTGGACTATAGCACACCGATTTGGCCCGAAAATGTCTTGTTTGCACCATTTCGCTCGTTTGTCCACCCAAATGGCCACGATAAATTAAATGGACCACATTGGGACGATCCCCAACCTCCCTTGAATGCCTTCATCAATTTTCAGTACACACCATGCCCGGACCCCGGGTCCACCCTCAAAATCGTGGTCTATAGCACACTAATTTGGCCCGAAAATTCCCCGTTTGTTCCGTTTCTCCCGTATGTCCACCCAAATGGCCACAATAAATTAAACGGACCACACTGGGATGATTGCCAATCTCCCTTGCACGCCCCCATCGATTTTCAGCACACACCACGCCGGACCCCGGGCCCACTCTCGAAATCGTGGTCTATAGCACACTGATTTGGCCCAAAAATGCTCCGTTCACACTGTTTCGCCTGTTTGTCCACCCAAATGGCCACGATAAATTAAACGGACCACACTGTGATGATCCCCAACCTCCCTTGTAGCCCCCCATCAATTTTTGGCACACACCACACCTAGAACCCAGGCCCACCAACAAAACCGTTGTCTATAGCACACCGATTTGGCCCGAAAAATCCAAATTTGCGTTGTTTCGCCCATTTGTCCGACTAAATAGCCACGATAGATTAAACGGATCATACTGGGACGATCCCCAACCTCCCTGGCATGCCCTAGTTAATTTTTGGAACAAACTGCGCCTGGTCTCCAGGCCCCCGATGAAATCGTGGGCTATAGCACACCGATTTGGCCCGAAAATGCCCTATTTTTGCCGTTTCACCTGTTTGTCCACCCAAATGGCCTTTATAAATTAAACGAACCACACTGGGACAATCTCTAACCTCTCGAGCACGCCCTCATTGATTTTCGGCCCACACCACGCCTGAACCCCGGGTCCACCCCCAAAACCCTGGGCTATAACACACCAATTTAGCTCGAAAATGCCCCGTTCGCGCCGTTTCGCCCGTTTGTCCACCCGAATGGCCACGATAAATTAAACAGACCATACTAGGATGATCCCCAACCTCCCTGGAATGCCTCCATCGATTTTTGGCCCACACCACGCCCAGACCCTGGCTCACCCCCGAAACCGTGGGCTATAGCACACCGATTTGGCTTGAAAATACCCCATTTGCGTCGTTTCTCCCGTTTGTACACCCAAATGGCCGCGGTAAATTAAACGGGCCATACTGGGATGATCCCCAACCTCCCTGGCACGTCCCCGTCGATTTATGGCCAACACCACGCCCGGACCCCAGTCCCACCCCCGAAACCTTGAGCTATAGCACACCGATTTGGCCTGAAAACATCTCGTTCGCGCCCCCATCAATTTTTTACCCACACCATACCCGGGCCTCGGGACCACCCCTTAAACCGTGGGTTATAGTACACCGATTTAGCACAAAAATGCCCTGTTCGCGTCGTTTTGCCCGTTTGTCCAGCCAAATAGTCACAATAAATTAAATGGACCATACTGGGATGATCCCCAACCTCCCTAGCACGCCCTCGTCAATTTTTGGCCCACACCACTCCTAGACCCCGATCCCACCCCCAAAACCGTGGGCTATAGCACCCCGATTTGTCCCGACAATGCCACATTCGCACCGTTTCGCCCGTTTGTCCACCAAAATAGCCACGATAAATAAAATGGACCACACTGAGACAATCCCCAAACTCCCTGGCACGCCCTCGTAGTTTTTTGGGTCATACCTTGCCCGAACCCCGGCCCCCTGAAACCGTGGGTAATAGCACCTCAATTTTGCCTGAAAACACCCCGTTCATGCCGTTTCGCCCGTTTTTCCAGCCAAATGGCCATGATAAATTGAACGGACCACAATGGGATGATCCCCAACCTCCCTGGCATGCCCCCATCGATTTTTGGCCCACACCACGCCCGGACCCCGGGGCCACCCCCGAAACCGTGGGCTATAGCACACCGATTTGGCCCGAAAATGAACTGTTCGCACTATTTAGCCCGATTTTCCACCCAAATGGCCACGATAAATTAAACAGACCACACTGGGATGATCCCCAACCTCACTTGCATGCCCCCATCATTTTTCAGCTCACATCACGCCCTGACCCCGGGTCCACCCTAGAAATCATGGACTATAGCACACTGATTTAGCCCAAAAATTTCCCATTCGCGCCGTTTCGCCCGTTTGTCCACCCAAAAAGCCCCGATAAATTATACGGACCATACTGGGATGATCCCCAACCTCCCTGACACGCCTCCGTTTATTTTTAGCCCACACCACGCCTAGACCCCGGGCCCACCCCCAAAACCATGGGCTATAAGTACACTAATTTGGCCCAAAAATGCCCCATTTGTGCCGTTTCACCCTTTGTCCACCCAAATGGCCACGATAAATTAAACGGACCACACTGGGAAGATACCCAACCTCCCTGGAATCCTCCGTTGAGTTTTGGACCACACCACGCCTGGACCATGGGCCCACCCCCAAAACTGTAGGCTATAGCACATCGATTTGACCCGAAAATTCTTCGTTCGCGCCGTTTCGCCCGTTGGTCAACCCAAATAGCCACGTTAAATTAAACGAACCAAACTGGGAAGGTACCCAACCCCCCTGGCATGCCTCTATCGATTTTCAGCCCACACCACGCTCAGACTCCTGGCCCACCCCCATAACCGTGGGATATAACACACCGATTTGGCCCAAAAACTCTCCGTTCATGCAGATTCGCCCGTTTGTCCTCCCAAATAGCCACGATAAATTAAACGGACCACATTGGTACGATCTCCAACCTCCCTGGGATGCCCCCATCAATTTTTGGCCCACACCACGCCCGGATCCGAAGCCAACCCCCGAACCGTGGGCTTAGCACACCAATTTGGCCCGAAAATGCCCCATTCCCCCGTTTGTCCATCGAAATAGCCATGATAACTTAAACGGACCATACTGGGATGATCTTCAACCTCCCAGGCACGCCCCTATCGATTTTCGGCCCACACCACGCTCGGACCCCGAGCCCACCCCCGAAACCGTGGTCTATAGCACACCGATTTGGCTAAAAAATGCCCCGTTCGCACCGTTTCGCCCGTTTGTCCGCACAAATTTCCACGATAAATTAAACAGAACACACTGGGACGATCCCAAACCTCCCTGGCACGCCCTCGTTGATTTTTGGCACACACCACGCCTGGATCGCAGGCCCACCGATGAAATCGTGGGCTATATCACATCGATTTGGATCGAAAATGTCCCGTTCGCGCTTTTTCGCTCGTTTGTCCATGCAAATAGCCACGATAAATTAAACGGACCACACTAGGACAATCCCCAACCTCCCTGGCATGCCCTCATAAATTTTTGGCCCACACCACGCTTGGACCCCGAGCCCACCCCCAAAACCTTGGGCTATAGCACACTGATTTGGCTTGAAAATGCCCCATTTGCGCTATTTTGTCCGTTTGTACACCCAAATGGCCACGGTAAATTAAACGGACCACACTGGGATGATCCCCATCCTCCCTGGCACGCCCCCGTCAACTTTTGTCCAACACCACGCCCGAACCCCGGCTCCACCCCCAAAACCTAGGGTATTAACACATCGATTTGGCCCGAAAATGTCCCGTTCGCGCCATTTAACCTATTTTTCCACCCAAATGTCCACGATAAATTAAATGAACCACAAAGGGATGATCCCCAACCTCCCTGGCACGCCCCCGTCTATTTTCGGCCCACACCACGCCTGGACCCCGGGCCCACCCCCGAAACCGTGGGCTATAGTACACCGATTTGGCCCAAAAATGCTCCGTTCATGTAGTTTCGCCCGTTTGTCCTCCCAAATGGCCACGATAAATTAAACGGACCACCTTGGGACGATCTCCAACCTCCCTAGCACGCCCCCATCGATTTTTGGCCCACACTACGCCTGGACCCCGAGCCCAACCCCGAACCGTGGGCTTAGCACATTGATTTTGCCCGAAAATGCCCTGTTCGCCCGTTTGTATGCCTCGTTCGCACCATTTTGCCCGTTTGTCGACCCAAATTACCACGATAAATTAAACGGACCATACTGGGAAGATCCCCAACCTCCCTGGCACGCCCCCATCAATTTTCTGGACCCCGGTCCCACACCAAGCCCGAACCCCGGTCCCACCACCGAATTTGTGGGTTATTACACACCGATTTATCCCGAGAATGACCCGTTCGCGCCGTTTCGCCCGTTTGTCCACCAAAATGGCCATGATAAATTAAACGGACCACACTGGGAAGATCCCCAACCTCCCTGGCACGACCCTATCGATTTTCCACCCACGACATGCCCAGACCCCGATCCCACCTGCGAAACCGTGGTCTATAGCATAACGATTTGGCCGGAAAATGCCCTGTTCACGCCGTTTCGCCCGTTTGTTCATCCAAATGGCCACGATAAATTAAAAGGACCTCACTGGGATGATCCCCAACCTCCCTGGCACGCCCTCGTTAATTTTTGGCCCACACCATACCCGAACCCCCGGCCCACCCCCGAAACCGTGGGCTATAGCACACCTATTTGGCCCGAAAATGCCCTGTTCGAGCCGTTTTGCCCGGTTGTCCACCCAAATAGCCACGATAAATTAAACGGACCACACTGGGACGATACCCAACCCCCTGACACTCCCCCATCGATTTTTTGCCCACACCATGCCCAGACCCCGTGACCACCTGCTAAACTGTGGGCTATAAAACACCAATTTGGCTCTTAAATGCCCTGTTCGCATTCCTGGCATGTCTTCGTTGATTTTTGGCCCACACCACGCCTGAAACCTAGGCCCACCCTCAAAACCGTGGGCTATAGCGCACCGATTTGGCTCAAAAATACCTCGTTGCCGTTTCGCCCATTTGTCCACCCAAATGGCCACGATAAATTAAACGGACCACACTGGGACTATCCCTAATCTCCCTGGCATGCCCCCGTTGATTTTCCGGCCCCACCACGCTTGGACCCCAGGGCCACCTTCGAAACCATCGTCTATTGCACACCGATTTGGCCTAAAAATGCCCCGTTCGCGCCGTTTTGCCCGTTTGTCCACCCAAATGGCCAAGATAAATTAAACGGACAACACAGGGACGATCCCCAACCTCCCTGGCACGCCCCCATATATTTTTGGCCCACATCATGCCAGGACACCGGGCCCACCCCAAAACCATGGGCTATATAGCACACCAATTTTGCCTGAAAATGCCCCGTTCACGCCGTTTCACCTGTTTGTCCACCCAAATGGCCACGATAAATTAAACGAACCACACTGGGATGATTCCCAACCTCCCTGGCATGCCCCCATTGTCCACCCACGCTCAAACCCTGGGCCCACCCCCGAAACCGTTGGCTATAGCACACCGATTTGTTTTGAAAATGCTCCGTTTCGCCTGTTTGTCCACCCAAATAGCCACGATAAATTAAATGGACCACACTGGGATGATCCTCAAATTCCCTGGCACACCCCCGTCGATTTTTGGGCCATACCACGCCTGGACCCCGATCCCACCACAAAAATTGTGGGCTATAGCACACCGATTTAGCCCCAAAAAACTGCGTTCGCGCCGTTTCGCCTGTTTGTCCACCCAAATAGCCAAGATAAAATAAACGGACAACACTGGATGATCCCCAAGCTCCCTGGAACATCCCTATCGATTTTCTGCCCACACCATGCCCAGAACCCGTGACCACCTGCGAATCTGTGGGCTATAGCACACCGATTTGGCCTGAAAATGCCTTGTTCGAGTCGTTTCTCCCGTTTGTCCACTCAAATGGCCACGATAAATTAAACGGACTATACTAGGATGATCCCCAACCTTCCTGGCACGCCCCCATTGATTTTTGGCCCACACCACGCCTGAACCCCAGGCCCACCCCCAAAACAATGGGCTATAGCACACCGATTTGGCCCAAAAATACCTCGTTTGTGCCGTTTCGCCCGTTTGTCTACCCAAATTTCCATGATAAATTAAACGAACCACACTGGGATGATCCCAAACCTCCCTGGCATGCCCCGATAATTTTTGGCCCATACCACGCTTGGACCCCGGGCCCACACTCAAAACCGTTGGCTATTACACACCGATTTGGCCCGAAAATTCCTAGTTCGTGCCGTTTTACCAGTTTGTCCACCCAAATAGCCACGATAAATTAAACGGACCACACTGGGAAAATCTCCAACCTCCCTGGCATGCCCTCGTATATTTTTGGCCCACATCACGCCCGGACCTCGGGCCCACCCCCAAAATCGTGGGCTATATAGCACACCGATTTTGCTCGAAAATGCCCCATTCGCGCCGTTTCTCCCATTTGTCCACTCAAATGGCCACGATAAATTAAATTTACCATACTGAGACTATCCCTAACCTCCATGGCATGCCTCCGTTGATTTTCGGCCCACACCACGCTCGAACCCCGGGGCCACCCCCGAAACCATGGGCTATAGCACACCGATTTGGCCCGAAAATGCTCCGTTCGCACCGTTTCACCCCTTTGTCCACCCAAATGACCACGATAAATTAAACGGACAACACTGTGACGATCCCCAACCTCCCTTGCAGGCCCCCGTCGATTTACGGCACACACCACGCCCAGACCCCGGGCCCACCCTCAAAACCGTGGTGTATAGCACATCGATTTAGCTCGAAAAAGCCCCGTTCGCGCTGTTTCACACGTTTGTCCACCCAAATAGACACGATAAGTTAAACGGACCACACTGGGACGATCCCAAACCTCCCTGGCACGCCCTTGTTGATTTTCGGCACACACCATGCCCGGACCCTGGGCCCAGCGATGAAATCGTGGGCTATAGCACACCGATTTGTCCCGAAAATGCCCCTTTCGCATTGTTTCACCTGTTTATCCACCAAAATGGCCATTATCAATTAAACGGACCATACTGGGATGATCCCCAACTTCCTGGGAATGCCCCTGTCAATTTTTGGCCCACACCACACCCGAACCCCGAGCCCACCCCCAAAACCCCATGGGCTATAACACACAGATTTGGCCTAAAAATGCCCCGTTGATGCCGTTTTGCCTATTTGTCCACCCAAATCGCCACGATAAAATAAACGGACAACACTGGGATGATCCCTAATCTCCCAACCACGCCTCCATCGATTTGTCCCACACCACGCCCGGGCCTGGGGCCACTCTTGAAATGGTGGGATATAGCACACCGATTTGACCCAAAAACGTCCCGTTCATGCCGTTTCTCCCGTTTGTCCTCCCAAATGGCCATGATAAATTAAACGGATCACACTGAGATGATCTCCAACCTCCCTGGCACGCCCCCATCGATTTTCGGTTCACAGCGTGCCTGGAATCGAGCGCACCCCCGAACCATTGGCTATAGCACATCGATTTGGTTTGAAAATGCCCCATTCGCGTCGGTTCGCCCATTTCTTCACCCAAATGGCCACGATAAATTAAATGGACCACATTGGGACTATCCCAACCTCCCTGGCATGCCCCCGTCAATTTTTGGCACACACCACGCCCGGACCCCGGGCCCACCCCCAAAACCGTGGGGTATAGCCCACCAATTTGGCCCGAAAATGCCCCGTTCGCACAGTTTTCCCGTTTGTCCACCCTAATGTCCATTATTAATTAAACGGACCACACTGGGATGATCCTAACCTCCTTGGCACACCTTCATCAATTTTCGGCCCATACCACGCCCGAACCCCAGGCCCACCCCTGAAATCGTGGGCTATATCAGACAAATTTTATCTGAAAATGCCCTGTTTCGGCTGTTTTGCCCGTTTGTCCACCGAAATGGCCATGATAAATTAAACTGACCACACTGGGATATTCCCCAACGTCCCTTGCACGCCCCCATCGATTTTCAGCACACACCTCGCCTGGACCCAGGGCCCACCCTCGAAATCGTGGTAAATAGCACACCGATTTGGTATAAAAATTTCCCGTTCGCTCCGTTTCGCCCATTTGTCCACCCAAATGACCATGATAAATTAAACAGACCATTGTGGGACGATCCCTAATCTCTTTAGCATGCCCTCATTGATTTTTAGCACACACCATGCCCGAACCCGGGCCCACCCCCAAAACCGTGGGATATAGCACACGGATTTGGCCTGAAAATGCCATGTTTGCGTCATTTCGCCCGTTTGTCAACCCAAATAGCCATGATAAATTAAACAGACCACACTGGGACGATCCCCAACCTCCCTGGCACGCCTTCGTAAACTTTTGGCCCACACCACGCTTGGACCCCAGGCCCACCCCTAAACCCGTGGGCTATAGCACACTGATTTGGCTTGAAAATGCCCCATTTGTGCCATTTCGCCCGTTTGTACACCCAAATGGCCACGGTAAATTAAACGGACCACACAAGGATGATCCCCAACCTCCCTGGCACACCCTCATCGATTTTTGGCCAACACCACGCTCGGACCCCAGGCCCACCCCCAAAACCTTGGGCTATAGCACACCAATTTTGCTCGAAAACATCCCGTTCGCGTCATTTTTCCCGTTTATCCACCAAAATGGCCACGATAAATTAAAAAGACCATAATGGGATGATCCCCAATCTCCCTGGTATGCCCCCATCGATTATCGGCCCACACCGCACCCAGAACCCGAGCCCACCCCTTAAACCATGGGCTATAGCACACCGATTTGGCCTTAAAATGCACTGTTCGCGCCGTTTCGACCGTTTGTCCACCCAAATGGCCACGATAAATTAAACAGCCTTACTGCGATGATCCCCAACCTCCCTGGAACGCCCTCATTAATTTTGTGCCCTCACCACACCTGGAACCCCGGTCCCACCCCTAAAACCGTGGGCTATAGCACATCGATTTGTCCTGGCAACGCCCCATTTGCGTCGATTCACCCGTTTGTCCACCTAAATAACCAAGATAAATTAAACGGACCACACTGGGACGATCCTCAACCTCCCTAGCATACCCCCATCGAATTTTGGCGAATACTACGCTCGAACCCTAGGCCCACCTCTAAAACCGTGGGTTATAGCATACCGATTTGGCCCGAAAATGTCCTGTTCGCGCCGTTTTGCCTGTTTGTCCACCCTAATGGCCACGATTAATTAAACAGACCACACTGGGACGATCCCCAACCTCCCTGGCATGCCCACATAGATTTTTGGCCCATACCACGCTCGGACCTCGGGCCCACCCCCAAAACCGTGAGCTATAGCATAATGATTTGGCTCGAAAATGCCCCGTTCGCGCCGTTTTGCCCGTTTGTCCACCCAAATGGCCACGATAAATTAAACGGAGCACACTGGGACAATCCCTAAACTCCCTAGCACGCCCCCGTAGTTTTTCGGCTCACACCACGCCCGAACCCTGGGCCCACCCCTGAAACCGTGGGCTATAGCACACCAATTTTACCCAAAAAAGCCCCGTTCATGCCGTTTCGCCCGTTTGTCCAACCAAACAGCTATGATAAAATGAACGGACCACAAAGTGATGATCCTCAACTTACCTGGCATGCCCCTATCGATTTTCGGCCCATACCACGCCCGAACCCCGGCCCCACCCCCAAAACCGTGGACTATAGCACACCGATTTGGACTGAAAATGCCCCGTTCACACAATTTTTCCTGTTTGACCACCCAAATGGCCACGATAAATTAAACTGACTACACTGGGACGATCCCCAACCTCCCTTGCACGCCCCCATCGATTTTCAGCACACACCATGCCCGGACTCTGGGTCCACCCTCAAAATCATCGTCTATAGCACACTGATTTGGCCCAAAAATTCCTAGTTCATGCCGTTTTGCCCGTTTGTCCTCCCAAATGGCCACAATAAATTAAACGGGACACACTGGGACGATCCCCAACCTACCTTGCATGCCCCCATCAATTTTCAGCACACACCACGCCCGGACCCCGGGCCAACCCTCGAAATCGTGGTCTATAGCACACATATTTTGCTCGAAAATTCCTCATCCGCGCCGTTTCACTCGTTTGTCCACCCATATGGCCACGATAAATTAAACGGACTATACTGAGATGATCCCAAACCTCCCTGGCACTACCCCGTTGATTTTCTGCCCACACCACGCTTGAACCCCGAGCCCACCCTCAAAACCGTTGGCTATTGCACACCGATTTGGCCCAAAAATTCCCCGTTCGCGCCGTTTCGCCTGTTTGTCTACTTAAATAGCCACAAAAAACTAAACGGACCACACTGGGACAATCCCAACCTCCCTGGCATGCCCCCATCTATTTTTGGCCCACACCACGCCTGGACCTCGGGCCCACCATCGAAATCGTGGGCTATAGTACATCGATTAGGCCCAAAAATGTCCCGTTCGCGCTGTTTCACCCGTTTGTCCACCCAAATGGCCACGATAAATTAAACCGACCACACTGAGATGATACCCAACCTCCCTAGCACACCTCCGATAATTTTTGGTCCACAGCACGCCCGGACCCTGGCCCCACCCCCAAAATCGTAGGCTAAAGCACACTGATTTTGCCCAAAAATGCCCTGTTCGCGTTGTTTCACCCGTTTGTCAACCCAAATGGCCACGTTAAATTAAACGGACCATAATGGGAAGATCCCCAACCTCCCTGGCATGCCTCCGTTGATTTTTGGCCCACTCCACGCTCGTACCACAGGCCCACTCTCGTAATCGTGGGATATGGCACACCGATTTGGCCAGAAAATGCCCCTTCATGCCGTTTGGCCTTTTTGTCCTCCCAAATGGCCACGATAAATTAAACGGACCACATTGGGATGATATCCAACCACCCATGTATGCCACTATTAATTTTTGGACAACACCACGCGCAGACCCCGAGCCCACCCCCGAACCGTGGGCTTAGCACACTGATTTGGCCCAAAGATTCCCCGTTCGCCCGTTTGTCCACCCAAATGGCCACGATAAATTAAACGGACCATAATGGGATGATACCCAACCTCCATGGCATGCCTCCGTCTATTTTCGGCCCACACCACGCCCTAACCCCGATCCCACCCCCAAAACCATGGGTTATAGCACACCGATTTTGCCCGAAAATGCCCCATTCGCGCCGCTTCTCCCATTTGTCCACTCAAATGGCCACGATAAATTAAATTTACCATACTGGGACTATCCCCAACCTCCATGGCATGCCTCCGTTGATTTTCGGCCCACACCACGCTTGAACCCCGGGCCCACCCCCGAAATCATGGGCTATAGCACACCGATTTGGATCGAAAATGCTCCGTTCGCACCGTTTCACCCATTTATCCACCCAAATGGCCACGATAAATTAAACAGACAACACTGTGATGATCCCCAACCTCTCTTGCAGGCCCCCGTCGATTTACGGCACACACCACGCCCAGACCCCGGGCCCACACTCAAAACCGTGGTGTATAGCACACCGATTTAGCTCGAAAAATCCCAGTTCGCGCTGTTTCACACGTTTGTCTGCCCAAATAGACACGATAAGTCAAACGGACCACACTGGGATGATCACAAACCTCCCTGGCACGCCCTCGTTAATTTTCGTCATACACCATGCCTGGACCCTGAGCCCACCGATGAAATCGTGGGCTATAGCACACCGATTTGTCCCGAAAATACCCCTTTCGCATTGTTTCACCTGTTTATCCACCAAAATGGCCATTATCAATTAAACGGACCATACTGCGACGATCCCCAACCTCCCGGGAATGCCCCCGTCAATTTTTGGCCCATACCGCACCCGAACCTCGGGCCCACCCCCAAAACCACATGGGCTATAGCACACCGATTTAGCCTAAAAATACCCCGTTGACGCCGTTTTGCCTATTTGTCCACCCAAATCGCCACAATAAAATAAACGGACCACACTGGGATGATCCCTAATCTCCCTACCATGCCTCCATTGATTTGTCCCACACCACGCTCGGGCCTGGGCCCATCCTTGAAATGGTGGGATATAGCACACCGATTTGACCCGAAAACGTCCCGTTCATGCCGTTTCACCCGTTTGTCCTCCCAAATGGCCATGATAAATTAAACGGACCACACTGAGATGATCTCCAACCTCCCTGGCACGCCCCCATCGATTTTCGGTTCACACCGTGCCTGGACCCCGAGCGCACCCCCGAACCATTGGCTATAGCACACCGATTTGGTTTGAAAATGCCCCATTCGCGTCGGTTCGCCCGTTTCTTCACCCAAATGGCCACGATAAATTAAATGGACCACATTAGGATTATCCCCAACCTCCCTGGTATGCCCCCATCAATTTTTGGCCCACACAACGCCCGGACCCCGGGCCCACCCCCAAAACTGTGTGTATAGCCCACCAATTTGGCCCGAAAATGCCCCGTACGCACAGTTTTCCCGTTTGTCCACCCTAATGTCCATTATTAATAAAACGGACCACACTAGGATGATCCCTAACCTCTTTGGCACACCTTCATCAATTTTCGGCCCATACCACGCCCGAACCCCAAGCCCACCCCTGAAATCGTGGGCTATAGCAGACCGATTTTAGCTGAAAAAGCACGTTCCCGCTGTTTTGCCCGTTTGTCCACCCAAATGGCCACGATAAATTAAACTGAACACATTGGGATATTCCCCAACGTCCCTTGCACTCCCCCATCGATTTTCAGCACACACCTCACCTGGACCCAGGGCCCACCCTCGAAATCGTGGTAAATAGCACACCGATTTGGCACAAAAATTTCCTGTTCGCACCGTTTCGCCCATTTGTCCACCCAAATGACCATGATAAATTAAACAGACCATTGTGGGATGATCTCTCATCTCTTTAGCAAACCCTCATTGATTTTTAACCCACACCATGCCCGAACCCGGGCCCACCCCCAAAACCGTGGGATATAGCACACGGATTTGGCCTGAAAATGCCACGTTCGCGTCATTTCGCCCGTTTGTGAACCTAAATAGCCATGATAAATTAAACAGACCACACTGGGACGATCCCCAACCTCCCTGGCACGCCCTCGTAAACTTTTGGCCCACACCACGCTTGGACCCCGGGCCCACCCCTAAACTCGTGGGCTATAGCACACTGATTTGGCTCGAAAATGCCCCATTTGTGCCTTTTTACCCGTTTGTACACCCAAATGACCACGGTAAATTAAACGGACCACACAAGGATGATCCCAACCTCCCTGGCACACCCTCATCGATTTTTGGCCAACACCACGCTCGGACCCCAGGCCCACCCCCAAAACCCTAGGCTATAGCACACCAATTTGGCTCGAAAACATCCCGTTCGCGTCGTTTTGCCCGTTTATCCACCAAAATAGCCACGATAAATTAAAAAGACCACAATAGGATGATCCCCAATCTACCTATCATGCCCCCATCGATTATTGGCCCACACCGCACCCTGACCCCGAGCCCACCCCTTAAACCATGGGCTATAGCACACCGATTTTGCCCTAAAATACCCTGTTCGCGCCGTTTTGACCGTTTGTCCCCCCAAATGGCCACGATAAATTAAACAACCTTACTGCGATGATTCCCATCCTTCCTGGCATGCCCTCATTAAGTTTATGCCCATACCACACCTGGACCCCGGTCCCACCCCTAAAACCGTGGGCTATAGCACATCGATTTGTCCCGGCAACGCCCCATTTGCGCCGTTTCACCCGTTTGTCCACCCAAATAACCAAGATAAATTAAATGGACCACACTGGGACGATCTCCAACCTCCCTAGCATACCCCCATTGATTTTCGGCTAATACCACGCTCGAACCCTAGGCCCACCTCTGAAACTGTGGGTTATAGTATACCGATTTGGACTGAAAATGCCCTGTTCGCGCCGTTTTACCCGTTTGTCCACCCTAATGGACAGATTAATTGATCAGACCACACTGGGACGATCCCCAACCTCCCTGGCACGCCCACGTAGATTTTTGGCCCATACCACGCCCGGACCTCGGGCCCACCCCCAAAACCGTGGGCTATAGCACAATGATTTGGCTTGAAAATGCCCCGTTCGTGCCGTTTTGCCCGTTTTTCCACCCAAACGGCCACGATAAATTAAATGGACCATACTGGGATAATTCCCAAACTCCCTAGCACGCCCCCGTAGTTTTTCGGCTCACACCACGCCCGAACCCCGGGCCCACCCCTAAAACCGTGGGCTATAGCACACCAATTTTGCCTAAAAAATCCCCATTCGTGCCGTTTCACTCGTTTGTCCAACCAAACGGCTATGATAAAATAAACGGATCACAAAGTGATGATCCTCAAATTACCTGGCATTCCCCTATCGATTTTCGGCCCATACCACGCCCGAACCCCGGCCCCACCCCCAAAACCGTGGACTATAGCACACCGATTTGGACTGAAAATGCCCTGTTCACACAATTTTGCCTGTTTGTCCACCCAAATAGCCACGATAAATTAAACTGACCACACTGGGATGATCCCCAACCTCCCTTGCACGCCCCCATCGATTTTCAGCACACACCATGCCCGGACTCCGGGTCCACCCTCAAAATCGTAGTCTATAGCACACTGATTTGGCCCAAAAATTCCTCGTTCACGCCGTTTTGCCCGTTTGTCCTCCCAAATGGCCACAATAAATTAAACGAGCCATACTGGGACGATCCCCAACCTACCTTGCACGCCCCCATCGATTTTCAGCACACACCACGCCCAGACCCTTGGCCAACCCTCAAAATCGTGGTCTATAGCACACAGATTTGGCCCAAAAATTCCTCATTCGCGCCGTTTCGCTCGTTTGTCCACCCATATGGCCACGATAAATTAAACGGACCATACTGAGATGATCCCCAACCTCCCTGGCACTACCCCGTTGATTTTCTTCCCACACCACGCTTGAACACCGGACCCACCCTCAAAACCGTTGTCTATTGCACACCGATTTGGCCCAAAAATTCCCCGTTCGCGCCGTTTTGCCTGTTTGTCTACTTAAATAGCCACAAAAAACTAAACGGACCACACTGGGACAATCCCTAACCTCCCTGGCATGCCCCCGTCTATTTTTGGCCTACACCACGCCTGGACCTCGGGCCCACCCCCGAAATCGTGGGCTATAGTACACCGATTTAGCCCGAAAATGCCCCGTTCGCGCTGTTTCACCCGTTTGTCCACCCAAATGGCCACGATAAATTAAACGGACCACACTGAGATAATACCCAACCTCCCTGGCACACCTCCGATAATTTTTGGCCCACACCACGCCCGGACCCTGGGCCCACCCCCAAAATCGTAGGCTAAAGCACATTGATTTTGCCAAAAAATGCCCCATTCGCGTCGTTTCACCCGTTTGTCAACCCAAATGGCCTCGTTAAATTAAACGGACCATAATGGGAAGATATCTAACCTCCCTGGCACGCCTCCGTCGATTTTTGGCCCACACCACACTCGTACCACAGGCCCACTCTCGTAATCGTGGGATATGACACACCGATTTGGCCAGAAAATGCCCCCTTCATGCCGTTTGGCCCGTTTGTCCTCCCAAAGGGCAACGATAAATTAAACGGACCACATTGGGACGATATCCAACCACCCATGCATGCCACTATTAATTTTTGGACAACACCATGCGCGGACCCCGAGCCCACCCCCGAACCGTGGGCTAAGCACATTGATTTGGCCTAAAGATTCCCCGTTCGCCCGTTTGTCCACCCAAATGGCCACAATAAATTAAACGGACCATAATGGGATGATACCCAACCTCCCTGGCATGCCTCAGTCTATTTTTGTCCCACACCACGCCCGAACCCCGATCCCACCCCCAAAACCATGGGTTATAGCACACCGATTTGGCCCGAAAATACCCCGTTCGCGCCGTTTCACCCGTTTTTCCACTAAAATGGCCACGATAAATTAAACGGACCACACTGGGATGATCCCTAAATTTCCTGGAATGCCCCCGTCGATTTTCTGCCCACACCCTTCCAAAACCCCGGGCCCACCTATAAAACCGTGGGCTATAGCATACCGATTTTGCCCGTAAATGCCTTGTTCATGTTGTTTTGCCCGTTTGTCGACTCAAATGGACACGATAAATTAAATGGACCACACTGGGACTATCCCCAACATCCCTGGCACTCCCTCGTTGATTTTCGACCCACACCACACTCGAACCCCCGGCCCACCCCCAAAACCGTGGGCTATAGCACACCCATTTGGCTTTAAAATGCCCTGTTCGAGCCGTTTTGCCCGGTTGTCCACCCAAATAGCCACAATAAATTAAACAAACCGCACTGGACTGATCCCCAACCTCCATGGCATGCCCCCGTCGATTTTCTGCCCATACCATGTCTAGACCCCGTGACCACCTACGAAACTGTGGGCTATAGCACATCGATTTGGCCCGAAAATGCCCTGTTCTCATCGTTTCACCCGTTTGTCCACTCAAGTGGCCATGATAAATTAAATGGACCACACTGGGATGATTCCCAACCTCCCTGTCATGCCCCCGTTGATTTTCGGCCCACACCACGCGCGGACCTTGGGCCCACCCCCAAAAACGTTGGCTATAGCACACCGATTTGTCTTGAAAATGATCCGTTTCGCCTATTTGTCCACCCAAATGGCCACGATAAATTAAACGGATCACACTGGGACGATCCCCAAATTCCCTGGCACACCCCCGTCGATTTTTGGGCTAGACCACGCCTGGACCCCGATCCCACCGCGAAAATTGTGGGCTATAGCACACCGATTTAGCCTAAAAATACTGCGTTCGCGCCATTTCTCCTGTTTGTCCACCCAAATAGACACGATAAAATAAACGAACAACACTGGGATGATCCCCAACCCCCCTGGAACACCCCCATCGATTTTCTTCCCACACCATGCCCAGAACCCGTCACCACCTGTGAATCTGTGGGCAATAGCACACCGATTTGGCCTGAAAATGCCTTGTTCGAGTCGTTTTGCCCGTTTGTCCACTCAAATGGCCACGATAAATTAAATGGACTATACTGGGATGATCCCAACCTTCCTGGCACGCCCTCATTGATTTTTTTCCCACACCACGCCCGGACCCCAGGCCCACCCCCGAAACAGTGGGCTATAACACACCGATTTGTCCCAAAAATACCTCGTTTGTGCCGTTTTGCACGTTTGTCTACCCAAATTACCATGATAAATTAAACGAACCTCACTGGGATGATCCCCAACCTCCCTGGCACGCCCCGGTAATTTTTGGCCCATACCACGCTTGGATCCCGGGCCCACACTCAAAACCGTTGGCTATTACACATCGATTTGGCCCGAAAATACCCCGTTCGCGCCGTTTTGCCCGTTTGTCCACCCAAATGGCCACGATAAATTAAACGGACCACACTGGAAAAATCTCCAACCTCCCTGGCATGCCCTCGTATATTTTTGGCCCACATCACGCCCGGACCTCGGGCCCACCCCCAAAATCGTGGGCTATATAGCTCACCGATTTTGCTCGAAAATGCCCTATTCGCGTTGTTTCTCCCATTTGTCCACTCAAATGGCCACGATAAATTAAATTTACCATACTGGGACTATCCCCAACCTCCATGGCATGCCTCCGTTGATTTTCGACCCACACCACGCTCGAACCCCGGGCCCACCCCCGAAATCATGGGCTATAGCACACCGATTTGGCCAGAAAATGCTCCATTCGCACCGTTTCACCCGTTTGTCCACCCAAATGGACATGATAAATTAAACGGACAACACTGTGAAGATCCCCAACCTCTCTTGTAGGACCCCGTCGATTTACGGTACACACCACGCCCAGAACCCGGGCCCACCCTTAAAACCGTGGTGTATAGCACACCAATTTAGCTCGAAAAAGACCTGTTCACGCTGTTTCGCATGTTTGTCCACCCAAATAGACACGATAAATTAAACAGACCATACTGGGACGATCCCAAACCTCCCTGGCACGCCCTCGTTGATTTTCAGCACACACCATGCCTGGACCCTGGGCCCACCGATGAAATCGTGGGCTATAGCACACCGATTTGGCCCAAAAATTCCCCTTTTGCACTGTTTCACCTGTTTATCAACCAAAATGGCCATGATCAATTAAACGGACCATACTGGGACGATCCCCAACCTCCCGGGAATGCCGCCGTCAATTTTCGGCCCACACCACACCCGAACCCCGAGCCCACCCCCAAAACCCCATGGGATATAACACACCGATTTGGCCTAAAAATGCCTCGTTGACGCCGTTTTGCCTATTTGTCCACCCAAATCGCCACGATAAAATAAACGGACCACACTGGGATGATCCCTAATCTCCCGAACACGCCTCCATCAATTTCTCCCACACCACGCTCGGGCCTGGGCCCACCCTTGAAACGGTGGGATATAGCACACCGATTTGACCTGAAAACATCCCGTTCATGCCGTTTCGCCCGTTTGTCCTCCCAAATGGCCATGAGAAATTAAACGGACCACACTGAGATGATCTCTAACCTCCCTGGCACGCCCCCATCGATTTTCGGTTCACACCGTGCCTGGACCCCGAGCGCACCCCCGAACCGTTGGCTATAGCACATTGATTTGGTTTGAAAATGCCCCATTCGTGTCGGTTCTCCCGTTTCTTCACCCAAATGGCCACGATAAATTAAATGGACCACATTGGGACAATCCCCAACCTCCCTGGCATGCCCCCGTCAATTTTTGGCCCACACCACGCCCGGACCCCGGGCCCACCCCCAAAACCGTGGGGTATAGCCCACCAATTTGGTCCAAAAATGCCCCGTTCGCACAGTTTTGCCCTTTTGTCCACCCTAATGTCCATTATTAATTAAACGAACCACACTGGGATGATCCCTAACCTCCGGTGCACACCTTCATCAATTTTCGGCCCATACCACGCCCGAACCCCAAGCCCACCTCTGAAATCGTGGGCTATAGCAGACCGATTTTAGCTGAAAATGCCCCATTCCCGCTGTTTTGCCCGTTTGTCCACCCAAATGGTCATGATAAATTAAACTGACCACACTGGGATATTCTCCAACATCCCTTGCATGCCCCCATCGATTTTCAGCACACACCACGCCTGGACCCAGGGCCCACCCTCGAAATCGTGGTAAATAGCACACCAGTTAGGCACAAAAATTTCCCGTTCGCACCGTTTCGCCCATTTGTCCACCCAAATGGCCATGATAAATTAAACAGACCATTCTGGGACGATCCCTAATCTCCTTAGCACGCCCTCATTGATTTTTAGCCCACACCATGCCTGAGCCCGGGCCCACCCCCAAAACCGTGGGATATAGTGATAATGGCCAAACTACAGCTCTCGTTAGAAAGTGTAAGCGGTCGCTGTCAAATATAGAACCCAACTGAGTTGGGTGTCGAATCCCACAGGGAATACTTGGTCATTAAGTGTTGCAATTATTAGTAGACTGTTGGTCGAAAATTCCACGAAAAAGGGGGTTTTTGGGTTTGGCGTGAATTAATAATACCACAGTAAAAATGGAATGCTTTGTGTAGTAAGATTTAATCACAGAGAAAAATACGTTAGGGTTATGTCCACCTTATGAGTTCTACGTATCTATTAACTATGAGTAATGCGGAATTCAGACATGCATGCACTTATAGAGATTCGTATTCTAATGGTAAATCCTAGTGTTTCTCAACCATCAAGGATTATTTCACTTTAACTCTCTCGAGCTTAAAGCGTATAACTAATGGTACGAACTCTCAAAGAGGTTAATCCGGTTAAGGCATTAACGTGTAAATAGGGGTTGGTAACCCTATTTCCTTGTCACACTCTCTTTTCCAAACATGTAACTTTTCTCTCGAACAAGTTAATGCTATAATGGCGTATTCTTTATGTTTGCAACCATAAGAATTCAATCAAAACGAAGAGAGTAATGATATAAGTAGCATACACATCAAGAATTCACAAACTCATAGTAATAGATAGTATATCAAAAGGCTTCCATAACCCTAACAGAGAAGTTTAGCTACTCATGATTGTAAAGGAAAACAACGAAGACATCATCATCATCATACCAAAACGATAACAATCTCAGGATGGGTATGTATTGGCGTCACTATGAGAATGACGTGATTTCCTCCCTAGCCGTTCTTGTAGCGTTTTTTCTGTCTAAAGTTACAGAAATTGTAACGTGAATAATACTAAAAGTGTCGACTGAATTATGAAAAGCAATCAATGCATGCTGAAAAATTCAGCATATAAGGTTTTTATAACACCCTTGTCCTAGTCCTACTAAGTTACTGCTGCATCCCTAAGTATTTAGAAATACTGATTTTGCCCGGGACAAGTTCTCCATGCATCACATTTAGTCCACAAGCTTCCAAAAGCTGCCTTCCTTCTTACTTGAAGTTTTCCTTTGCTGCCCAAAGGTCCACAAAGTGCTGAAATCTTCATCATTAATACCTGAAAACATGCTAATCACGTAGGTTAGCTCACTTACAGGAAAATGGACTAAAAGTGCAGGAATTATATATTTTATCCTCAAAACTTAGCTATAACATGGGTAAATTATGGTGTTTAGGCGTGTAAATACACATATAGCACACGGATTTGGCCTGAAAATTCCACGTTCGCGTCATTTTGCCCGTTTGTCAACCCAAATAGCCATGATAAATTAAACAGACCACACTGGAACAATCCCCAACCTCCCTGGAACGCCCTCATAAATTTTTGGCTCACACCACGCTTGGACCCCGGGCCCACCCCTAAACCCGTGGGCTATAACACACTGATTTGGCTCGAAAATGCCCCATTTGTGCCTTTTCGCCCGTTTGTACACCCAAATGGCCACGGTAAATTAAACGGACCACACAGGGATTCCCCCGTCGATTTTCCGCCCACCCCTGTTCGCATCGTTTCGCCCGTTTGTCCACTCAAGTGGCCACGATAAATTAAACGGACCATACTGGGACGATCCCTAACCTTCTTGGCATGCCCTCGTTGATTTTTGGACCACACCACGCCCGTACCCCAGGCTCACCCCCGAAACCGTGGGCTATAGCACACTGATTTGGCCCAAAAATGCCTTGTTCGTGCTGTTTCGTCCGTTTGTCCACCCAAATGGCCACGATAAATTAAACGGACCACACTGGGATGATCCCCAACCTCCCTGGCACGCCTCCGTCGATTTTCCGCCCACATCACGCTTGGATCTCAGGCCCACCCTCAAAACCGTTGGCTATTGCACACTGATTTGACCCGAAAATGCCCCATTCGCGCCGTTTCGCTTGTTTGTCCACCCAAATGGCCACGATAAATTAAACAGAAAATACTGGGATGATCCCAACCTCCCCGGCATGCCTCCGTAGATTTTTGGCCCATATCACTCCCAGACCCAGGGCCTACCCCCGAAACCGTGGGCTATATAGCACACCGATTTTGCCCGAAAATACCCCGTTCGCGGCGTTTTGCCCATTTGTCCACCCAAATGGCCACGATAAATTAAACAGACCATACTGGGACGATCCCTAACCTCCCTGGCACGCCCACGATGATTTTTGTCCCATACCCTGCCTGGACCCCTGGCCCACCCCCAAAACTGCGGGCTATAGCACAATAATTTAGCTCGAAAATGCCCCATTCGCGCCATTTCGCCCGTTTGTCCACCCAAATGGCCACGATAAATTAAAGGGACCACACTGGGTTAATCCCCAAACTCCCTTGCACGCCCTCGTAGTTTATCAGCTCACACCATGCCCAAACCCCGGGCCCACCTCTGAAACCGTGGGCTATAGCACATTGATTTTGCCCGAATATGCCCCGTTCGTGCTGTTTTGCCCGTTTGTCCAACAAAATGGCCATGATAAATTGAACGGACCAAAATGGGATGATCCCCAGCCTCCCTGGCATGCCCCCATCGATTTTTGGCCCAAACCACGCCCGGACCCCGGGCCCAACCCCAAAACCGTGGGCTATAGCACAACGATTGGGCCCAAAAATGCCCCGTTCACACCATTTCTCCCGTTTGTCAACCCAAATAGCCACGATAAATTAAATAGATCACACTGGGACGATTCCCAATCTCCCTTGCACGCCCCCATCAATTTTCAGCACACACCACGCCCGGACCCCGGGTCCATCCTCGAAATCGTGGTCTATAGCACACAGATTTGGCTCGAAAATTCCCCGTTCGCGCCGTTTCACCCGGTTGTCCATCCAAATAGCCACGATAAATTAAATGGACCACACTGAGATGATCCCCAACCTCCCTGGCACGCCTCCGTCGATTTTTCGATCACGCCTCTCTTGGACCCCGGGCCCACCCTCGAAACCATTGCTATTGAACACTGATTTGGCCCAAAAATTGTCTGTTTGCAATGTTTCACCCGTTTGTCCACCCAAATAGCCACGATAAGTTAAACGGACCACACTGGGACGATCCCCAACCTCCCTGGCACGCCCTCGTGTATTTTCAGCCCACACCACGCCTGGACCCCGGGCCCACCCCCGAAATCGTGGGCTATAGTACACTGATTCTAAAAATGGCCCGTTCGCGCCATTTCACTCGTTTATCCACCAAAATGGCCACGATAAATTAAACGGACCACACTGAGATGATACCCAACCTTCCTGGCATGGCTCCGTAGATTTTTGGCCCACACCACGCCCGGACCCAGGGCCCACCCCCAAAATCATAGGGTATAGCACATCGATTTGGCCCAAAAATGCCTCGTTCGTGCCGTTTCGCCAGTTTGTCATCTCAAATAGCCACGTTAAATTAAATGGACCATACTGGGTACATCCCCAACCTCCCTGGCACGCCTTCGTTGATTTTAGGCCCACACCACGCTTGGACCCCGGGCCCACCCCGTAACAGTGGAATATAGCACACCGATTTGGCCCAAAAATGCCCCGTTCGCCTGTTTGTCCACCCAAATGGTCACGATAAATTAAACGGACCACACTGGGATGATCCCCAACCTCCCTGGCACGTCCTCGTTGATTTTCCGCCCACACCATACCCATACCCCAGGCCCACCTGGGAAACCGTGGGCTATAGCACATCGATTTAGCCTGAAAATGCCTTGTTCGAGTCGTTTCGCCCGTTTGTCCATCCAAATGGCCACGATAAACTAAACGGACCATACTGGAATGATCCCCAACCTCCCTGGCATGCCCTGGTTGAATTTTGACCCACACCAAGTCCGAACCCCCGGCCCACACCCAATACCGTGGGCTATAGCACACCAATTTGGCCCAAAAATACCCTGTTCGAGCCATTTTGCCCGTTTGTCCTCCCAAAGAGCCACGATAAATTAAACGAACCACACTAGGATGATCCCCAACCTCCTTTGCACGTCCTCGTCGATTTTGAGCACACACCACGCTTGGACCCCGGGTCCACCCTCGAAATCGTGGTCTAGCACACTGATTTGGCCCTAAAATTCCCCGTTCGCGCTGTATCGCACGTTTGTCCCCCCAAATGGCCACGATAAATTAAACGGACCACACTGAGATGATCCCCAACCTCCCTGGCATGCCCCCATCAATTTTCCACCCATACCAAGCTTGGACCCCAGGCTCACCCTCGAAACCGGTGTCTATTGCACACCAATTCGGCCAAAAAATTCTCGGTTCGCACCATTTTGCCCGTTTGTCCACATAAATAGCCATGATAAATTAAATAAACCACACTGGGACGATCCCCAACCTCCATGGCACGCCCCCGTCTATTTTTGGCTCACACTACACTTGGACCTCAGGCCCACCCCCAAAACCGTGGGCTATAGTACATTGATTTGTCCCGAAAATGCCCCGTTCACACCGTTTCACCCGTTTGTCCACCCAAATGGCCACGATAAATTAAACCGACCACACTGAGATGATACCCAAACTTCCTGGCACGCCTCCACCGATTTTTAGCCCAGACCACGCCTGGACCCTGGGCCCACCCCCTAAATCATAGGCTAAAGCACACCGATATGGCCCAAAAATGCCCCGTTTGCGCCGTTTCACCCGTTTGTCAACCCAAATGGCAACGTTAAATTAAACAGACAATACTGGGAAGATCCCCAACCTCCCTGGCATGCCTCCGTTGATTTTAGGCCCACACCACGCTCGGAAATAAGGCCCACCACCGTAGCCGTGGGATATAGCACACCGATTTGGCTTGAAAATACCCCGTTCAAACCGTTTCACCCGTTTGTCCTCCCAAATGGCCACGATAAATTAAACGGACCATAGTGGGACGATCTCCAATCTCCCTGGCACACCCTCATCATTTTTTGGCCCACACCACGTGCGGAGCCCGAGCCCACCCTTGAACCATCGGCTAAGCACACCGGTTTAGCCCGAAAATGCCCCATTCGCCCGTTTGTTCACCCAAATAGCCACGATAAATTGAACGGACCACACTGGGATGATCCCCAATCTCCCTGGCATACCCCTGTCAATTTTCGGCCCACACCACGCCCGAACCCCGATCCCACCCCCAAAACCGTGGTCTATAGCACACCGATTTGTCTCAAAAATGCCCCGTTCACCACGTTTCTCCTGTTTGTCCACCCAAATTGCCACGATAAATTAAACGGACCACACTGGGATGATACCCAACCTCCCTGGCATGAGTCCGTTGATTTTCGGTCCACACCATGCCCGGACCCCGGTCCCATCCCCAAAACCCTGGGTTATAGCACACCAATTTGGCCCGAAAATGCCCCGTTCACACCATTTCGCCCAGTTGTCCACCCAAATACCATGATAAATTAAACAGACCATATTGGGATAATCCTCAACCTTCCTGGCACGCCTCCATCGATTTTCCGCCCACACAATGCCCACACCCCGTGACCACCTGCGAAAGTGTGGGCTATAACACACCGATTTGGCCCGAAAATGCCCTGTTCGCATCGTTTAGCCCGTTTGTCCACTCAAAAGGCAACAATAAATTAAACGGACCATATTGGGATGGTCCCCAACTTTCCTGGCATGCCCTCATTGATTTTTGGCCCACACCACGCCTTGAACCTAGGCCCACCCCCAAAACCGTGGGCTATAACACACCGATTTGGCCAGAAAATGCCTCGTTCGTGCCGTTTCGCCCATTTGTCCACCCAAATAGACACGATAAATTAAACGGACCATACTAGGACGATCCCCAATCTCCCTGGCACGCCTTCGTCAATTTTCCGCCCACACCACGCTTGGAACCAGGGCCCACCCTCAAAACTGTTGGCTATTGCACACCGATTTGTCCCAAAAATGCCCCGTCGCATTTTTTGCCTATTTGTCCATCCAAATGGCCACGATAAATTAAACGGACAACACTGGGATGATCCCCAAGATCCCTGGTACACCCCCGTAGCTTTTAGGCCCAAATCACACCCGAATCCCGAGCCTACCCCCGAAACCGTGGGCTGTGTAGCACACCAATTTTTCCCGAAAATGCCCCGTTCGCGCCAGTTTGCCCATTTGTCCACACAAATGGATACGATAAATTAAACACAGATTACTAGGACGATCCCCAACCTCCCTGGCACGCCCACGTCAATTTTCGGCCCATACAATGCCCGTATCCCAGGCCCACCCCCAAAAACGTGGGCTATAGCACAACGATTTAACTCGAAAATGACCCGTTCGCGCCATTTCGCCCATTTGTCCACCTAAATGGCCACGATAAATTAAACGGACCACACTGGGACAATCCCCAAACTCCCTGGCACGTCCTCATAGTTTTCAACTCATACCACTCCCGAACCCCGGGCCCACCCCTGAAACCGTGGGCTATAGCACACTGATTTTGCCCGAAAATGCCCCGTTTGAGCCGTTTCGCCCGTTTGTCTAACCAAATGGTCATGATAAATTGAACAGACCACAATGGGATGATCCCCAACCTCTCTGGCATGCCCCCATCGATTTTGGCCCACACCACGCCCGGACTCCAGGCCCAACCCCGAAACCGTGGGCTATAACACACCGATTTGGCCTAAAAATACTCCATTCGCACCATTTCGCCCGTTTGTCCACCCAAATGGCCTCGATAAATTAAATGGACCACACTGGGACGATCCCCAACCACCTTTGCACGTCTCCATCAATTTTCAGAACACACCACACCTGGACCTTGGATCCACTCTCGAAATCGTGGTCTATAGCACACTGATTTGGCCCGAAAATTCCTCATTCACGCCGTTTCACCTGTTTGTCCTCCCAAATAGCCACGATAAATTAAACGGACCATACTAAAATGATCCCCAACCTCCCTGGCACGCCTCCGTCGATTTTTGGCCCAAACCACGCCCAGACCCTGGGCCCACCCCCAAAATCGTAGGCCATAGCACATCAATTTGTCCCAAAAATTCCCCATTCGTGCCGTTTTAACCGTTTGTCAACCCAAATGGCCACGTTTAATTAAACGGACCATACTGGGAAGATCCCCAACCTCCCTGTCACACCTCTGTCGATTTTAGGCCTACACCATGCTCGGACCCCAGGCCTACCCCCGTAACCGTGGGATATAGCACACCGATTTGGCCCGAAAATGCCCCGTTCATGAAGTTTCACCCGTTTGTCCTCCCAAATGGCTACGATAAATTAAACGGACCACATTGGGACAATCTATATTCTCCGTGACACACCCCATCAATCTTTGGCCCACACCACATGCAGACCCCGATCCCACCCCCGAACCGTGGGCAAAGCACACCGATTTGGCCTGAAAATGCCCCGTTCGCCCGTTTGTCCACCCAAATGGCCACAATAAATTGAACGGACCACACTGGGATGATCCCCAACCTCTCTGGCATGCCCTCGTCAATTTTCGACGTACTCCACGCCTGGACCCTGAGCCTACCTCGAAAACCGTGGTCTATAGCACACCGATTTGACTCTAATATGCCTCGTTACCCCTGTTTCGCCCGTTTGTCCACCCAAATTACCACGATAAATTAAACGGACCACACTAGAATGATACACAACCTCCCTGGCATGCCTCTGACGATTTTTGGTCCACACCACGCCCGGACCCTGGTCCCACCCCCAAAACCGTGAGTTATAGCACACCGATTTGGACCAAAAATACCCCATTCGCGCAGTTTCGCCCGTTTGTCCCCCAAAATGGCCAGGATAAATTAAACGGACTACACTGGAATGATCCCCAACTTCCCTGGCATAACCCCATTGATTTTCTGCCCACACCATTCACAGACCCTGGGCCCACCTGCGAAACCATGGAATATAGCACACCGATTTGGCCTGAAAATGCCTTGTTCGAGCTGCTTTGCCCTGTTTACACCCAAATGGCCACGATAAATTAAACGGACCATATTGGGACGATCCCCAACCTCCCTGGAACGCCCCTGTCGATTTTCTTCCCACACCATGCCCAGACCCCGTGACCACATGGGAAACTGTGGGCTATAGCACGCCGATTAGCCCCGAAAATGCCCTGTTTGCGTCGTTTTGCCCGTTTGTCCACTCAAGTGGCCACGATAAATTAAACGGACCATACTAGGAAAATCTCCAACCTTTTTGGCATGGCCTCGTTGATTTTTGGCCCACACCACGCTCGGACCACAGGTTCACCCCCGAAACCGTGGGCTATAGCACACCGATTTGACCCGAAAATGCCTCGTTCGTGCCGTTTTACCCGTTTGTCCACCCAAATGGCCACGATAAATTAAATGGACCACACTGGGACGATCCCCAACCTCCTTGGCACGCCCACGTCAATTTTTGGCCCATACCACACCCGGACCCCGGACCCCGGGCCCAACTCCAAGAACGTGGGCTATAGCACAACGATTTGGCTCAAAAATACCGCGTTCATGCCGTTTTGCCCGTTTGTCCACCCAAATGACCACGATAAATTAAACGGACCACACTGGGACAATCCCCATACTCCCTGGCATGCCCTCATAATTTTTTGGCTCACACCACGCCCGAACCCCGGGCACACCCCTGAAACCGTGGGCTGTAGTACACCGATTTTGCCCGAAAATACCCCGTTTGTGCCGTTTAGCTCGTTTGTCCAACCAAATGGACATGATAAATTGAACGGACCACAATGGGATGATCCCCAACATCCCTGGAATGCCCCCATCAATTTTCGGCCCATACCACGCCCGGACCACGGGCCCAACCCCAAAACTGTGGGCTATGGCACATCGATTGGACTTGAAAATGCCCCGTTCACACCATTTTGTCCGTTTGTCCACTCAAATGGCCACGATAAATTAAACGGACCACACTGGAACGATCCCCAACCTCCCTTGCACGCCCCCATCGATTTTCAGAACACACCACACCCGGACCCCGGGTCTACCCTTAAAATCGTGGTCTATAGCACACTGATTTGGCCCAAAAATTCCCCGTTCGTGCTGTTTCCCCCGTTTGTCCACCCGAATGGCCACGATAAATTAAACGGACCCCACTGAGATGATTCCCAACCTCCCTGGCACGCCTCCGTCGATGTTCCTACCACACCACGCTTGGACCCCGAGCCCACCCCCGTAACCTTGGGCTATAGAACATCGATTTGGCCCGAAAACTCCTTGTTTGCGTCGTTTCGCACGTTTGTCCATTAAAATGGCCACGATTAATTAAACGGACCATACTGGGACGATCCCCAACCTCCCTGGCATGCTCTCATTGATTTTCGACCCACACCACGCCTAAACCCCGGCCCACCCCCAAAACCATGGGCTATAGCACACCGATTTGGCTCGTTAAAGCCCAGTTTGAGCCGTTTTGCCCGATTGTCCACCCAAATAGCCACGATAAATTAAACGGACCTCACTGGAATGATCCCCAACCTCCCTGGCACGCCCCCATCGATTTTCCGCCAACACCTTGCCCATACCCCGTGACCACCTGCAAAACTGTGGGCTATAGCACACCGATTTGGCCCGAAAATGCGTTGTTCGTGTTGTTTCGCCCGTTCATCCACTCAAGTGGTCACGATAAATTAAACGGACTATACTGGGATGATCCCCAACCTTCCTGGCATGCCCTCGCTGATTTTTGGCCACACCACATTCGGACCCCAGGCTCTTCCCCAAAATCGTAGACTATAGCACACCGATTTGGCCAGAAAATGCCTCGTTCGTGCCGTTTCGCCCATTTGTCCACCTTAATGGCCTCAATAAATTAAATAGACCATAATCGGATGATCCCCAACCTCCCTGGCACGCCTCCGTCGATTTTCCTCCCACACCACGCTTGGATCTCCGGCCCACCCTCAAAACCGTTGGCTATTGCACACCGATTTGACCAGGAAATGCCCCGTTCGCGCCGTTTTGCTCGTTTGTCCACCCAAATGGCCCCGATAAATTAAACGGACAACACTGGGATGATCCCCAACCTCCCTGGCACGCCTCCGTAGATTTTTGGCCCACATCACGCCCGGCCCTACCCCCGAAACTGTGGGCTATATAGCACACTGATTTTTCCTGAAAATGCCCCGTTCGCGCCCTTTTCCCCATTTGTCCACCCAAATGGCCACGATAAATTAAATGGACCATACTGGGATGATCCCTAAACTCCCTGGCATTCTCTCGTAGTTTTTCAGCTCACACCACGCGCGAACCCCAGGCCTACCCCTGAAACCGTGGGCTATAGCACACCAATTTTTCCCGAAAATGCCCCGTTCATGCCATTTCGCCCGTTTGTCCACCCAAATGGTCACGATAAATTAAACGGAGCACATTGGAATGATCTCCAACCTCCCTGGCACACCCCCACAGATCTTTGGCCCACACCACGCCCGGACCTCGATCCCACCCCCTAACCGTGAGCTTAGCACACCAATTTTGCTCGAAATCGTTGTCTATAGCACACAGATTTGGCTCAAAAATTCCCCATTCACTCCGTTTCGCCCATTTGTAAACCCAAATGGCCACGATAAATTAAACGGACCACACTAAGATGATCCCCAACCTCCCTGGTATGCCCCCATTGATTTTCCGCCCACACCACGCATAAACCCCGAGCCCACCCACGAAACCGTTAGCTATTGTACACTGATTTGGCTCGAAAATTCCCCGTTCGCGCCGTTTCACCCATTTATCTACCCAAATGACCATGATAAATTAAACAGATTAGACTGAGATGATACCCAAACTTCCAGGCACACCTCCATCAATTTTTGGCCCACACTACGCTTGGACCCTAGGCCCACCCCCAAAATCATAGGCTATAGCACACCGATTTGGCCCAAAAATGCCCCGTTCGTGCCGTTTCGCCCGTTTGTAAACCCAAATGGCCACATTAAATTAAACGAACCATAATGGAAAGATGCCCAATCTCCATGGCACGCCTCCATCGATTTTTGGCCCACACTATGCTCGGACCCCGGACCCACCCCCGTAACCGTGGGATATAACACACCAATTTGGCCCGAAAATGCCCCGTTCATGCCGTTTCGCCCGTTTGTCCTCCCAAATGGTCAAGATAAATTAAACAGAGCACATTGGAATGATCTCCAACCTCCCTGGCACACCCCCACAGATCTTTAGCCCACACCACGCCCGGACCTCGATCCCACCCCCTAACCGTGAGCTTAGCACACCAATTTGGCCCAAAAATACCCCGTTCGCCCGTTCCTCCACCCAAATGGCCACGATAAATTAAACGGACCACACTGGGATGATCCCACACCTCTCTGGCACGCCCCTGTTGATTTCTGGCCGACACCATGCCTAGAACCCGAGCCCACCTACGAAACCGTGGGCTATAACACATCAATTTGGCCCAAAAATGCCTTGTTCGCGTCGTTTCGCCTGTTTGTCCATCCAAATGGCCACGATAAATTAAACGAACCATACTGGGACGATCCCCAACCTCTCTGGCATACCCTCATTGATTTTTGACCCACACCACTCCTGAACCCCTGGCCCACCCCCAAAACCGTGGGCTATAGCACACCGATTTGGCTAAAAAACGTCCTGTTCGAGCCGTTTCGCCCGGTTGTCCACCAAAATAGCCATGATAAATTAAACGGACCACACTGGGACGATCCCCAACCTCCCTGGCACGCACCCGTTGATTTTCTGTCCACACCATGCCTAGACCCCATAACCACCTGCAAAACTGTGGGCTATAGCACACCGATTTGGCGTAAAAATTCCCTGTTCGCGTCGTATCTCCTGTTTGTCCACTCAAGTGGCCACAATAAATTAAATGGACCATACTGGGATGATTCCCAACCTTCCTGGCATGCCCTCGTTAATATTTGCCCCACACCACGCCCGAACCCCAGGCCTACCCCTGAAACTGTGGGCTATAGCACACCAATTTGGCCAAAAAAATGCCTCGTTCGTGCCGTTTCACCCGTTTGTCCAGGCAAATAGCCACAATAAATTAAACGGATAACACTGGGATTATCACCAACCTCCTTGGAACGCCTCCGTCAATTTTCTGCCCACACTATGCTTGGTACCCGAGCCCACCCTCGAAATCGTTGGCTATTGCACACCAATTTTTCCCGAAAATGCCCTGTTCACGCTGTTTTGCCCGTTCGTCCACCCAAATAACCACGATAAATTAAACGAACAACACTGGAACGATCCCCAAACTCCCAGGCACGCCCCCGTAGATTTTTAGCCCACATCACGCCTGGACACCGGGCCCACCCCCGAAACCGTGGGCTATATAGCACACCAATTTTGCCCGAAAATGCCCTGTTCGCGCCGTTTCGCCCGTTTGTCCACCTAAATGGCCACGATAAATTAAACGAACAATACTGGGACGATCCCCAAACTCATTGGCACACCCCCAAAGAGTTTTGGCCCACATCACGCCCGAACACTAGGCCAACCCCCAAAACTGTGGGCTATATAGCACACAGATTTTGTCCAAAAATGCCCCGTTCGTGCTGTTTTGCCCGTTTGTCCATCCAAGTGGCCATGATAAATTAAACGGACCACACTGGGACTATCCCCAACCTCCCTGGCACGTCCATATCGATTTTCGGCCCAAACCACGGCTGGAAACCGGGCCCATCCCCAAAACCGCGGGCTATAGCACAATAATTTGGCTCAAAATGCCCCATTCGCGCTGTTTTGCCCGTTTGTCCACCCAAATAGCCACGATAAATTAAATGGACCACATTGGGAGAATCCCCAAACTCCCAGGCACACCCACATAGTATTTTGGCTCACACCACGGCCGAACCCCGGGCCCACCCCAAAAACAGTGGGCTATATCACGCTGATTCTGCTTAAAAATGCTCCGTTGGTGCCGTTTCGCCCGTTTGTCCAACCAAATGTCCATGATAAATTGAACGGATCATAATGGGATGATCCCCAACCTCCCTGGCATGCCCACATCGATTTTTGACCCATACCACGCCTGGACCCCAGGCCCTACCCCAAAACCGCGGACTATAGCTCAACAATTTAGCTCGAAAATGCCCCGTTCGCGCTGTTTCGCCCGTTTGTCCTTCCAAATGGCCACGATAAAGTAAACGGACCACACTTGGACAATTCAGAAACTCCCTGGCAAGCCCTCGTAGTTTTTTGACTCGCACCACGCCCTAATCCCGGGGCCACCCCAGAAACCGTGGGCTATAGCACACCGATTTTGCCCGAAAATGCCCCGTTCGTGTCGTTTCACCCATTTGTCCAACCAAATAGCCATGATAAATTGAACGGACCACAATGGGATGATCCCCAACCTCCCCGGCATGCCCCCATCGATTTTTGGCCCACACGAAGCTCGGACCCACAGTCCAACCCCAAAACCGTAGGCAATAGCACACCGATTTAGCCCGAAAATGCCCTGTTTGCACCATTTCGCCCGTTTGTCCACCCAAATAGCCACAATAATTAAACGGACCAAACTAGGATGATCCCCAACCTCCCTGGCACACCCCCGTCGATTTTACGCCCAGACCATACCCAGACCCCGTGACCACACTGGGATGATCTCCAACCTCCCTGTCATGCCCCCATTAATTTTTCTCCCACACCACGCTTGGACACCGGGCCCACTATCGAAACCATTGGCTATTCTACACTGATTTAGACCGAAAATGCCCTGTTCGCGTTGTTTCGCCCGTTTGTCCACCCAAATGGCCACGATAAATTAAACAGACAACACTGGAATGATTCCCAACCTCTCTGGCATGCCCCCGTAGATTTTTTGGCCTACATCATGCCCGAACCCCGGTCCCACCCCCGATATCGTGGGCTATATAGCACACCAATTTTGCTAAAAAATGCCTCGTTCACGCCGTTTCGCCCGTTTGTCCACCTAAATGGCCACGAAAAATTAAACGTACCATACTGGGACGATCCCCAACCTCCCTGGCATGCCCCCGTTGATTTTCGGCCCACACCAAGCACGGACCCTGGGCCCACCCCCAAAACCATGGGCTATAGCACATCGATTTGACCCGAAAATTCTCCGTTCGCGCCGTTTCGCCCGTTGGTCAACCCAAATGGCCACGTTAAATTAAACGAACCAAATTGGGAAGGTCCCCAACCCCCCTGGCACGCCTCCATCGATTTTCGGCCCACACCACGCTCAGAATCCTGGCCCACCCCCATAACCGTGGGATATAACACATCGATTTGGCCCGAAAACTCCCCGTTCATGCAGATTCGCCCGTTTGTCCTCCCAAATGGCCACGATAAATTAAATGGACCACATTGGTACGATATCCAACCTCCCTGGGATGCCCCAATTAATTTTTGGCCCACACCACGCCCGTATCCGGAGCCAACCCCCGAACCGTGGGCTTAGCACACCAATTTGGCCCGAAAATGCCCCATTCCCCCGTTTGTCCACCGAAATAGCCACGATAACTTAAACGGACCATATTGGGATAATCCTCAACCTCAAAGGCACGCCCCTATTGATTTTCGGCCCACACCACGCTCGGACCCCGAGCCCACCCCCGAAACCGTGGTCTATAGCACACCGATTTGGCTCAAAAATGCCCCGTTCGCACCATTTCGCCCGTTTGTCCGCACAAATTTCCACGATAAATTAAACAGAACACACTGGGACGATCCCAAACCTCCCTGGCACGCCCTCGTTGATTTTCGGCACACACCACGCCTGGATCGCGGGCCCACCGATGAAATCATGGGCTATATCACATCGATTTGGATCGAAAATATCCCGTTCGCACCGTTTCCCTCGTTTGTCCACCCAAATAGCCACGATAAATTAAACGGACCACACTAGGATGATCCCCAACCTCCCTGGCATGCCTTCATCAATTTTCGGCCCACACCACGCTTGGACCCCGAGCCCACCCCCAAAACCTTGGGCTATAGCATACTGATTTGGCTCGAAAATGCCCCATTTGCGCTGTTTTGTCCGTTTGTACACCCAAATGGCCACGGTAAATTAAACGGACCACACTGGGATGATCCCCATCCTCCCTGGCACGCCCCCGTCAACTTTTGTCCAACACCACTCCCGAACCCCGGGCTCACCCCCAAAACCTGGGGTAATAACACATCGATTTGGCCCGAAAATGTCCCATTCGCGCCGTTTAACCCGTTTTTCCACCCAAATGTCCAGGATAAATTAAATGAACCACAAAGGGATGATCCCCAACCTCCTTGGCACGCCCCCGTCTATTTTTGGCCCACACCACGCCTGGACCCTGGGCCCACCCCCAAAACCGTGGGATATAGTACACCGATTTGGCCCAAAAATGCTCCGTTCATGTAGTTTCGCCCGTTTGTCCTCCCAAATGGCCACGATAAATTAAACGGACCACCTTGGGACGATCTCCAACCTCCCTAGCACGCCCCCATCAATTTTTGGCCCACACCAAGCCTGGACCCCGAGCCCAACCCCGAACCATGGGCTTAGCACATTGATTTGGCAGGAAAATGCCTTGTTCGCCCGTTTGTATGCCTCGTTCGCACCATTTTGCCCGTTTGTCGACCCAAATTGCCACGATAAATTAAACGAACCATACTGGGAAGATCCCCAACCTCCCTGGCACGCCCCCATCGATTTTCCGGACCCCGGTCCCACACCAAGCCCGGACCCCGATCCCACCACCGAATATGTGGGTTATTACACATCGATTTATCCCGAGAATGACCCGTTCGCGCCGTTTTGCCTGTTTGTCCACCAAAATGGCCATGATAAATTAAACGAACCACACTGGGAAGATCCCCAACCTCCCTGGCACGCCCCCATCGATTTTCATCCCACGGCATGCCCAGACCCCGAGCCCACCTGCGAAACCGTGGTCTATAGCATACCGATTTGGCCGAAAAATGCCCTGTTCACGCCGTTTCGCCCGTTTGTTCATCCAAATGGCCACGATAAATTAAAAGGACCTCACTGGGATGATCCCCAACCTCCCTGGCACGCCCTCGTTAATTTTTGGCCCACACCATACCCGAACCCCCGACCCACCCCCGAAACCGTGGGCTATAGCACACCTATTTGGCCCGAAAATGCCCTATTCGAGCTGTTTTGCCCGGTTGTCCACCCAAATAGCCACGATAAATTAAACGGACCACACTGGGACGATCCCCAACCCCTTGACACTCCCCCATCAATTTTTCGCACACACCATGCCCAGACCCCGTGACCACCTGCTAAACTGTGGGGTATAACACACCAATCTTGGCTATAGCACATCGATTTGGCCCGAAACCATGGGCTGTAGCACACCGATTTGGCCCGAAAATGCTCCGTTCGCACCGTTTCACCCCTTGGTCCACCCAAATGGCCACGATAAATTAAACGGACAACACTGTGATGATCCCCAACCTCCCTTGCAGGCCCCCATCGATTTACGGCACACACCACGCCCAGACCCCATGCCCACCCTCAAAACCGTGGTGTATAGCACACCGATTTAGCTCGAAAAAGCCCCGTTCGCGCTGTTTCACACGTTTGTCCACCCAAATAGACACGATAAGTTAAACGGACCACACTGGGACGATCCCAAACCTCCCTGGCACGCCCTCATTGATTTTCGGCACACACCATGCCCGAACCCTGGGCCCAGCGATGAAATTGTGGGCTATAGCACACCGATTTGTCCCGAAAATGCCCCTTTCGCATGGTTTCACCTGTTTATCCACCAAAATGGCCATTATCAATTAAATGGACCATACTGGGACGATCCCCAACCTCCTGGAAATTCCCCGTCAATTTTTGGCACACACCACACCCGAACCCCTGGCCCACCCCCAAAACCCCATGGGCTATAGCATACCAATTTGGCCTAAAAAGGCCCCGTTGATGCCATTTGGCATATTTGTCCACCCAAATTGCCACGATAAAATAAACGGACCACACTGGGATGATCCCTAATCTCCCAACCACGACTTCATCGATTTGTCCCACACCACGCCCGGGCCTGGGACCACCCTTGAAATGGTGGGATATAGCACACTGATTTAACCCAAAAATGACCCGTTCATGCCGTTTTGCCCGTTTGTCCTCCCAAATGGCCATGATAAATTAAACGGACCACACTGAGATGATCTCCAACCTCCCTGGCATACCCCCATCGATTTTCGGTTCACACCGTGCCTGGAACCGAGCGCACCCCCGAACCATTGGCTATAACACACCGATTTGGTTTGAAAATGCCCCATTCGCGTCGGTTCGCCCGTTTCTTCACCCAAATGGCCACGATAAATTAAATGGATCACATTGGGACTATCCCCAACCTCCCTGGCATGACCCCGTCAATTTTTGGCCCACACCACGCTCGGACCCCGGGCCCACCCCCAAAACCGTGGGGTATAGCCCACCAATTTGCTCCGAAAAATGCCCCGTTCGCTCAGTATTCCCGTTTGTCCACCCTAATGTCCATTATTAATTAAACGGACCACACTGGGATGATCCCTAACCTCCTCGTCACACCTTCATCAATTTTCGGCCCATACCACGCCCGAACCCCAGGCCCACCCCTGAAATCGTGGGCTATAGCAGACCGATTTTAGCTGAAAATGCACATTCCCGCTGTTTTGCCCGTTTGTCCACCCAAATGGCCACGATAAATTAAACTGACCACACTGGGATATTCCCCAACGTCCCTTGCACGCCCCCATCGATTTTCAGCACACACCTCGCCTGGACCCAGGGCCCACCCTTGAAATCGTGGTAAATAGCACACCGATTTGGCACAAAAATTTCCTGTTCGCACCGTTTCGCCCATTTGTCCATCCAAATGACCATGATAAATTAAACAGACCATTGTGGGACGATCCCTAATCTCTTTAGCACACCCTCATTGATTTTTAACCCACACCATGCCCGAACTCGGGCCCACCCCTAAAACCGTGGGATATAGCACACGGATTTGGCCTGAGAATGCCACGTTCGCGTCATTTCGCCCGTTTGTCAACCCAAATAGCCATGATAAATTAAACAGACCACACTGGGATGATCCCCAACCTCCCTGGCACGCCCTCGTAAACTTTTGGCCCACACCACGCTTGGACCCCGGGCCCACCCCTAAACCCGTGGGCTATAGCACACTGATTTGGCTCGAAAATGCCCCATTTGTGCCTTTTCGCCCGTTTGTACACCCAAATGGCCACGGTAAATTAAACTGACCACACAAGGATGATCCCCAACCTCCCTGGCATACCCTCATCGATTTTTGGCCAACACCACGCTCGGACCCCAGGCCCACCCCCAAAACCCTGGGCTATAGCACACCAATTTGGCTCGAAAACATCCCGTTCGTGTCGTTTTGCCCGTTTATCCACCAAAATAGCCACGATAAATTAAAAAGACCACAATGGGATGATCCCCAATCTCCCTGTCATGCCCCCATCGATTATCGGCCCACACCGCACCCAGACCCCGAGCCCACCCCTTAAACCATGGGCTATAGCACACCGATTTGGCCCTAAAATGCCCTGTTCGCGCCGTTTTGACCGTTTGTCCCCCCAAATGGCCACGATAAATTAAACATCCTTACTGCGATGATCCCCAACCTCCCTGGCACGCCCTCATTAATTTTGTGCCCATACCACACCTGGACCCCGATCCCACCCCTAAATCCATGGGCTATAGCACATCGATTTGTCCCGGCAATGCCCCGTTTGCGCCGTTTCACCCGTTTGTCCACCCAAATAACCAAGATAAATTAAATGGACCATACTGGGACGATCCCCAACCTCCCTAGCATACCCCCATCGATTTTCGGCTAATACCACGCTCGAACCCTAGGCCCACCTCTGAAACTGTGGGTTATAGCATACCGATTTGGCCCGAAAATGCCCTGTTCGCGCCGTTTTGCCCGTTTGTCCACCCTAATAGCCACGATTAATTAAACATAACACACTGGGACGATCCCCAACCTCCCTGGCACGCCCACGAAGATTTTTGGCCCATACCACGCCCGGACCTCGGGCCCACCCCCAAAACCGTGGGCTATAGCACAATAATTTGGCTTGAAAATGCCCCGTTCGCGCCGTTTTTCCCGTTTTTCCACCCAAACGGCCACGATAACTTAAACGGAGCATATTGGGATAATCCCCAAACTCCCTAGCACGCCCCCGTAGTTTTTTGGCTCACACCACGCCCGAACCCCGGGCCCACCCCTGAAACCATTGGCTATAGCACACCAATTTTGCTCAAAAAAGCCCCGTTCGTGCCGTTTCACCCGTTTGTCCAACGAAACAGCTATGATAAAATGAACGGACCACAAAGTGATGATCCTCAACTTACCTGGCATGCCCCTATCGATTTTCGGCCCATACCACGCTCGAACCCCGGCCCCACCCCCAAAACCGTGGACTATAGCACACCGATTTGGACTGAAAATGCCCCGTTCACATAATTTTGCCTGTTTGTCCACCCAAATGGCCACGATAAATTAAACTAACCACACTGGGACGATCCCAACCTCCCTTGCACGCCCCCATCGATTTTCAGCACACACCATGCCCGGACTCCGGGTCCACCCTCAAAATCGTCGTCTATAGCACACTGATTTGGCCCAAAAATTCCTCGTTCACGCCGTTTTGCCCGTTTGTCCTCCCAAATGGCCATAATAAATTAAACGGGCCATACTGGGACGATCCCCAACCTACCTTGCATGCCCCCATCGATTTTCAGCACACACCACACCCAGACCCCGGGCCAACCCTCGAAATCGTGGTCTATAGAACACAGATTTGGCCCGAAAATTCCTCATCCGCGTCGTTTCGCTCGTTTGTCCACCCATATGGCCATGATAAATTAAACGAACCATACTGAGATGATCCCCAACTTCCCTCGCACTACCCCGTTGATTTTCTGCCCACACCACGCTTGAACACCGGACCCACCCTCAAAACCGTTGGCTATTGCACACCGATTTGGCCCAAAAATTCGCCGTTCGCACCGTTTCGCCTGTTTGTCTACTTAAATAGCCACAAAAAACTAAATGGACCACACTGGGACAATCCCCAACCTCCCTGGTATGCCCTCGTCTATTTTTGGGCTACACCACGCCTGGACCTCGGGCCCACCCCCGAAATCATGGCTATAGTACACCGATTTGGCCCAAAAATGCCCTGTTCGCGCTGTTTCACCCGTTTGTCCATCCAAATGGCCACGATAAATTAAACGGACCACACTGAGATAATACCCAACCTCCCTGGCACACCTCCGATAATTTTTGGCCCACACCACGCCCGGACTCTGGGCCCACCCCCAAAATCGTAGGCTAAAGCACATTGATTTTGCCCAAAAATGCCCCGTTCGCGTCGTTTCACCCGTTTGTCAACCCAAATGGCCACGTTAAATTAAACGGACCATAATGGGAAGATCCCCAACCTCCCTGGCACGCCTCCGTCGATTTTTGGCCCACACCACGCTCGTACCACAGGCCCACTCTCGTAATCGTGGGATATGACACACCGATTTGGCCAGAAAATGCCCCCTTCATGCCGTTTGGCCCGTTTGTCCTCCCAAAGGGACACGATAAATTAAACGGACCATATTGGGACGATATCCAACCACCCATGCATGCCACTATTAATTTTTGGACAACACCATGCGCGGACCCCGAGCCCACCCCCGAACCATGGGCTTAGCACATTGATTTGGCCCAAAGATTCCCCGTTCGCCCGTTTGTCTACCCAAATGGCCACGATAAATTAAACGGACCATAATGGGATGATACCCAACCTCCCTGGCATGCCTCAGTCTATTTTTGGCCCACACCACGCCCGAACCCCGATCCCAGCCCCAAAACCATGGGTTATAGCACACACATTTGGCCCGAACATGCCCCGTTCGCGCCGTTTCGCCCGTTTGTCCACTAAAATGGCCACGATAAATTAAACGGACCACACTGGGATGATCCCTAAATTTCCTGGCATGCCCCCGTCGATTTTCTGCCCACACCCTTCCAAAACCCCGGGCCCACCTTTAAAACCGTGGGCTATAGCATATCGATTTTGCCCGAAAATGCCTTGTTCATGTAGTTTCACCCGTTTGCCGACTCAAATGGACACGATAAATTAAATGGACCATACTGGGACTATCCATAACATCCCTGGCACGCCCTCGTTGATTTTCTACCCACACCACACTCGAACCCCCGGCCCACCCCCAAAACCGTGGGCTATATCACACCGATTTGGCTTTAAAATGCCCTGTTCGAGCCGTTTCGCCCGGTTGTCCACCCAATTGGCCACAATAAATTAAACAGACCACACTGGAATGATCCCCAACCTCCATGGCATGCCCCCGTCGATTTTCTGCCCATACCATGTCTAGACCCCGTGACCACCTGCGAAACTGTGGGCTATAGCACATCGATTTGGCCCGAAAATGCCCTGTTCGCATCGTTTCACCCGTTTGTCCACTCAAGTGGCCATGATAAATTAAACGGACCACACTGGGACGATTCCCAACCTCCCTGGCATGCCCCCGTTGATTTTCGGCCCACACCACGCTCGGACCCTGGGCCCACCCCCAAAACCGTTGGCTATAGCACACAGATTTGTCTTGAAAATGCTCCATTTCACCTATTTGTCCACCCAAATGGCCACGATAAATTAAACGGACCACACTGGGATGATCCCCAAATTCCCTGGCACACCCCCGTCGATTTTTGGGCCAGACCACGCCTGGACCCCGATCCCACCGCGAAAATTATGGGCTATAGCACACCGATTTAGCCTAAAAATACTGTGTTCGCGCCGTTTTGCCTGTTTTTCCACCCAAATAGCCACAATAAAATAAACAGACAACACTGGGATGATCCCCAACCTCCCTGGAACACCCCCATCGATTTTCTGCCCACAACATGCCCAGAACCCGTCACTACCTGTGAATCTGTGGGCAATAGCACACCGATTTGGCCCGAAAATGCCTTGTTCGACTCGTTTCGCCCGTTTGTCCACTCAAATGGCCACGATAAATTAAACGGACTATACTGGGATGATCTCCAACCTTCCTGGCACGCCCTCATTGATTTTTATCCCACACCACGCCCGGACCATAGGCCCACCCCCGAAACAGTGGGCTATAACACACCGATTTGGCCCAAAAATACCTCGTTTGTGCCGTTTCGCACGTTTGTCTACCCAAATTACCATGATAAATTAAACGAACCTTACTGGGATGATCCCCAACCTCCCTGGCACGCCCCGGTAAGTTTTGTCCCATACCACGCTTGGACCCCAGGCCCACACTCAAAACCGTTGGCTATTACACACCGATTTGGCCCGAAAATGCCCCGTTCGCGCCGTTTTGCCCGTTTGTCCACCCAAATGGCCACGATAAATTAAACGGACCACACTGGGAAAATCTCCAACCTCCCTGGCATGCCCTCGTATATTTTTGGCCCACATCACGCCCGGACCTCGGGCCCACCCCCAAAATCGTGGGCTATATAGCACATCGATTTTGCCCGAAAATGCCCTATTCACGCTGTTTCTCCCATTTGTCCACTCAAAGGGCCACGATAAATTAAATTTACCATACTAGGACTATCCCCAATCTCCATGGCATGCCTCCGTTGATTTTCGGCCCACACCAGGCTCGAACCCCGGGCCCACCCCGGAAACCATGGGTTATAGCACACCGATTTGGCCCGAAAATGCTCCGTTCACACCGTTTCACCCGTTTATCCACCCAAATGGACACGATAAATTAAACGGACAACACTGTGACGATCCCCAACATCTCTTGTAGGCCCCCATCGATTTACGGCGCACACCACGCCCACCCTCAAAACCGTGGTGTATAGCACACCGATTTAGCTCGAAAAAGCCCTTTTCACGCTGTTTCGCACGTTTGTCCACCTAAATAGACACGATAAATTAAACGGACCACACTGGGACGATCCCAAACCTCCCTGGCACGCCCTCGTTGATTTTCGGAAGAACACACCATGCCTGGACCCTGGGCCCACCGATGAAATCGTGGGCTATAGCACATCGATTTGGCCCAAAAATGCCCCTTTCGCACTGTTTCACCTGTTTATCCACCAAAATGGCCATGATCAATTAAACGGACCATACTGGGATGATCCCCGACCTCCCGGGAATGCCGCCGTCAATTTTCGGCCCACACCACACCCGAACCCCGGGCCCACCCCCAAAACCCCATGGGCTATAGCACACCGATTTGCCCTAAAAATGCCTCGTTGACGCCGTTTTGCCTATTTTTCCACCCAAATCGCCACGATAAAATAAACGGACCACACTGGGATGATCCCTAATCTCCCGAACACGCCTCCATCAATTTGTCCCACACCACGCTCGGGCCTGGGCCTACCCTTGAAACGGTGGGATATAGCACACCGATTTGGCTCGAAAATGCCCCATTTGTGCCTTTTCGCCCGTTTGTACACCCAAATGGCCACAGTAAATTAAACGGACCACACAGGGATGCCCCCGTCGATTTTCTGCCCTCCCCTGTTCGCATCGTTTTGCCCATTTTTCCACTCAAGTGGCCACGATAAATTAAACGGACCATACTGGGACGATCCCTAACCTTCCTGGCATGCCCTCGTTGATTTTTGGCCCATACCACGCCCGGACCCCAGGCTCACCCCAGAAACCGTGGGCTATAGCACACTGATTTGGCCCAAAAATGCCTTGTTCGTGCTGTTTCATCCGTTTGTCCACCTAAATGGCCACGATAAATTAAACGGACCACACTGGGATGATCCCCAACCTCCCTGGCACGCCTCCGTCGATTTTCCGCCGACATCACGCTTGGATCTCGGGCCCACCCTCAAAACCGTTGGCTATTGCACACCGATTTGAACCGAAAGTGCCCCATTCACGCCGTTTTGCTTGTTTGTCCAACCAAATGGCCACGATAAATTAAACGGAAAATACTGGGATGATCCCAACCTCCCTGGCATGCCTCCGTAGATCTTTGGACCATATCACTCCCAGACCCCGGGCCTACCCCCGAAACCGTGGACTATATAGCACACCGATTTTGCCCGAAAATACCCCGTTCGTGGCATTTTGCCCATTTATCCACCCAAATGGCCACGATAAATTAAACAGACCATACTGGGATGATCCCAAACCTCCCTGGCACGCCCACGATGATTTTTTTCCCATACCCTGCCCGGACCCCTGGCCCACAACCAAAACCGCGGTCTATAGCACAATAATTTAGCTCGAAAATGCCCCATTCGCGCCATTTCGCCCGTTTGTCCACCCAAATGGCCATGATAAATTAAAGGGACCATACTGGGACGATCTCCAACCTCCCTTACACGCCCCCATCGATTTTGAGCACACACCACACCCAGACTATGGGTCCACCCTCGAAATCGTGGTCTATAGTACACTGATTTGGCCCAAAAATTCCCCGATCGCGTCGTTTCACCCGTTTGTCCACCCAAATGGCCACGATAAATTAAACGGACCACACTGAGATGATCCCCAACCTCCTTGGGACGCCCCTGTCGATTTTCCGCCCACACCACTCTTAGACCTCGGGCCTACCCTCTAAACCGTTGGCTATTGCCCACCGATTTTGCCCGAAAATACCCCATTCACGCCGTTTCACCCGTTTGTCCACACAAATAGCCATGATAAATTAAACGGACCACACTGAGATGATACTCAAACTCACTGGCACGCCTCCATCAATTTTTTGCCCCCACCACGCCCGGACCCTGGGCGCACCCCCAAAATCATAGGCTATAGCACACCGATTTGGCCCGAAAATGCCCCGTTCGCGTCGTTTCGCCCGTTTGTTAACCCAAATGGCCACGTTAAATTAAATAAACCATACTGGAAAGATCCCTAACCTTCCTGGCACGCCTCCATCAATTTTCAGCCCACACCACACTCGGATCCCGGGCCCACCCCCGTAACCGTGGGATATAGTACATCGATTTGGCCCGAAAATGCCCTGTTCATGCCGTTTCGCCTGTTTGTCCTCCCAAATGGCCACGATAAATTAAACAGAGCACATTGGGATGATCTCCAACCTCCCTGGAACGCCCCCATCAATTTTTAGCCCACACAACACCCGGACCCCGAGCCCACCCCCGAACCGTGGGCTTAGCGCATCGATTTGGCCTAAAAATGCCCCGTTCGGCCGTTTGTCCACCAAAATGGCCACAATAAATTAAACGGACCACACTGGGACGGTCCCCAACCTCCCTAGCACGCCGTCGTTGATTTTTGACCCACACCATGCCCAGACCCCTGGCCCACCCCCAAAACCGTGGGCAATTGAACACCGATTTGTCCCAAAAATGCCCTGTTCGAGTCGTTTTGCCCGGTTGTCCACCCAAATGGCCATGATAAATTAAACGGACCATATTGAAACGATCCCCAAACTCCCTAGCGTGCCCCTGTCGATTTTCAGCCCACATCATGCCTAGACCCCGTGACCACCTGTGAAACTGTGGGGTATAGAACATCGATTTGCCCCGAAAATGCCCTGTTCGCGTCGTTTTGCCCGTTTATCCACTCAAGTTGCCACGATAAATTAAACGGACCATACTGGGATGATCCCCAACCTTCCTGGCACGCCCTCATTGATTTTTGGCCTACCCCACGCCTGGACCCCAGGCCCACCCCCGAAACCGTAGGATATAGCACACAAATTTGGCCCGAAAGTGCCTCATTAGTTCAGTTTCACCCGTTTGTCCACCCAAATGGCCACAATAAATTAAACGGTCCACACTGGGATGATCCCCAACCTCCCTGGTACGCCCTCATCGATTTTTCGCCCACACCATGCTTGGACCCCGAGCCCACCCTCGAAACCGTTGGCTATTGCACACCGATTTGGCCCGAAAATTCCCCATTCGCATCTTTTCACCTGTTTGTCCACCCAAATAGACACGATAAATTAAACGGACAACAATGGGATGATCCCCAACCTCCCTGGCATGCCCCCGTAGATTTTTAGCCCACAGCATGCCCGGACCCCGAGCCCACGCCCGAAACCGTGGGCTATATAGCACACCAATTTGGCCTAAAAATTCCCCGTTCGTACCGTTATGCCCGTTTATCCACCTAAATGGCCACGATAAATTAAACGGACCACACTGGGACGATCCCCAACCTCCCTGGCATGCCCATGTCGATTTTCGGCCCATACCACGCCCGAACCACGGGCCCAACCCCAAGAAAGTGGGCTATAGCACAATGATTTGGCTCGAAAATGCCCTGTTCGCGCCGTTTCGCCCGTTTGTCCACCCAAATGTCCATGATAAATTAAACGAACCACACTGGGACAATCCCCAAACTCCCTGGCACGCCCTCATAGTTTTTCGGCTCACACCACGCCCGAACCCCGATCCCAGCCCTGAAACTGTGGGCTATAGCACATCGATTTTGCCTAAAAAATGCCCCGTTAATGCCGTTTCGCTCGTTTGCCTAACCAAATGGCCATGATAAATTGAACGGACCACAATGGGATGATACCCAACCTCCCTAGCATGCCCTCATCGATTTTTGGCCCATACCACACCCGGACCCCATGCCCAACCCCGAAACCGTGGGCTATAGCACATCGATTTGGCTCGAAAATGCCCCGTTCACAACATTTCACCCGTTTGTCCACCCAAATGGCCACGATAAATTAAACAGACCACACTGGGATGATCCCCAACCTTCTTTGCACGCCCCCATCGATTTTCAAAACACACCACGCCCGGACCTCGGTCAACCCTCGAAATCGTGACCTATAGCACATTGATTTGGCCCAAAAATTCCCTGTTCGCGCTGTATCACCCGTTTGTCCACCTAAATGGCCACGAATATTTAAACGGACCACAATGAGATGATCCCCAACCTCCCTGGCATGTTCCCATCGATTTTCCGCCCACACCACGCTTGGACCCCAGGCCCACCCTCAAAACCGTTGGCTATTGCACACCGATTTAGCCCAAAAATTCACCATTCGCGCCATTTCGCCTGTTTGTCCACCCAAATAACCAAGATAAATTAAACGGATTACACTGAGACGATCCCCAACCTCCCTGGCACTCCCCCGTCTATTTTTGGCAAACACCACGCCTGGACTCCAGGCCCACCCTCAAAACCGTTGGCTATTGCACACCGATTTGGCCCAAAAAAGCCCCGTTCGCGCCGTTTCACTCGTTTATCCACCCAAATGGCCACGATAAATTAAACGGACTACACTGAGATGATACCCAACCTCCCTGTCACACCTCCGTAGATTTTTGGCCCACACCATGCCCGGACCCTGGGTCCACCCCCAAAATCGTAGGCTATGTCACACCAATTTGGCACGAAAATGCCCCATTCGCGCCGTTTCGCTCGTTTTTCAACCCAAATGGCCACATTAAATTAAATAGGACATACTGGGAAGATGCCCAACCTCCCTGGCACGCCTACATCGATTTTTAGCCCACACCACGCTCGGACCCCGGGCACATCCCCATAACCGTGAGATATAGTACACCGATTTAGCCCGAAAATGCCTCGTTCATGCCGTTTCGCCCGTTTGTTCTCCCAAATGGACACGATAAATTAAACGGACCACATTGGAATGATCTCCAACCTCGATGGCACGCCCCCATCAATTTTTGGCCCACACCACGCCCGAACCCCGAGCCCACCCCTGAACCGTGGGCTTAGCACACCGATTTAGCCCAAAAATGCCCTGTTCGCCCGTTTGTCCACCCTAATGGCCACATTAAATTAAACTGACCACACTGGGATGATCCCCAACCTCTCTGGCACGCCCCCATCAATTTTCTGCCCACACCATGCCCAGACCCCGGGCCCACCTACGAAACCGTGGGCTATAGCACATCGATTTGGCCAAAAATCTTCTTGTTTGCGTTGTTTCGCCCGTTTGTCCACCCAAATGGCCACGATAAATTAAATGGACCACACTGGGATGATCCCCAACCTCCCTGTCATGCCCCAATTAATTTTTCGCCCACACCACGCTTGGACACCGGGCCCACTCTCGAAACCGTTGGCTATTGCACACTGATTTAGACCGAAAATTCCCTGTTCGCGCCGTTTCGCCCGTTTGTCCACCCAAATGGCCATGATAAATTAAACGGACAACACTGGAATGATTCCCAACCTCTCTGGCATGCCCCCGTAGATTTTTGGCCTACATCACGCCCGAACCCTGGGCCCACCCCCGATATCGTGGGCTATATAGGACACTAATTTTGCTCGAAAATGCCCCGTTCATGCCGTTTCGCCCGTTTGTCCACCTAAATGGCCACGACAAATTAAACGTACCACACTGGGATGATCCCCAACCTCCCTGGCATGCCCCCGTTGATTTTCGGCCCACACCAAGCTCGGACCCCGGGCCCACCCCCAAAACCATGGGCTATAACACACCAATTTGGCTTGAAAATGCTTTGTTCGCACCGTTTTGCCCGTTTGTCCACCCAAATGGCCATACTAAATTAAACGGACCACACTGAGACGATCCCCAACCTCCCTGGCACACCCCTATTGATTTTCGGCCCACACCACGCCTGGACCCTGAGCCCACCACAAAAACTGTGGGCTATAGCATACCGTTTTGCCTGTTTGTCCGCCCAAATGGCTACGATAAATTAAACGGACCACATTGGGATGATCCCCAACCTCCTTGGCACTCCCCCATTGATTTTCCACCCACACCATGCCCAGAACCCGTGACCACCTTCGAAACTGTGGGCTATAGCACACCAATTTTGCCCAAAAATGCCTAGTTCGCGTTGTTAAACGGACCATTTTGGGACGATCCCCAACCTTCCTGGAATGCCCTCTTTGATTTTTGGCCCATACCACGCCCAAACCCCAGGCCCACCCCCAAAACCGTGGGCTATAGAACACCGATTTGTCCCGAAAATGCCTCATTCGCGCTGTTTCGCCCGTTTGTCAATCCAAATGGCCACGATATATTAAACGGACCACACTAGGACGATCCGCAACCTCCCTGGCAAGCCTCTGTTGATTTTTGGCCCAGACCACGCTTGGACCCCGGACCCACCCTCAAAACCGTTGGCTATTGCACACCGATTTGGTCCGAAAATGCCCCATTTGCGCCATTTTGCCCGTTTGTCCACCCAAATGGCCACGTTAAATTAAACGGACCACACTGGGACTTTCCCCAACCTCCCTGGCATGCCCCCGTAGATTTTTGGCCCATATCACTCCTGGACCCCGGGCCCACCCCCGAAACCGTGGGCTATATAACACAATGATTTTGCCCAAAAATGCCCCGTTTGCGTGGTTTCTCCCGTTTATCCACCCAAATGGCCACGATATATTAAACGGACCATACTGGGACGATCCCCAACCTCCCTGGCCTGCACCTGTTGATTTTTCTCCCACACCACGCCCGAACCCCAGGCCCACCCCCAAAACCTTGGGCTATAGCACACCGATTTTGCCCAAAAACCTCCCTGGCATACCCGCGTCGATTTATAGCACACCGATTTTGCCTAATAATGCCCTGTTCGCGCTATTTTGCCCGGTTATCTACCCAAATGGCCACGATAATTTAAACGAACCACACTGAGACGATACCCAACCTCTTTGGCACGTCCCCATCGATTTTTGGCCTAAACCACACCCGAACACCGGGCCCACTCCTGAAAGTGTGGGCTATAGCACACCAATTTGGCTAGAAAATGCGTCGTTTGTACCGTTTTGCCCATTTGTCCACCCAAACGGACACGATAAATAAAATGAACCACACTGGGATGATCCCCAACCTCCCTGGAATTCCCCCATCGATTTTTTCCCCACACCAATGTCGGGCCCACCCTCGAAACCATTGGGTATATAGCACACCAATTTTGCACGAAAATGCCCTATTCGCGCTGTTTCACCCGTTTGTCCACCTAAACGGCCACGATAAACTAAAAGGACCACACTGGGATGATCCCCAACCTCCCTGGCACGCCCTCGTAATTTTTTTTCCACATCACTACCAGACCCCGGGCCCACCCCCAAAACCGTGGGCTATAGCACACCGATTTTGCCCGAAAATGCCCCGTTCGCGCCGTTTCATCCGTTTGTCCACCCAAGTGGCCACGATAAATTAAACTGACCACACTGGGATGATTCCCAACCTCCCTTGCATGCACCCGTCGATTTTTGGCACACACAACGCCTAGACCCTTGGTCCACCCTCGAAACTGTGGTCTATATCAAAACGATTTAGCCCGAATATGCCCTGTTCGTGCTGTTTCACCCGCTTGTCCACCCAAATAGCCACGAAAAATTAAACGGATCACACTAGGACGATCCCCAACCTCCTTTGCACGCCCTCGTCGATTTTTGGCCCTGACCAAGCCCGGACCTTGGGCCCACCCCCAAAACCATGGGCTATAGCACACCAATTTAGCCCGAAAATGCCCCGTTCACACCATTTCATCCGTTTGTCCACCCAAATGGCCACTATAAATTAAACGGACCACACTGGGATGATCCCCAACCTCCCTGGAACCCTTTCGTTAATTTTTGGCCCATACCACGACTAGACCCGTGCCCACCTCTAAAACTGTGGGCTATAGCACACCGATTTGGCCCGAAAATGGCCCGTTCACAACGTTTCACCCATTTGTCCAGCCAAATAGCCACGATAAATTAAATGGACCACACTGGGACGATCCTCAACCTCCCTGGAATGCTCCCATCGATTTTCGACCCACACCACGCCCGGACCCCGGGCCCACCCCTAAAATCTTAGGCTATAGCACACCGATTTGGCTTGAAAATACCTCGTTCAAGCTGTTTCGCCCGTTTGTCTACCTAAATGGCCACAATAAATTAAACGTACCATACTGGGACGATCACTAACCTCCCTGGCATGCCTCCGTCGATTTTTGTCCCATACCACGCCCGGACCCCGGGCCCTTCCCCGAAACCGTGGGATATAGCAAACCGACTTGGCCTGAAAATGCCCCAAAAATGCCCAGTTCAGGCCGTTTTGCTCGTTCGTCCTCCCAAATGGGCACGAAAAATTAAACCGACCATAGTGGGATAATCCCCAACCTCCCTGGCACACCCCTATCGATTTTCAGCCCACACCGCGCCCGGAACACGGGCCCATCCTCAAAACCGTGGTCTATAGCACACCGATTTGGCCCAAAAATGCCCCGTTGGCGCTGTTTCATCCCTTTGTCAACCCAAATGGCCACTGTAAATTAAACGAACAACACTGGGATAATCCACAACCTCGCTGGCATGCCCCCGTCGATTTTCTGCCCACACCACAACCGAAACCCGAGCCCACCCCTAAAACCCTGGGCTACAACACATCGATTTGGCTCGAAAATGCCCTGTTCACGCCGTTTCGCCCGTTTGTCCACCCAAATGGCCACGATAAATTAAACAAACCATACTCGGATGATCCCGAACCTCCCTGGCAGGCCCCCATCGATTTTTGGCCCGCACCACGCTTGGACCCCGAGAGCACCCCCGAAACCGTGGGCTATAGCACACCGATTTCGCCTAAAAATGCTTCATTTGCGTTATTTCGCCCATTCGTTCACCCAAATAGCCACGATAAATTAGACGGACCATACTGGGACTATCCCCAACTTCCCTGGCACACCTCCATCGATTTTCCGCCCACACAATACCCGGACCCCTGCCCCACACCCAAAGCCGTGGGCTATAGCACAATGATTTGCCCCGAAAATGCCCCAGTCACACCATTTTATCCGTTTGTCCACTCAAATGGCCACGATAAATTAAACGGAACAGACTAGGACGATCCCCTACCTCCCTGGTACGCCCCCATCAATTTTTGGCCCACACCACGCTCTAGCCCTGGTCCCACCCCCGAAATCATGGGCTATGGCACACTGATTTGGCTCGAAAATAGTTCATTTGCACCGTTTTGCCAGTATGTCCACCCAAATTACCATGATAAATTAAACGGACTACACTGGCACGATGCTCAACCTCTCTGGCATTCCCCATCAATTTTTGGCCCACACCACTCTTGGAAATTGGGCCCACCCCCTAAACTGTGGTCTATAGCACACTGATTTTTCCCGAAAATGCCCCGTTCGCGCCGTTTCACCAGTTTCTCCACCCAAATGGCCAAGACAAAGTAAACAGACCACACTGGGATGATCCCCGACCTCCCTAGCACGCCGCCATCGATTTTTGTTCCACACCACACCCGGACCCTAGGGCCACCCCCAAAACCGTAGGCTATAAGACACTGATTTAGCCTAAAAATTCCCGTTCGCGATGTTTCCCTCCTTTGACCACCCAAATGTCCACGATAAATTTAACGGACCATACTGGGATGATCCCCAACCTCCCTGGCATGCCCTCATGTATTTTTGGCCCACACCATGCCCGAACCCCGGGCTCACCCCCAAAACCGTGGGCTATAGCATACCGATTTGGCATAAAAATGCCCCATTTGCACCATTTTGCCCGTTTGTCCACCTAAATGGCCCCGTTAAATTAAACGTACCACATTGGGATGATCCTCAAACTCCCGAGCATGCCCGCATTGAATTTTTGCCCACACCACGCCCGAACCCTGGGCCCACCCCCGAAACTATAGGCTATAACACATCGATTTGGCCTAAAAATGCCCCGTTCGTGCCGTTTCGCCCGTTTTTCAACCCAAATGACCACAAAAAATTAAACGGACCACACTGGGATGATCCCCAACCTCCCTGGCATGCCCCCATCGATTTTCAGCCCACACCACGCTCGGACACCGGGCCCACCACCAAAACCGTGGGCTATTGCACATCGATTTGGCCCGAAAATTCCCCGTTCATGCCATTCCGCCCGTTTGTCCACCCAAATAGCCACGATAAACTAAACGGACTACACTAGGATGATCCCTAACCTCCCTGTCTTTCCCCCGTTGATTTTCGGCCTACACCACACTCGGACCATAGTCCCACCCCCTAAACCGTGGGCTATAGCACACCGATTTGGCTCGAAAATGCCCTGTTTGTGCAATTTTACCCGTTTGTCTACCCAAATGGCCATGATAAATTAAACGAACCACACTGGGACGATCCCCAACCTTTTTTTCATGCCCCCATCAATTTTCTTACCAAACCATGCCCGGACCCTTGGCCCACCCCCAAAACCGTGGGCTATAGCACACTGATTTTGCCCAAAAAGGCCCCGTTCGCACCGTTCTAAATGTTTGTCCACCCAAATATCCAAGGTATACAAAACGAACCACACTGAGATGATCCCTAACCACCTTGGCACGCCCCTATCAATTTTTTCCCTACACCACGCCCGAAACCTGGGCCTACCCCCAAAACCGTGGGCTATAGCACACCAATTTGGCTCGAAAATGCCCAGTTCGCGCCGTTTGCCCGTTTTTCTACCTAAATGGCCACGATAAATTAAATGGACCACACTGGGATGATCCCAAACCTCCCTGGCATGCCCTTATTGATTTTTTGCCTACACCACGCCCGTACCCCAGGCCCAGCCCCAAAACCGTGGGCAATAGCACACTAATTTGGCCTGAAAATGCCCCCTTCCTACCGTTTTGCCTGTTTGTCCACCCAAATGGCCATGTTAAATTAAACAGACTATACTGGGATAATCCCCAACCTCCCGGGCACGCCCCCGTTGATTTTTGGCCCACAGCACGCCCGGACCCCAAGCCCACCCCCGAAACCGTGGCCTATAGCACACTGATTTAGCCCAAAAATTCACCGTTTGCGCCGTTCCGCCTATGTTTCCACCCAAATGGCCACAATAAATTAAACGGACCACACTGGGATGATCCCCAACCTCCCTGGCATGTCCCCATCAATTTTTGACCCGCACCATGCCTGGACCCCGGGCCCACCCTCAATACCGTGGGCTATAGCACATCGATATGGCCCAAAAATGCACCGTTCCTGCCGTTTCGCCAGTTTGTCCACCCAAATAGCCATGATAAATTAAACAGACCACACTGGGACAATCTCCAACCTCCCTCACATGCCCCCATCGATTTTAGGCCCACACCATGCCCGGACCCCAGGCCCACCCATCAAATCGTGGGTTATTGCACACCGATTTGGCCTGAAAACTCCCCGTTTGTGCCGTTTCGCCCGTTTGTCCACCCAAATATCCACGATAATTTAAACGGACCACACTAGGACGATACCCAACCTTTCTGGCAGGCCTCTGTTGATTTTTATCCCACGCCATGCCCGAACCCTGGGCCCACCCTCAAACCCGTGGGCTATCGCACACTTATTTAGCCCAAAAATATCTCGTTCGCACTGCTTCACTCATTTGTCCACCCAAATGGCAACGATAAATTAAATGGACCATATTGGAACGATCCCCAACCTCCCTGGCACACCCCCATTAATTTGCGGCCTACAAGATGCTCGGACCCCGGGCCCACCCTAAAAACTGTGGGCTATAGCATAGAAATTTTGCCCGAAAATGCCCCGTTCACGTCGTTTAAACCATTTGTCCACCCAAATGGCCACGATAAATTAATCGGACCATACTGGGATGATCCCCAACCACCCTAGCACGCCCCCATCGATTTTTGGCCTGCACCACGCCCGGTCCCCGGGCCCATCCCAATAACCGTGGGCTATAGCATACCGATTTTGGCCTAAAATGCCCCGTTGGCGCCATTTCCCCCGTTAATCCACCTAAATAGCCACGATAAATTATATGGACAACATTGGGTCGATCTCCAACCACCCTAGCATGCCCCCATCAATTTTTGGCCGACACCATGCCCGGACCATTGGCCCACCCCCAAAACCGTGGGCTATAGCACACTGATATAGCCCAAAAATGCCCTGTTCACACCGTTTTGCCCGTTTGTCCATCCAAATGGCCACGATAATTAAACCGACTACACTGGAACAAACCCCAACCTCCCTGGTATGTCCCCATCGATTTTCGGCCCACACCACGCCCAGACCCCAGGCCCACCCCCAAAACCATGGGCTATAGCACAATGATTTGGCCTAAAAATGCCCCGTTCGCGCCCGTTGATTTTTGGCCCATACCACACCCGGACCCCGAGCCCACCCCCAAAACCCTGGGCTATAGCACACCGATTTATCCTGAAAGCGTCGAATTCTCGTAGTTTCATCCATTTTTCCACCCAAATGGCCACGATAAATTAAAAGGACCACACTGGAAAGATCGCCAACCTCCCTGGCATGCCCCCGTTGATTTTCAGCCCACACCACGCTCGGACCCCGGTCCTACCCCTAAAACCGTGGCTTATAGTACACCGATTTGGCTCGAAAATGCCCCGTTCACGCGCGTTTCGCCCGTTTGTCCACCCAAATGGCCACGATAAATTAAACGAACCATACTGGGACGATCCTCAACCTCCCTGTCACACCCCCGTCGATTTTCCACAGACACCACACTTGAACCCCGGGCCCACCCTCAAAACCGTTGGCTATTGCACACCGATTTAGCCCAAAAATGACCCGTTCGCACCGTTTTGCCCTTTTGTCCACCCAAATGGCCACGATAAATTAAACGGACAACACTGGGATGATTCCCAACCTTCCTGGCACACCCCCATCAGTTTTTGGCCAACAGCATGCCCGGACCATGGGCCCAACCCCGAAATCGTGGGTTATAGCATAGTGATTTAGCTCAAAAATGACCCATCCATGTCGTTTCACCCGTTTGTCCACCCAAATGGCCACGATAAATTAAACGGACCACACTTGGATGATCTCCAACCTCCCTGGCATGCCTCTGTCAATTTTCGGCCCACACCACGCCCGAATCCCGGTCCTACCCCCGAAACTGTGGGCTATACCTTACCGATTTGGCCGAAAAATGCCTCATTCACGACGTTTCGCCCGTTTGTCCACACAAATGGCAACGATAAATTAAACGGACCACACTGGGATGATCCCAAACCTCCCTGGCATGCCTCCGTTGATTTTTGGCCCACACCACGCCCGGACCCCGAGCCCACCCCCGAAACCTTGGGCTATAGCACAATGATTTAGCTTGAAAATGCCCTGTCCACGTCGTTTCGCCCGTTTTTCCACCTAAATGGCCACGATAAATTAAACATACAACACTGAGATGATCTGCAACCTCCCTCGGATTCCCCCATCTATTTTTGGCCCACACCATCCCCGAAGCCCAAGCCTACCCCCGAAATCGTGGGCTATAGCATACTGATTTGGACAGAAAATGCCCCGTTTGTGCCGTTTTGCCCGTTTGTCCACCCAAATGGCCACGATAAATTAAACAGACCATACTGGGACGAACCCCAATATCCCTGGTATGCCCCCATCAATTTTTGGCCCACCCCACACCCGGACCCTGGGCCCACCCCCGAGACCGTGAGCTATAGCACACCAATTTGGTCTGAAAATGCCCCGTTTATGCTGTTTCACCCGTTTGTCCACCCAAATGGCCACGATAAATTAAACAGACCACACTAAGATGATTTCCAACCTCTCTATCAGCCCCCCGTCGATTTTCGGCCCACACCACCCCCGGACCCTGGGCCCACCCCCAAAACCGTGGGCTATAACACACTTCATTGGCTCAAAAATGCCCCATTCGCACCTTTAGCCCGTTTGTCCACCCAAATGGCCATGATAAATTAAAAGGACTACACTGGGATGATCCCCAACCTCCTTGGCACACCCCCAATGATTTTTGGCCCACACCACGCCCAGACCCTGGGCCAACCCCCAAAACCATGGGCTATAGCACACCGATTTGGCCTGAAAAAGCCCCGTTCTCGCCGTTTCTCCCCTTTTTCCACCTAAATGGCCACGATAAATTAAACGAACCACATTGGAAAGATCCCCAACCTCCCTGGCACGCCCCCATCGATTTTCGAAGCACACCACGCTCGAACCCACCCCCAAAACTGTGGGCTATAGCACACCAATTTTACGTAAAAAAGCCCCATTTGCGTCGTTTTGCCCGTTTGTCCACCAAAATAGCCACGATAAATTAAACCCACCATACTGGGATGATCCCAAACCTCCTTGGCATGCTCTCATAGATTTTCAGCCCATACTACGCTTGGACCCCGGGCCTACCCCTAAAATCGTGGGCTATAGCACACTGATTTGGCCCGAAAATGCCCCGTTAGTGCCTTTTTACCCGTTTTTCAATCGAAATTGCGACGATAAATTAAACGGACCATACTGGTATGATACCCAACCTCCCTAGCACGCCCCTGTCAGTTTTAGGCCCACACCACGCCCGGACCCCTGGCCCACCCCCGAAACCGTGGGCTATAGCACATTGATTTGGCCCGAAAATGCCCCGTTCGAGCCGTTTCGCCCGTATGTCTACCCATATGGCCACGATAAGTTAAACGAACGACACTGGGACTTTCCCCAACCTCCCTGGCGTGCCCCCATCAGTTTTTGTCCCACACCACGGCTGGACCCCAGGACCACAACCGAAACCGTGGGCTATAGCACACCGACTTAGCCCAAAAATGCCCCATTCGAGCCGTTTCGTCCGTTTGTCCACCCAAATGGACACGATAGATTAAACAGACCATACAGGGATGATCCCTAACCTCCCAGCCATGCCCCCGTCGATTTTTGACCCGCACCACGCCCGGACCCCCGGCCCACCCCCGAAACCGTGGGCTATTGCACACCAATTTGACCCAAAAATAAACCGTTCCAGCCGTTTCTCCCGTTTGTCAACCCAAAATGGCCACAATAAATTAAACGAACCACACTGGGACGATCCCCTACCTCCCTGGCACGCCCTCATCGATTTTTGGCCCACACCATACTCGGAGCTCAGGCCCACCCTCGAAACCGTGGGCTATAGCAACCAATTTTGCCCGAAAATGCCCGGTTTGGGCCGTTTTGCCCGTTTGACCACCCAAATGGCCACGATAAATTAAACGGACCACACTGGGATGATCCCTAACTTCCCTGGCACGTTCTCATCGATTTTGAGCCCACACCACACACGTACCTGGGCCCACCCCCAAAATAATAGGCTATAGCACACTAATTTGACCAAAAAATGCCCGCTCGCGCCGTTTCTCCTTTTTGTCCACACAAATAACCACGATAAATTAAACGAACCATACTGGGACGATCCCTAACCTCCTTGGCACGCCTCCGTCGATTTTTGGCCCATACCACAGCCGGACCCCAGGCCCACCCCCGAAACCATGGGCTATAGCATACCGATTTGGCTCTAAAATACCATGCTCGCGCTGATTCGCCCGTTTGTCCACCCAAATGGCCACGATTAATTAAACGGACCACACTGGGATGATCCCCAACTACCCTAGCCATCATTTTCGATTTTTGAATCACACCACTCCCACCCCCGGGCTAACCCCCAAAACCGTGGGTTATAGCACACCGATTTGGCCGAAAAATGTCCCGTTTGCACCGTTTCGCCTGTTTGTCCACCCAAATATCCATGATAAATTAAACGGATCATACTGGGACTATCCCCAACCTTCCTAGCAAGCCTCCTTTGATTTTCGGCCCACCCCACACTCGGATCCCGGGCCTACCTCCGAAACTGTGGGCTATAGCACACCGATTTGGCTCAAAAATACCCCCTTTGCGCCCTTTCGCTCGTTTGTCCATCCAAATAGCCTCGATAGATTAAATGGACCATACTAAGATGATCCTCAACCTCCCTGGTATGCCCCCATCAATTTTTGACCCCAACCATGCCCGGCCCCAGGCCCACACCCAAAACCGTGGGCCATAGCACACCGATTAGGCCTGAAAACACCTAATTAGTGCGGTTTTGCCCGTTTGTCCACCCAAATGTCCACGATAAATTAAACGTACCCACTCGGATAATTCCTAACCTCTCTAGCCCGCCCACATTAATTTTCAGCGCACACCACGTCCGTACCCCGAGCCAACCACCAAAACCGTAGCCTATAGCACACCGATTTGGCCCAAAAAATGATCCATTTACGCCATTTTTCCCGTTCGTCCACCCAAATGGCCACGGTAAATTAAACGGACAACACTGGAATGATCCCAAACCTCCCTGGCACGCTCCCTTCAATTTTTTACCCACACCACGCCCGGACCCCTGGCTCACCCCCAAAACCGTGGGCTATAGCACACCGATTTGGTTCGAAAATGCCATGTTCGAACCGTTTCGCCCATTTATCCACCCAAATGGCCACGATAAATTAAAATGACCACACTGAGATGATCCCCAACCTTCCTGCCAAGCCCCCATCAATTTTCGGCCTACACCACACCCGAACCCCGGGCCCACCACCAAAATTATGTGCTATACCACACCGATTTGGCCCAAAAATGCCCCGTTTGAGCTTTTTCGCCCGTTTGTCCACCCAAATGGCCACGATAAATTAAACGGATCACACTGGGATGATCCCCAACCTCATTAGCACGCCCTCATCAATTTTTTACCCACACCACGCCCGAATCCCCGGCCCACCCCCAAAACCGTGGGCTATAGCACACCAATTTGGCCCAAAATGCCCCATTCGCGCCGGTTCGCCCTTTGTCCACATAAATAGCCACGATAAATTAAATGGACCATACTGGGAAGATCCCAAACCTCCCTGGCTCGCCCCCATTGATTTTCGGCCCACACCACGCTCGAACCCGGGCCCACCCCCCCCCCCCCCAAAATCGTAGACTATAGAATTTGGCCCAAAAATGCCCCGTTCGCGCCGTTTCACCCGTTTGTCCACCTAAATGGCCATGATAAATTAAACGGACCACACTAGGATGATCCCAAACCTCCCTGGCACGCCCCCATCAATTTTCGGCCCACCCCACGCCCGGATCCTAGTCCCACCCCTGAACTGTGGGCTATATCACACCAATTTGTCCCGAAAATACCCCATTCACGCAGTTTTGCCCGTTTGTCCTCCCAAATGGACACGATAAATTAATTGGACCACACTGGGATGATCCCCAACCACCCTGGCACACCCTTGTCGATTTTGGACCCATGCCACGCCCGGACCCCGGGCCTACCTCCGAAATCGTGGGCTATAGCACACCGATTTAGCCCAAAAATGCCTCTGTCGTGCTGTTTCTCCTGTTTGTCCATCCAAATAGACACGATAAATTAAATGGACTACACTGGAATGATCTCCAACCTCCCTGGCATGCCCCCATCGATTTACGGCCTACACCACATCTGAACACACCGATTAGGCAAGAAAATGCCCCGTTCGCTCTCTTTTGCCTGTTTGTCCACCGAAATGGCCACGATAAAATAAACGGACCACACTAGGATGATCCCCAACCTCCCTGGAATGCCCCCATCAAATTTTGGACCACACCACGCCAAGACCGCGGGCCCACCCCCAAAACCATGGGCTATGGCACAATGATTTGGCCGAAAAATGCCCCATTCGCACCGTTTCACCCGTTTTTCATTCCAAATGGCCACGATAAATTAAAGGGACCACACTGGGATGATCCCAAACCTCCCTGTCACGTACCCATCAATTTTTGGCCCATACCACACCCGAAAATGCCCAGTTTGTGTCATTTCGCTCATTTGTCCACCCAAATGGCCACGGTAAATTAAACGGACCACACTGGGATGATTTCTTACCTCCCTAGCATATCTCCATCAATTTTTGACCCACACCATGCCTAGAACCTGGGCCCACCCCTAAAACCGTGAGCTATAGCACATCTATTTGGCCCAAAAACACCCCGTTCGTATGTTTTCGCTCGTTTGTCCGTCCAAATGGCCACGATAAATTAAACGGACCGTACTGGGATGATCCCCAACCTCCCAGGAACTCCCCTATCAATTTTTAGCCCACACCACACCCGGACCCCTGGCCTACCCCCGAAAATGTGGGCTATAGCACACCAATTTAGCCCAAAAATGCCTCGTTCGCACCGTTTCGCCCGTTTGTCCCCCCAAATAGCCACGATAAATTATACGTACCACACTGGGATGATCCCCAAAATCCCTGGCACACCCCCGTCAATTTTTGACCTACATCACGCTCGGACCCCTGGCCCACCCCAAAAATCGTGGGCTATAGCACCCCGATTTGGCCCAAAAACTCCCCGTTTGCACCATTTCGCCCGTTTGTCTACCCAAATGGCCACAATAAATTAAACATACCACACTGGGACGATCCACAACCTCCCTGGCATGCCCCCATCAATTTTTGACCCACACCACATTCGGACTCCGGGCCCACCCCCAAAACCATTGGCTATAGCTCACCGATTTTGCTCGAAAATGCCCTGTTCGCGCTGTTTCGCTCGTTTGTCCACCCAAATATCCACGATAAATTAAACGGACTACACTGGGACGATCCCCAACCTCCCTTGCACGCCTCCATCAATTTTCAACCCACACTATACCCGGACCCCGGGCCCACCCCCGAAACCATGGGCTTTAGCACTTTGATTTTGCCCGAAAATTCCCCATTCACGCCGTTTTGCCTGTTGGTCAACCCAAACAGCCACAATAAATTAAACGGACCATACTGGGAAGATCCCAACCTCCCTGTCATGCCCCCGTTGATTTTCGGCCGACACCACGCCCGTACTACGGACCCACCCCCAAAACCGTGGGCTATAGCACTTCAATTTATCCCGAAAATAACCCATTTATGCTATTTCGCCCGTCTGTCCACCCAAATGGCCACGGTAAATTAAACGGACCATACTGGGACGATCCCAAACCTCCATGGCATGCCCCTGTCAATTTTTGGGCCACACCACGCCCAGACCCTAGGCCCACCCCTAAAACTGTGGGCTATAGCACACCGATTTTGCCGGAAAATGCCTTGTTCGCGCTGTTTTGCCCGTTTGTCCATCCAAATGGCCACGATAAATTAAACGAACAACACTGAGACGATCCCTAACCTCTCTGGCATGCCTCCGTCGATTTTAGACCCACACCGCTCCCAGAACCTGGGCCCACCCCTAAAACTGTAGGCTATAGCACACCGATTTGGCCCGAAAACACCCCGTTCATGTCGTTTCAACCGTTTGTCCACCCAAATGACCACGATAAATAAAACAGACCATACTGGGATGATCCCCAATCTCCAGGAACGCCCTCATCGATTTTTGGCCCACACCACGCCCTGATCACGGGCTCACCCCTAAAATCGTGGACTATAGCACACCAATTTGGCCTGAAAATGCCCCGTTCATGCCATTTTGCCTGTTTGTCCACCTAAATGGCCAGGATAAATTAAATGAACCATACTGGGACAATCCCCAACCTCCCTGGCACACCCCCGTTGATTTTTTGACCCACACCACACCCGAACCTCTGGCCCACCCATAAAATTGTGGGCTATATCACACCGATTTGGCCCGAAAATGCCCCGTTCGTGCCGTTTCGCCCGTTTGTCCACCCAAATGGCCACAATAATTTAAACGGACAACACTAGGATGATCCCAAACCTCCTTGGCATGCCATCTTCAATTTTTGGCCCACACCACGTTCGGACCCCGAGCCCACTACCAAAACCGTAGGCTATAGCACACCGAATTGGCTCAAAAATGCCCCGTTCCCGCCGTTTCGCCCGTTTGTCCTCCCAAATTGCCATGAAATATTAAACGGACCACGCTAGGATGATCCCAACCTCCCTGGTATGCCCCCGTCAATTTTCGGCCAACAGAATGCCCGTACCCCGGTCCCACCCCCAAAACCTTGGGCAATAGCACACTAATTTGGCCCAAAAATGCCCCGTTCGTGCCGTTTCGCTCATTTGTCCACCCAAATGGACACGATAAATTAAACAAACCACACTGGGATGATCCCCAACCGTGGGCTATAGCACATCGATTTTGCTCGAAAATGCCTCGTTCGCGCCGTTTCGCCCGTTTGTCCCCCCAAATTGCCACAATAAATTAAATGGACCACACTAGGACAATACCCAACCTCCCTGGCATTCCCCCATCGATTTTTGATCCACACCACGACAGGATCCAAGGCCCACCCCTGAAATCGTAGGCTATTGCACATCGATTTGGCCCAAAAATGCCCCGTTTGCGCCGTTTCGCCCGTTTGTCCACCCAAATGGCCACGATAAATTAAACGAACCACACTGTGATGATCTCCAACCTCCCTGGCATGCCCCCGTTGATTCTCTGCCCACACCACGCCCGTACCCCTGGCTCACCCCCAAAACCGTGGGCTATAGCACACCGATTTGGCCCGAAAATACCCAATTCGCGCTGTTTCACCCGTTTGTCCACTAAAATCCCCACAATATTTTAAACGGACCACACTGGAATGATCTCCAAACTCCCTGACATGCCCCCAGTCAATTTTCGATCCACACTATGCCTAGACACTGGGCCCACCCCCAAAATTATGGGCTATAGAACACCGATTTGACCCAAAAATACCCCGTTCGTCCCGTTTTGCCTATTTCTCCACCCAAATAGCAAGGATAAATTAAATGGAACACTCTAGGACGATCCCCAACCTCCCTGGCATTCTTCCATCAATTTTTTACCAACACCGCGCCCGAACCCCAAGCCCACCTCCAAAACCGTGAGCTATAGCACATCGATTTGGCCCGAAAATGCCCCATTCGCGTTGTTCCGCCTATTTGTCCGCCCAAAAGGCCACGATAAATTAAACATACCATACTAAGACGATCCCCAATCTCTCTGGCACACCTCCGTTGATTTTTGTCCCACATTATGCTCGGACCTCGGGCCCACACTCAAAATCGTGGGCTATAGCATAACTATTTAGCCCGAAAGCTCCCCGTTCGCACAGTTTTGCCCGTTTGTCCAATCAAATGAACACGATAAATTTAAAGGACCACACTGGAACGATCCCCAACCTCCCTAGCATGCCCCCGTCAATTTTTGGCCCACACCACGCCCGTACATTTGGCCCACCCCTGAATCCGTGGGCTATAGCACACTGATTTAGCCCCAAAACACCCCGTTCATGCCGTTTTGCCCGTTTGTCCACCTAAATTGCCACGATAAATTAAACGGACCACACTAGGACGATCCGAAACCTCTCGGGAATGTCCCCGTCAATTTTTGGACCACACCATGCTCGGACCCCAGGACCACCCCCGAAACCGTGGGCTATAGCACACCAATTTTGCTCGAAAACACCCAATTCGCGCCTTTTCACCCGTTTGTCCACCCAAATAGCGACGATAAATTAAATGGACCACACTGGGATGATCCCCCCAACCACCCTGGCATGCCCCCATTTATTTTCAGCCGACACCACGCCCGGACCTCGGGCCCACCCTAAAAAACGTGGACTATAGTATACCCATTTGGCTCGAAAACTCCCCGTTCGCACAGTTTCGTTCGTTTGTCCACCCAAATGGCCACGATAAATAAAATGGACCACACTGGGATGATCCCTAAACTCCCTAGCACGGACCCATCGAGTTTTGTCCCACACCATACCTGGACCCCAGGCCCATCCCCGAAATCGTGGGCTATATCACACCGATTTGGCCTAAAAATTCCCCGTTCACGTCGTTTTGCCCGTTAATCCACCCAAATGGCAACGAAAAATTAAATGAACCATAGCGGGACAATCCCCAACCTCCCTGGCATGCCCCCGTCAATTTTTAGCCCACACCACGCTCGGACCCCAAGCCCACCCCTGAAACCGTGGTCTATAGCACACTGATTTGGCCTGAAAATTCCCCATTCGTGTTGTTTCGCCCGGTTGTCCAACCAAATGGCCATGATAAATTAGACAGACCACACTGGGATGATCCATAACATTACTGGGACCACACCGAAACCGTGGGCTATAGCACACCGAATTGGCCCAAAAATGCCCCGTTCATGTCGTTTCGCCTGTTTGTCCACCCAAATGGCCACGATAAATTAAATGGACCACAATGGGATGATACCCAGCCTTCCTGGAACGCCCCCATTGATTTTTGTCCCACACCACGCCCGAATTACTGGCCCACCCTGAAACCGTGGGCAATAGCACACTGATTTGGCCAAAAAATGTCTTGTTCGCGCCGTTTCACTCGTTTGTCCATCCAAATGGCCACGATAAATTAAACAGATCACAATGGGACAATCCCCAACCTCTTTGGAATTCCCCCGTCGATTATCGGCCCATACTATGCCCGTACCTTGGGCTCACCCCCGAAACCATGGGCTATAGCACACCGATTTATCCCGAAAATGCCCCGTTCATGCCGTTTCACCCGTTTGTCCACCCAAATGGCCACGATAAATTAAACGAACCATACTGGAATAATCCCCAACCTCCCAAGAATACCTCAATCAATTTTTGACCAACACCACACTCGAACCCCAGGCCCACCCTCGAAACCGTGGGCTATAGCACACATATTTGGGCCATAAATGACCCGTTCGCGCTGTTTCACCTGTTTGTCCACCCAAATGGTAATAATAGATTAAATGGACCACACTGAAATGATCCCCGACCTCCCTGGCACGCCACCATCAATTTTTGGCACACACCACGCCCGTACATTGGGCCCACCCCCAAATCCGTGGGCTATAACACACGGATTTAGCTCGAAAACACCCCGTTCGCGCCGTTTTTCCTGTTTATCCACCCAAATTGCCACGATAAATTAAACAGACCACACTGGGACAATTCGAAACCTCCCTGGAATGCCTCCATCGATTTTTGGCCCACACCACGCCCGGACCTCATGCCCACCCTCGAAACCGTGGGCTATAGCACAATGATTTCACCCGAAAGCATCTTGTTCACGCAGTTTCGCCCGTTTGTCCAACCAAATGGCCACGACAAATTAAACGGACCACACTGGGATGATCCCCAACATCCCTGGCACACCTCCGTCCATTTTTGTCCCACACCAAGATCGTACATTTGGCCTACCCCCGAATCCGTGGGCTATAGCACTCCGATTTGGCCGAAAAACACCCTGTTCACGCCGTTTTCCCCGTTTGTCCACCCAAATTGCCATGATAAATTAAACGGAACACACTGCTATGATCCGCAAACTCCCTAGAATGTCCTCATTGATTTTTGACCCACAACACGCCCGGACCCCAGGACCACCCCCGAAACCGTGGGCTATAGCACACCGGTTTTACCCGAAAACACCCTGTTCGCGCCGTTTCGCCCATTTGTCCACCCAAATGGCCACGATAAATTAAACGGACCACACTGGAATAATCCCTAACCTCCCTGGCACGCCCCCGTCAATTTTCGGCCGACACCATGCACGGACCTTGGGCCCACCCTCAAAACCGTGGGCTGTCGCACACCCATTAGGCTCGAAAACTCCCCGTTCGCGCAGTTTCATTCGTTTGTCTGCCCAAATGGCCACAATAAATTAAACAGAGCACACTGGAATGATCTCCAACCTCCCTGGCACGGCCCCATCAATTTTTGGCCCACACCATGCCCGGACCCCAGGCCCACCCCCGAAACCATGGGCTATATCACATCGATTTAGCCCGAAAATGCCCCGTTCGCGTCGTTTCACCCGTTTATCCACCCAAATGGCCACAATAAATTAAATGGACCACACCAGGATGATCCCCAACCTCCCTGGCATGCCCCCATCGATTTTCAGCCCACACCATGCCCGTACCCCAAGCCCATCCCTGAAACCGTGGGCTATAGCACACTGATTTGGACGAAAAATTCCCCGTTCGCGCCGTTTCACCCATTTTTCCACCCAAATGGTCATGATAAATTAGACGGACCACACTAGAATGATCCTCAATCTCCCTGGCATGGAACCATCAATTTTCAGCCCACACCACGCCCGGACCCTGGGCCCACCACAAAACCATGGGCTATAGCACATCGATTTGGCCCAAAAATGCCCCGTTCACGCCGTTTCGCCCGTTTGTCCACCCAAATGGCCACGATAAATTAAACGGACCACAATAGGATGATACCCAACCTTCCTTGCATGCCCACGTCGATTTTTGGCACACACCACGCCCGAATCCCTGGCCTACCCCAAAACCGTGGGCAATAGCACACTGATGTGGTCCAAAAATGCCTTGTTCGCACCGATTTGCCCGTTTGCCCACCAAAATAGCCATGATAAATTAAACGGATTAGACTAGGATGATCCCCAACCTCCCTGGCACACCCCCATCGATATTCGGCCCACACCACTCTCGGACCACGAGCCCAACCCCAAAACCATGGGCTATAGCACACCGATTTGGCCCAAAAATGCCCCGTTCACTCTGTTTCGCCCGTTTGTCCACCCAAATGGCCACGATAAATTAAACGGACCACAATGGGATGATACCCAACCTTCCTTGCATGCCCACATCGATTTTTGTCCCACACCACGCCCGAATCCCTGGCCTACCCCAAAACCATGGGCAATAGCACACTCATGTGGTCCAAAAATGCCCTGTTCGCGCCGATTTTCCCGTTTGTCCACCAAAATAACTATGATAAATTAAACGGATCAGACTAGGATGATCCCCAACCTCCCTGGCACACCCCCATCAATATTCGGCCCACACCACTCCCGGACCACGAGCCCAACCCCAAAACCATGGGCTATAGCACACCGATTTAGCTCGAAAATTCCCCGTTTGCGTCGTTTCGCTCGTTTGTCAACCCAAATGGCGACGATAAATTAAATGGACCATACTGGGATGATTCACAACCTTCCTGGCATGCCCCCGTAAATTTTTGGCCCACCCCACGCCCCAACCCCGGGCACACCCCCGAAACCATAGGCTATAGCACATCGATTTGACCCAAAAATAATCCACTCGCGTCGATTCGATCGTTTGTCTACCCAATGGACAAGATAAATTAAATTGACCATACTGGGATGATCCCAACCTCCCTGGCACGCCCCCATCAATTTTTGGTCTACACCACATCCGGACCCCGGGCCCACCCCCAAAATCGTGGGCTATAGCTTATCGATTTGGCCCGAAAACGCCCAGTTTGCGCCATTTTGACCGTTTGTCCACCCAAATGGCCACGATAAATTAACGGACCACACTGGGATGATCCTCAACCTCCCTGGAATACCCCCGTCGATTTTCAGCCCACACAACACTCGGATCCCGGGCCCACTCCCTAAAATGTGGGCTATAACACATCGATTTAGCCTGAAAATGACCCGTATGCACTGTTTCGCCCGTTTGTCCATCCAAATGGCCACGATAAATTAAACAGACCACACCGGGATGATCCCCAACCTACCTAGCACGCCTCCGTTGATGTTTGGCCCACACCATGCCCGGACCCCGAGCCCACCCCCAAAACCATGGGCTATAGCACACTGATTTAGCCTGAAAATGCCCGGTTCATGCTGTTTCGCCCGTTTGTCCATCCAAATGGCCACGATAAATTAAATGGACCACACTAGGATGATTCCCAACCTCCCTGGCACGTCACCATCGATTTTTGGCCCAAACAAAGCCCCGATCCCAAGCCCACCCCCAAAACCATGGGCTATAGCACATCGATTGAGCCCGTAAATGCCCCATTCGCGCCGTTTCAACCATTTTCCACCCAAATGGCAACGAGAAATTAAACGGACCATACTGGGATGATACCAACCTTTGTGGCATGCCCCAGTCAATTTTCAGCCCACACCACACCCAGACCCCGGGCCCACCCCCGAAACTGTGGGCTATAACACATCGATTTGGCCCAAAAAAAGCCCCATTTGCACTGTTTTGCCCGTTTGTCCATCTACATTGGAACGATAAATTAAACGGAACAAACCGAGGCGATCCCCAACCTCCCTGGCATGCACCCTTTGATTTTCGGCCCACACCACGCCCGAACCCCGGGCCCACTACTAAAAACATGGGCTATAGCACACTGATTTGGCCCAAAAATGCCTCGTTCGTGCCGTTTCGCCTGTTTGTCTACCCCAATGGCAACGATAAATTAAACAGACCACATTGGGATGATCCCTAACCTCCCTAGCACGGTCCCATCAATTTTCAGCCCACACCACCCCCGAACCCCGATCCCACCCCAAAAACTGTGGGTTTTAGCACACCGATTTGACCCGAAAATGCCCCGTTCATGCCATTTTACCCGTTTGTCCACCCAAATAGCCACGATAAATTAAATGGAATATACTGGGACGATCCCCAACCTCCCTGGCATGCCCCCATCAATTTTCGGCCAACACCACGCACGTACCCCGAACCAAACCCCGAAACAATGGGCAATAGCACACCGATTTAGCCTGAAAATGCACCGTTCGCGCCGTTTCGCCCGTTTGTCCACCAAAATAGCCATGATAAATTAAACGGACCACACTGGGATAATTTCCAACCTCCCTGGCATGCCCCCATCAATTTTTGGCCCACACCATGCCCAAAACCCAGGCCCAACCCCAAAACCGTGGGCTATAGCACATTGATTTGGCCAGAAAATTCCACATTCGTGCCGTTTCGCCTGTTTGTCCAAAAAATGGCCACGTTAAACTAAACGGACCACACTGGGAAGATCCTTAACCTTCCTCGCATACCCCCATTAATTTTCGACCCGCACCACGCCCTGACCCCAGCCCCACCCCAAAATCGTGGGCTATAGCACACCAATTTGGCCCAAAAATGCCCTGTTCACGCCGTTTCGCCCGTTTGTGCACCCAAATAGCCACGATAAATTAAACGGACCACACTGGGATGATCCCCAACCTCCCTGGAACACCCTTATCGATTTTGGGTCCACACCACGCCCTGACCCCGAGCCCACCCCCGAAACCGTGGGATATAGCACATCGATTTGGCCCGAAAATGCCACATTCACGTCGTTTTGACCGTTTGTCCACCCAAATGGGCACAATAAATTATACGGACCTCACTGGGATGATCCCCAACTTCCCTGGCACGCCCTCATTAATTTTCGTCCCACACATGCTCGAACCCTGGGCCCACCCCCGAAACCGTGGGCTAAAACACATCGATTTGGCTCGAATACGTCCCGTTCACGCAGTTTCGCCCGTTTGTTCATCCAAATAGCCACGATAAATTAAATAGACCACACCGGGATGATCCCCAACCACCCTGGCATGCCCCCATCAATTTTTGATCTACACCACGCCCGGACCCCGAGCCCACCCCCAAAACCGTGGGCTATAGCACACCTATTTGGCCCCAAAAAGCCCCTTTGGTGCCATTTTGCCCGTTTATCCACCCAAATGGCCACGATTAATTAAACGGACCACACTGGGACGATCCCCAACCTCCCTGGCACACCCCCATTCATTTATGGCCGACACCACGGTTGGACCCTGGGCCCACCCCCTAAAACCATGGACTATAGCACACCGATTTGTTCCAAAAATAGCCTATTTGCGGCGTTTCGACCATTTGTCCACCCAAATGGCCACGATAAATTAAACAGACCACACTGGGACAATTCCCAACCTCCTTGGCACGCCCCATTGATTTTTGGCCCACACTACGCCCCGTCCCTGGGCCCAACCCCAAAACCGTGGGCTATACCACATTGATTTTGCCCACAAATGCCCGTTCGCGCCGTTTCGCCTGTTTGTCAACTCAAATGGCCACGATAAATTAAACAGACAACAATGGGACGATCCCCAACCTCCCTGTCATGCACCGATAAATTTTTGGCCCACACCACGCCCGGACCCTGGGCCCCTCCCAAAAACTGTGGACTATAGCACAACGATTTAGCCCAAAAATGCCCTGTATGCTTAGTTTTGCCAATTTGTCCACCCAATGACCACTATAAATTAAACGGACCACACTGGGACGATCCCCAACCTTCCTAGAACACCCCCGTTGATTTTTGGCCCACACTGTGCCCAAACCCCGGGCCCACCCCCAAAACGTGGGCTATAGCACACCGATTTGGCCCGAAAACGCCCCGTTCGCACCTTTCGCCAGTTTCTCCACCCAAATGGCCATGATAAATTAAACAGACCATACTGGCACACCCCTATCGATTTTTGGACCACACCAGGCTCAGGCCCCGGGCCCACCCCTGAAACTGTGGGCTATAGCACATCGATTTGGCCCAAAAATGCTCTGTTCACACTGTTTCGCCCGTTTGTCCATACAAATATCCACGATAAATTAAACGGACCATAATGGAACGATCCCCAACCTATGAGGCATACCCCCGTCAATTTTTGGCCCACACCACGCCCATACATTGGGCCCACCCCCAAAACCATGGGCTATAGCACACCGATTGTGCCCAAAAATACCCTGTTCAAGCCGTTTCTCTCGTTTGTCTTCCCAAATGGCAACGATAAATTAAAAAGACCCAACTGGGATGATCCCCAACCTCTCTGTCATGCCCCCATCGATTTTCGGTCGACACCACGCCCGAACCTTTGGCCCACCCTCAAAATCGTGGGCTATAGCACACTGATTTGGCTTGCAAACTCCTCGTGCTCACAGTTTCATTTGTTTGTCCACCCAAATAGCCACGATAAATTAAATGGACAACACTGGGGTGATCCCCAACCTCCCTGGAACGGCCCCATCGATTTTCAGTGCACACCATGCCCGGACCCCAGGCCCACCGCCAAAACTGTTGGCTAAATCACATCGATTTGGCCCAAAAATTCCCCGTTTGCATCGTTTCTCCCGTTTATCCACCCAAATGGCCACGATAAATTAAGTGAACCACACCGGGATGATACCCAACCTCCCTCGCATGCCCACGTCGATTTTCAGTCCACACCACGACCGGACCCCGAGCCCAACCCCAAAACCGTAGGTTATAACACACTGATTTGGCTCAAAAATTCCCAGTTCACGCCGTTTCGCCCATTTGTCCACCCAAATGGCCACGATAAATTAAACGGACCACACTGGGAAGTCCCTAACCTCCTTCGCACGCCTCCATGGATTTTTAGCCCACACCACGCCCAGACCTCGGGCCCACCCCCAAAACCGTGGGCTATAGCACAACGATTTGGCTCAAAAGCTCCCCGTTCGCGCAGTTTTGCCTATTTGTCCAATCAAATGGGCACGATAAATTAAACGGACCACACAGGGATGATCCACAACCTCCCTAGAATGCCCCCGTCGATTTTTGGCCCACACTACGCTCGATTTCCTTTCCCACCCCCGAAACCGTGGGCAATAGCACATCGATTTTGCTCGAAAACACCCTATTCACACCGTTTTTCCTGTTTGTCCACCCAAATAGACACGATAAATTAAACAGACCAACTGGGATGATCCCCAACCTCTTTGCCATGCCCCCGTTGATTTTCAGCCCACACCACGCTCGGACATCAGGCCAACCCCCAAAATCGTGAGCTATAGCACACCGATTTGGTGCGAAAATGCCCCGTTCGCGCCGTCTCACTCGTTTGTCCACCCAAATGGCCACGATAAATTAAACAGGCCACACTGGGATGATCCCCAACCTCCCAGGCACGCCTCTGATGATTTTTGGCCCACATCACGCCCGAACCCCTGGCCCTCCCCCAAAACCGGGGGCCATAGCACACCGATTTAGCTCAAAAATGCCCCGTTCGTGTTGTTTCGCCTGTTTGTCCACCCAAATGGCCACGATAAATTAAACAAACCACACTGGGACGATCCCCAACCTCCCTGGCATGCCTCCGTTGATTTTTGGCCCACATCACGCCTGGACCCCCGGTGCACCTCCAAAACCGCGGACTATAGCACACCGATTTGTCCCAAAAATATCCCGTTCACGCCGTTTCGCTCGTTTGTCCACTAAAATGGCCACGATAGATTAAATGGACCACACTGGGATGATCCCCAACCTCCCTGGCATGCCCCTGTTAATTTTTGGCCTACACTTCGCCCGGACCCGGGCCTACCGCCGAAATCGAGGGCTGTAGCACACCGATTTGGCCCGAAAATACCCCATTTGTGCCGTTTCGCCCATTTGTCCACCCAAATGGCCACGATAAATAAAATGGAACACACCGGGATGATCCCCAACCTCACTGGCATGCCTCCGTTGATTTTAAGCCCACACCACGCTTGCACCCCGGGCCTAATACCGAAACCGTGGGCTATAGCACACCGATTTGGCCCAAAAATGCCCCGTTCACTTTGTTTCACCCATTTGACTATCCAAATGACCACGATAAATTAAACGGACCACACTAGAATGATCCCCAACCTCCCTGGCACGCCCCGATCGATTTTAAGCCCACACCACGCCCGAACCCCACGCCCACCCTCGAAATTGTGGTCTATGGCACATCGATTTAGCCTGAAAATGCCTCGCTCACACTGTTTCACCCGATTGTCCACCAAAATGGCCACGATAAATTAAACGGACCCCACTGGGATGATCCCCAACCTCCCTGGAATGCCCTCGTCAATTTTCAGCCCACACCACACTCGAACCCCGAGCCCACCCCCAAAACCGTATAGCACACTAATTTGGCCGAAAAATACCCCATTCGCTCCGTTTCCCCCATTTGTCCACCCAAATGGCCACGATAAATAAATGGACCATACTAGTATGATCCCCAACCTCCCTAGCACGCCCCCATCAATTTTCAGCCAACACCATGCCCGTACATTGGGCCAACCCCTAAAACCATTGGTTATAGCACATCAATTGGGCCCAAAAACACCATGTTTATGCTATTTTGCCTGTTTGTCCATCCAAATTGCTACGATAAATTAAACGGACCATTTTGGGATGATACGCAATCTCCCTGGAACGTCCCCGTCGATTTTCGGCCCACACCACGCCCGAACCCCAGGCCCACCCCCGAAACCGTGGGCTATAGCACACCGATTTTGCCCAGAAACACCTCGTTCGCACCGTTTCACCCGTTTGTCCACCCAAATGGCCACAATAAATGAAACGAACCACACTGGGATGACCCCTAATCTCCCTGGCATGCCCCCATCGATTTTTGGCCGACACCATGCTCGGATGGCCACGATAAATTAAACGGACAACACTGGGATGATCCCCAACCTCCCTGGCATGACCCTATCAATTTTAGGCCCACACCAGGCCCGGACCCCAGGTCGACCTCCGAAACAGTGGGCTATATCACACCGATTTGGCTCAAAAATGTCCCATTCGCGTTGGTTCACCCGTTTGTCCACCCAAATGGCCAGGATAAATTAAACGGACAATACTGGGATGATCCCGAACCTCCCTGGCACGCCCCCATCAATTTACGGCCCACACCACGCCCGGACCCCGAGCCCACCCCCTAAAATCGTGGGCTATAGCACACGGATTTAGCCTGAAAATACCCCGTTCGCGCTGTTTTGCTCGTTTGTCCACCCAAATAGCCACGATAAATTAAACGGGCCACACTGGGACGATCACCAATCTCCCTGGCATGCCCCTATCTATTTTTGGCCCAAACCAAGCCCGAACCCTGGGCCCACCCCAAAATCGGGGGCTATAGCACACCGATTTGGCCCGAAAACACCCCGTTTGCGCCGTTTTGCCCGTTTGTCCACCCAAATAGCCACGATAAATTAAACGGACCACACTGGGACGATCTCCAACCTCCCTGGCATGCCCCCATCAATTTTCGGCCGACACCACGCCCGATCCTCGGGCTCACCCTCGAAATTGTGGGCTATAGCACACCGATTTGGTCCGAAAACACCCCATTTGTGCAATTTCGTGAGTTAGTCCCCCCAAATGGCCACGATAAATTAAACGGACCACACTGGGATGATCCCCAACCTCCCTGGCACGGATCCATTGATTTTCGGCCCACACCATGCCCGAAACCCAGGCCAACCCCCAAAATTGTGGGCTATATCACACCAATTTTGCTCGAAAATGCCCCATTCGCATCGTTTCACCCGTTTGACCACTCAATTAGCCACGATAAATTAAACGAACAACACTGAGATGATCCTGAACCTCCCTGGCATGCCCCCATCAATTTTTGGCCCACACCACGCCCGGACCCCTGGCCTATCCCAAAAATCGTGGGCTATAGCACACTGATTTGGCCCGTAAATACACTGTTCACGCTATTTTGCTCGTTGATCCACCCAAATTGCCACGATAAATTAAACCGGCCACGCTGGGACGATCCCCAATCTCCCTGGCACGCCCCCATCGATTTTTGGCACACATCAGGCCCGGACCCTGGGCCCACCCCAAAATCGGGGGCTATAGCACATCAATTTTGCCCGAAAACACCCCATTTGCGCCGTTTTCCCGTTTGTCCACCCAAAAGGCCATTATAAATTAAACGGACCACACTAGGATGATCTTCAACCTCCCTGGCATGCTTCCGTTGATTTTACGCCCACACCACGCTCGGACCCCAGGCCCACTACCAAAACCATGGGCTATAATAGCACACTGATTTAGCCCAAAATTTCCCCATTTGCGTCGTTTCGCCCATTTATCCATACAAATGGACACGATAAATTAAACGGACCTCACTGGAAGGATCCCCAACTTCTCTAGCACGCCCCTGTAGATTTTCGGCCCAAACCACACCTGAACCCCGGGCCCACCCCCAAAACCATCGGCAATAGCACACCGATTTTGCCCAAAATTGCCCCATTCGCGCAGTTCCGCCCGTTTGTTAACCCAAATAGCCACGATAAATTAAACGGACCACACTGGGATGATCCCCAACATCCCTGGCATGCCCCTATCGATTTTCAGCCCACACCATGCCCCAACCCCGGGCCCACCCCGAAACCGTGGGCTATAGCACAATAATTTGGCCCGAAAATGCCCCGTTCGCGTCGTTTCGCCGTTTGTCCACCCAAATGGTCACGTTAAATTAAACGAACCCCACTGGGACGATCCTTAACTTCCCTGGCACACCTCCATCGATTTTTGGCCCACACCACGTCCGGACCCCGGGCCCACCTTCAAAATCATGGGCAATAGCATACCAATTTAGCAAAAAATACCCCCTTTGCGCCATTTCGCCCATTTGTCCATCCAAATAGCCACGATAAATTAAACGAACCACACTGGGATGATCCCCAACCGCCTTGGAACGCCCCCGTTGATTTTAGACCCACACCATGCCCGGGCCCCAAGCCCACCCCCGAAATCGGGGGATATACCACACCGATTTGGCCCGAAAATGCCCCGTTTGCGTCGTGGGCTAAAGCACAGCGATTTGGCTCGAAAATATCTAATTTGCGTTGTTTTGCCTGTTTGTCCTCCCAAATAGCCGCAGAAAAATTAATCGGACCACACTGGGATGATCCCCAATCTCCCTGGCATGCCCCCATCGATTTTTGGTCCACACCACGCCCGGACCCTGGCCAACCCCCGAAATCGTGAGATATACCCCACTGATTTGGCCCGAAAATGCCGCGTTCGCGTCGTTTTACCTGTTTGTCCACCCAAATGGGTACAATAAAATAAACGGACCACAGTGGGACGATCCCCAACCTCCCTAGCACGCCCCCATTTATTTTCGGCCCACAACATGCCCGGACCCCGGGTGCACCCCCAAAACCGTGGGATATAGCCCACCGATTTGGCCCAAAAATGACCTATTCGTGCAGTTATGCCTGTTTGTCCACCCAAATAGCCACAATAAATTAAACGGACCATACTGGGATAATCCCCAACTTCCCTGGCACGCCCCCATCAATTTTCAGCCCACACCATGCCCCGACCCCGGTCCCTCCCCCGAAACCGTTGGCTATAGCACACCAATTTGGCCCAAAAATGCCCCGTTCGCGCCGTTTTGCCGTTTGTCCACCCAAATAGCCACGATAAATTAAATGAACCATACTGGGACGATCCCCAACTTCCCCGACACGCCCCCATCGATTTTTGACCCACATCACGCCCGAACCCTAGGTCCACCCCCGAAACCGTGGACTATAAATCAACAATTTTGCCCGAAAATTCCCCGTTCGCGCTGTTTCGCCCATTTGTCCATCCAAATGGCCACGATAAATTAAACGGACCACACTGGGATGATCCCCAACCTCCCTGGCACGTGCCCGTTGATTTAATACCCACACCACACCCAGGACCTGAGCCCACCCCCGAAACCATGGGCTATAGACCGATTGGGCCAGAAAATGCCCCATTCACGCCGTTTTGCCCGTTTGTCCAGCCAAAGGGCCGCAGATAAATTAAACGAACCACACTAAGATGATCCCCAACCTCCCTAGCATGCCCCCATCGATTTTTGGCCCACACCACGCCCAAACCTCGGCCCGCCCTCGAACCGGTGGGCTATATAGCACACCGATTTGGCCCGAACTTGCCGTTTTACCTGTTTGTCTACCCAAATGGCAACAATAAAATAAACAAACCACACTGGGATGATCCCCAACCTCTCTGGCACGCCACCATTGATTTTTGGCACACACCATGCCCGAACCCCAGGCCCACCCACAAAACTGTGGGATATAGCACACCAATTTTGACCGAAAGTACCTCGTTCTCGTCGTTTTTCCTGTTTGTCCACCCTACTAGCCACGATAAATTAAACGGACCATACTAGGATGATCCTTAACCTCTCTGGCATTCCCTCGTCAATTTTTGGCCCGCACCATGCCCAGATCCCAGGCCCAACCCTAAAACCGTGGGCTATAACATATCGATCTGTCCCGAGAACGTTCCGTTTACGTCGTTTTGCCCGTTTGTCCACCGAAATAGCCACGATCAATTAAACGGACCATACTGGGACAATCCCCAACCATCCCGACACTCCCCCATCAATTTTCGACGCACACCACCCCCGGACCCTGGGCCCACCCTCGAAACCGTGGGCTATACAACACTGATTTGGCCCAGAAACAACCCGTTCGCGCCGTTTCACCCGTTTATCCACCCAAATAGCCACGATAAATTAAACGGACAACATTGGTATGATCCCCAACCTCCCTCGCACGGCCCCATCAATTTTTGGCCCACACCATGCCTGGACCCCTGGTCCACCGCCGAAACAGTGGGCTATATCACACCGATTTGGCTCGACAATGCCCCATTTGCGTTGTTTCACCCGTTTGTCCACCCAAATGGCCAAGATAAATTAAATGGACAGTACTGGGATGATCCCAAACCTCCCTGGCATGCCCCCATCAATTTTCGGCCCACACCACGCCCGGACCCCGGGCCCACCCCTAAAATTGTGGGCTATAGCACACGGATTTCGCCCGAAAATACCCTGGTTGCGCTGTTTTGGTCGTTTGTCCACCCAAATGGCCATGATAAATTAAACGGGCCACACTGGAATGATCCCCAATCTCCCTGGCATGCCCCCATCAATTTTTGGCCCACACCAGGCCCGGACCCTGGGCCCACCCTAAAATCGGGGGCTATAGCACACCAATTTGGCCCGAAAACACCCTATTTGCGCCGTTTTGCCCGTTTGTCCACCCAAATAGCCATGATAAATTAAACGGACCACACTGGTACGATCCTCAACCTCCCTGACACGCCCCCATCGATTTTCAACCGACACCACACTCGGACCTCGGGCTCACCCACGAAACCGTGGGCTATAGCACACCGATTTGGTCTGAAAACTCCCTGTTTGCACAGTTTCGTGAGTTAGTCCACCCAAATGGCCACGATAAATTAAACGGACCACACTGGGATGATCCCCAACCTCCCTGGCATGGACCTATCAATTTTCGGCCCACACCATGCCCAGAACCCAGGCCAACCCCTAAAACTGTGGGCTATATCACACCAATTTTGCCCAAAAATGCCCTATTCGCGTTGTTTCACCCGTTTGTCCACTCAATTTAAACGAACAACACTGGGATGATCCCGAACCTCCCTGGCATGCCCCCATTAATTTTTGGCCCACACCACGCCCGGACCCATGGCCCATCCCCAAAATCGTGGGCTATAGCACACCGATTTGGCCCGAAAATACATTGTTCGTACTGTTTTGCTCGTCTGTCAACCCAAATTGCCACGATAAATAAAACAGGCCACACTGGGATGATCCCCAATCTCCCTGGCACTCCCCTATCGATTTTTGGCACACACCGGGCCCGGACCTTAGGCCCACCCTAAAATCGGGGGCTATAGCACATTGATTTCGCCCGAAAACACCCCGTTTGTGCCGTTTTCCCATTTGTCCACCCAAAATGCGATAATAAATTAAACGTACCACACTAAGATGATCCTCAACCTCCCTGGCACACTTTTGTTGATTTTTTGCCCACATCACGCTCGGATACCAGGCCCACTACCGAAACCGTGGGCTATAATAGCACACTTATTTGGCCCAAAAATGCCCCATTTGCACCGTTTTGCCCATTTATCCATCCAAATGACTACGATAAATTAAACGGACCACACTGGGAGGATCCCCAACTTCCCTAGCATGCCCCTGTCGATTTTTGGCCCACACCACACCCGAACCATGGGCCCACCCCCAAAACCTTGGGCAATAGAACACCGATTTGGCCCGAAATCGCCCCATTCGCGCAGTTTCACCCGTTTGTCCACCCAAATAGCCATGATAAATTAAACGGACCACACAGGTATGATCCCCAACATTCCTGACATGCCCCTATCGATTTTCAGACCACACTATACCCCAACCCCGGGCCCACCCGAAAACCGTGGGGTATAGCACAGCAATTTGGCCCAAAAATGCCCCATTCGTGCACTTTCGCCTTTTGTCCACCCAAATGGTCACGTTAAATTAAACGAACCCCACTGGGATGATCCTCAACTTCCCTGGCATGCCCCCGTCAATTTTTGGCCCACACCACACCCGAACCCCGGGCCAACCTCCAAAACCGTGGGCGATAGCATACCAATTTGGCCCAAAAATGCCCCGTTCGCGTCGTTTCGCATATTTGTCCATCCAAATGGCCACGATAAATTAAATGGACCACACTGGGATGATCCCCAACCTCCCTGGAATGCCTCCGTTGATTTTAGACCCACACCACGCCCGGGCCCCTGGCCAACCCCCAAATCTGTGGGCTATAGCACACCGATTTGGCCCGAAAACATCCAATTTACGCCATTTTGCCTGTTTGTCCACCCAAATAGCCGCTCATAAATTAATCGGGCCACACTGGGATGATCCCAACCTCCCTGGAACACCCCCGTCTATTTTTGGCCCACACCACGCCCGGACCCCGGCCAACCCCTGAAATTGTGGGATATACCACACCGATTTGGCCCGATTATGCCCCATTCGCGCCGTTTTACCTGTTTGTCCACCCAACTGGGCAAAATAAAATAAGCGGACCACAGTGGGACAATCCTCAACCTCCCTGGAATGCCCCCATTTATTTTCGTCCCACAACATGCCCGTACCCTGGGCCCACCCCAAAACCGTGGGATATAGCACACCGATTTTCCCCGAAAATGACCTATTCGTGCAGTTTCGCCCGTTTGTCCACCCAAATAGCCACAATAAATTAAACGGACCACACTGGGACAATCCCCAACTTCCCTGGCACGCCCCCATTAATTTTTATCCCACACCATGCCCCGACCCCAGTCCCTCCCCCAAAACCGTGGGCTATAGCACACCAATTTGGCCCAAAAATGCCCCATTCGCGCCGTTTTGCCGTTTGTCCACCCAAATAGCCACGATAAACTAAATGAACCATACAGGGATGATCCTCAACTTCCCTGGCACGCCCCCATCGATTTTCGTCCCACATCACACCCGGGCCCCAGGTCCACCCCCAAAACCGTGGACTATAGCACAACAATTTTGCCCGAAAATGCCCCGTTCGCGCTGTTTCGCCCATTTGTCCATCCAAATGGCCACGATAAATTAAACGGACCACACTGGGATGATCCCCAACCTTTCTGGAATAACCCCGTTGATTTAAGACCCACACAACACCAGGGCCCCGAGCCCACCCCCGAAACTATGGGCTATACACCGATTTGGCCTGAAAATACCCCATTCACCCCGTTTTGCCCGTTTGTCCAGCCAAAGGGACGCAGTTAAATTAAACGAACCACACTGAGATGATCCCCAACCTCCTTAGCACGCCCCCATCAATTTTTGGCCCACACCACGCCCGAACCTCGGCCCATCCTCGAACCGGAGGGCTATATAGCACACCGATTTGTCCTGAAAATGCCCCGTTCGTGCTCTTTTACCCGTTTGTCCACCCAAATGGCCACAATAAATTAAACAAACCAGACTGGGACAATCCCCAATCTCACTGGCACGCCTCCATTGATTTTTGGCCCAGACCATGCCCGAACCCCAGGCCCACCCCCAAAACCGTGGGATATAGCACACCAATTTTGACCGAAAATACCTCGTTCGCATCGTTTTGCCTATTTGTGTACCCTAATGGCCACGATAAAATTAAACGGACCACACTGGGATGATCCCCAACCTCCCAGGCATGCCCCCATCGATTTTTGGTCCACACCACACCCGGACCCTGGACCCACCCTCGAAACCATGGGCTATAGCATATCGATTTCTCTCGAGAACGCTCCGTTTACGCCGTTTTGCCCGTTTGTCCACCCAAATAGCCACGATAAATTAAACGGACCATACTGGAATGATCCCCAACCTTCCCGGCACTCCCCCGTTAATTTTTGGCGCACACCACCCTCGGACCCCGGGCCCACCCTCGAAACCGTGGGCTATAGAACACCGATTTGGCCCAAAAATGAACCGTTCGCGCCCTTTCACCCGTTTATCCACCCAAATGGCCACGATAAATTAAACATACCACACTGGGATGATCCCCAACCTCCCTGGCATGGACCCATCGATTTTCGGCCCACACCATTCCCGGAACCCAGGCCAACCCCTAAAACTTCTGGCTATATCACACCAATTTTGCCCGAAAATGCCCCATTCGCGTTGTTTCACCCGTTTGTCCACTCAATTAGCCACGATAAATTAAACAAACAACGCTGGGATAATCCCGAACCTCCCTAGAACGCCTCCATTAATTTTTGGCCCACACCATGCCCGGACCCCTACTCCATCCCCAAAATCGTGGGCTATAGCACATCGATTTGCCCCGAAAATACACTATTCACGTTGTTTTGCTTGTTTGTCCACCCAAATTGCCATGATAAATTAAACGGGCCAAACTGGGATGATCCTCAATCTCCATGGCACTCCCCCATCAATTTTTGGCACATACCAGGCCCGGACCCTGGGCCCACCCTAAAATTGGGGACTATAGGACATTCATTTCGCCCGAAAACACCCCATTTGTGCCGTTTTCCCGTTTGTCCACCCGAAAGGCCATAATAAATTAAAAGGACCACACTAGGATGATCCTTAGCCTCCCTGGCACGCTTCCGTTAATTTTTTGCCCATACCACGCTCGGACCCCAAGCCCACTACCGAAACCGTGGGCTATATTAGCACACTGATTTGGCCCAAAATGCCCCATTTGCGCTGTATCGCCGATTTATCCTTCCAAATAGCCACGATAAATTAAACGGACCACACTGGGAGGATCCCCAACTTCCCTAGCACGCCCCTATCGATTTTCAGCCCACACCACACCCGAACCCCGGGCCCACCCCCAAAACCGTGGGAAATAGCACGCCGATTTGGCCAAAGATCGCCCCATTTGCGCAGTTTCGCCTGTTTGTCCACCTAAATAGCCACGATAAACTAAACGGACCACACTGGAACGATCCCCAACATCCCTGGTATGCCCCAATCAATTTTCAGCCCACACCATGCCCCGATCCCGGGCCCATCCCAAAACCGTTGGCTATAGCACAGCAATTTGGCCCGAAAATGCCCCGTTCGCGCCGTTTTGCCGTTTGTCCACCCAAATGGCCACGTTATATTAAACGAACCCCACTGGGATGATCCTTAACTTCCCTGGCACGCCCCCATTGATTTTTGGCCCACACCACGCCCGAACCCCGAGCCTACCTCCAAAACCGTGGGCAATAGCATACCAATTTGGCCATAAGATGCCCCGTTCGCGCCGTTTTGTCCATTTGTCCATCCAAATAGCCACGATAAATTAAACGGACCACACTAGGATGATCCCCAACCTCCCTGGAACGACCCCGTTGATTTTGGACCCATACCATGCCCGGGCCCCAGGCCCACCCCTAAAACCGTGGGTTATAGCACACCGATTTGGCCCGAAAACGTCCAATTTGCGTCGTTTTGCCTGTTTGTCCACCCAAATAGACGCAGATAAATTAATCGGACCACACTGGGATGATCCCCAACCTACCTGGCATATCCCCATTGATTTTTGGCCAACACCACGCCCGGACCCTGGCCAACCCCCGAAATCATGGGATATACCACACCAATTTGGCCCGAAAATGCCCCGTTCACGCCGTTTTACCTGTTTGTCCACCCAAATAGGCACAATAAAATAAACGGACCATAGTGGGACGATCCCCAACCTCCCTGGCATGCCCCCATTTATTTTCGTCCTACAACATGCCCGGACCCCGGGCCCACCCCCAAAACCGAGGGATATAGCACACCGATTTTCCCCAAAAATGACCTATTCGTGCAGTTTCGCTCGTTTGTCCACCCAAATAGCCACAATAAATTAAACGGAACACACTGGGATAATCCCCAGCTTCCCTGGCACGCCACCATTAATTTTCTGCCCACAACATGCCCGGACCCCGGGCCCACCCCCAAAACCGTGGGATATAGAACACCAATTTGGCCCGAAAATGACCTATTCGTGCAGTTTTGCCCGTTTGTCCACCCAAATAGCCACAATAAATTAAATGGACCACACTGGGAAAATCCCCAACTTCCCTGGCACGCCTCCATCAATTTTCAGCCCACACCATGCCCCGACCCCGGTCTCTCCCCCAAAACCGTGGGCTATAGAACACCAATTTGGCCCAAAAATGCCCCGTTCGCGCAGTTTTTCCGTTTGTCCACCCAAATAGCCACGTTAAATTAAATGAACTATACTGGGATGATCCTCAACTTCCCTGGCATACCCCCATCAATTTTCGGCCCACATCACGCCCGGACCCCAGGTCCACCACCGAAACCGTGGACTATAGCACAACAATTTTGTCCGAAAATGCCCCGTTCGTGCTGTATCGCCCATTTGTCTATCCAAATGGCCACGATAAATTAAACGGACCACACTGGAATGATCCCCAACCTCCCTGAAACGCCCCCGTTGATTTAAGACCCACACTACTCTCGGGCCCCGAGCCCACCCCCGAAACCATGGGCTATACACGGATTTGGCCAAAAAATGCCCCATTCACGCCATTTTGCCCGTTGTCCAGCCAAAGGGCCGCAGATAAATTAAATGAACCACACTGAGATGATCCCCAACCTCCCTAGCACGCCCTCATCGATTTTAGGCCCACACCACGCCCGAACCCCCGCCCACCCTCAAACCTGTGGGCTATATAGCTCACCAATTTAGCCTGAAAATGCCCCGTTCGTGCCGTTTTACCCGTCTGTCCACCCAAATGGCCACAATAAAATAAACAAATCACACTGGGATGATCCATAACCTCTCTGGAATGTCTCCATTGATTTTTGGCCCACACCATGCCCGAACCCCAGGCCCACCCCCAAAACCGTGGGATATAGCACACCAATTTTGACCGAAAATACCTCGTTCTCGTCGTTTGGCCTGTTTGTCCACCCTAATGGCCACAATAAATTAAACGGACCATACTAGGATGATATCCAACCTCCCTGGCATGCCCTCGTCAATTTTTGGCCCGCACCATGCCCATATCCCGGGCATACCACCAAAACCGTGGGCTATAGCACACTGATTTTGCCTGAAATACCACGTTCACGCCGTTTCACCCGTTTGTCCACCCAAATGGCAACGATAAACTAAACGGACCACACTGGGATGATCCCCAACCTGCCTCGCATGCCTCCATCAATTTTTGGTCCACACCACGCCTGAACCCTGGGCCCACCTTCGAAACCATGGGTTATAGCATATTGATTGGTCCCAAGAACGCTCTGTTTGTGCCGTTTTTCCCGTTTGTCCACCCAAATAGCCACGATAAATTAAACGAACCATACAGGGGCGATCCCCAACCTTCCCGGCACTCCCCCATCAATTTTCGGCGCACACCACCCCTGAACCCCGGGCCCACCCTCGAAACCGTGGGCTATAGAACACCGATTTAGCCTAGAAACGACCCGTTCGCACCGTTTCGCCCGTTTACCCACCCAAATGGCCACGATAAATTAAACGGACCATACTAAGATGATCCCCAACCTCCCTGGCATGCCCCCATTGATTTTCAGCCCACACCACGCCTGTAACCCAGGCCCACCCCCGAAACCATGGGCCATAACACACCGATTTAGCCCAAAAATGTCTCGTTCGCGCTGTTTTGCCTGTTTGTCCACCCAAATGGCCACGATAAATTAAACGGAACACACTGGGATTATCCCCAACCTCCGTGGAATGCCCCCATCGATTTTCGGCCCACACCACGCCCGGAACCAAGTCCTACCCCCAAAACCGTGGGCTATAGCACACCAATTTGGCCTGAAAATTCCTCATTTGCGTTATTTCGCCCGTTTTTCTACCTAAATGGCCACGATAAATTAAACGGGCCATACTGGGATAATCCTCAACCTCCCTGGCACGCCCTCATTGATTTTCAACCCACACCAAGCCTAGAGCCCGAGCCTACCGCCAAAATCGTTAGCTATAGCACACCGATTTGGCCCGAAAATGCCCGGTTCGTGCCGTTTTGCCCGTTTGTCCACCCAAATGGCCATGATAAATTAAACAGACCATACTGGGATGATCCCCAACCTCCCTGACATGCCCCCATTAATTTTCGGCCAACACAACGCCCGAACCCCAAACCCACCCCAAAACTGTGGGTTATAGCACACTGATTTGGCCTGAAAATGCCCCGTTCGCATCGTTTCACCCGTTTGTCCACCCAAATGGCCACGACAAATTAAACAGACCACACTGGGATAATCCCCAACCTCCCTGGAACACCCTCATTGATTTTAGGCCCACACCACGTTCGGGCCCCAAGCCCACCCCCAAAACCGTGGGCTATAGCACTCCGATTTGGCCCAAAAATACCCCATTCGCACTATTTTGCCCATTTATCCCCCCAAATGGCTGCAGTTAAATTAAACGGACCACACTGGGATGATCCGCAACCTCACTGGCACATCCCTATCGATTTTTGCCCACACCACGCTCGGACCCCGGCCCACCACCAAAACCGTGGGCTATAGCACATTGATTTGGCCCAAAAATGCCCCGTTCGTGCCGTTTTACCCGTATGTCAACCCAAATTTCCACAAAAAAATAAACGGACGACACTGGGATGATAGCCAACCACCCTGGAATGCCCTCATTGATTTTTGGACCACACCATGCCGGACCCCTGGCCCACCCCCAAAACCGTGGGATTTAGCACACTAATTTTTCCCAAAAATGGCTCGTTCAAGTCGTTTTGCCCGTTTGTCTACCCAAATAGCCACAATAAACTAAACGGACCATACTAGGACGATCCCCAACCTCCCTGGCACACCCACGTTGATTTTCGTCCCACACCGTGCCAAGATCCCAGGCCCACCCCCGAAACCGTTGGCTATATCACACCGATTTCGCCCGAAAATTCCTCATATGTGCCGTTTCTCCCGTTTGACCACCCAAATATCCACGATAAATTAAACGAACCACACTGAGAGGATCCTCAACTTCCCTAGCACGTCCCCTTCAATTTTCGGCCCACACCACACCCGAACCCCGGGCCCACCTCCAAAACCGTGTGCAATAGCACACCAATTTGGCCCAAAATCTCCCCATTCGCACAGTTTTGCTTGTTTGTCCACCCAAATAGCCATGATTAATTAAACGGAACACACTGTTATGATCCCCAACTTCTCTAGCACGAGCCTGACAATTTTTGGCCAACACCACACCCGAACTCCGGCCCCCCCAAATCGTGGGCTATAGCACACTAATTTGGCCCGGAAATGCCCCATTTGTGCCGTTTCTCCGCTTTTCCACCTAAATGGCCACGATAAATTAAATGAACCCTACTGGGACGATCCTTAACTTCCCTGGCACGCCCCCATTGATTTTTGGCCCACCGGGAACACCTTCGAAACCGTGGGCTATAGCACACCAATTTGACCCGAAAATGCCCCATTCACGCCGTTTCGCCCATTTGTCCATCCAAATAGCCACGATAAATTAAAAAGACCACACCGGGATGAACCCAACCTCCCTGGAACGCCCTCGTTGATTTTAGGCCCACACCACGCCCGGAACCCCAAAACCGTGGGCTATAGCACACCGATTTGGCCCAAAAACTCCACATTCGAGTTATTTTGCCCGTTTGTCCACCCAAATGGCCGCAGATAAATTAAACGGACCACACTGGGATGATCCCCAACCTCTCTGGTATGCAATCGTCTATTTTTGGCCAACACCACGCCCGGACCCAGACCCAATCCCAAAACCGTGGGCTATAGCACACCGATTTGGCCCAAAAATGCCCCGTTCGCGCCGTTTTGCCTGTTTGTCCACCCAAATGGCCACAATAAAATAAATGGACAACACTGGGATGATCCCTTACCTCCCTGGCACACCCCCGCTGATTTTAGGCCCACAACATGCCCGAACCCGGGCCCACCCCCAAAATTGTGGGATATAGCACACCGATTTGGCCCAAAAATGACCTATTCGCGCAGTTTCGCCTGTTTTTCAACCCAAATAGCCATAATAAATTAAACGGACCACACTGGTACAATCCCCAACTTCCCTAGCACTCCCCCATTTATTTTCAGCCCACGCCAAGCCCCAACCCTGGGCCCCCCAAAACTGTGGTCAATAGCACACCAATTTGGCCCGAAAATGCCTCTTTCGCGCCGTTTTGCCCATTTGTCCAGCCAAATGGCCACGATTAATTGAACAGACCACACTAGGATGATCCCCAACCTCCCTGGACACCCCCATTGATTTTAACCCTACACCACGCCCGGGCCCCGAGCCCACCCCCAAAACCGTGGGCTATACACCAATTTGGCCCGAAAATACCTCATTCATACTGATTTCCCCATTTGTCCACCCAAATGACTACAGATAAATTAAACGGACTATACTGAGATGATCCCCAACCTCTCTGGCACGCCCTCATCGATTTTTGGCCCACACCACGCCGGACCCCGGCCCACACCTAAAAACCGTGGGCTATATAGCTCACCAATTTGGCCCAAAAATGCTCCATTCGCGCCGTTTTGCCCGTTTGTCCACCAAAATTGCCACAATAAAATAAACGGACCATACTGGGATGATCTCCAACCCCTTTGGCACGCCTCCATTGATTTTTGGCCCACACCATGCCCGGACCCTGGGCCCACCCCTGAAACCGTGGGATATAACACACCAATTTAGCCCGAAAATGCCTCGTTCGCTTCGTTTCACCCGTTTGTCTACCCTAATGGCCACGAAAAATTAAACGGACCATACTAGGATGATCCCCAACCTCCCTGTCATGCCCACATCGATTTTCAGGCCGCACAATGCCCAAATCCTGGGCCCACCCCCGAAACCGTGGGCTATAGCACACTAATTTCGCCTGAAAATGCCCCGTTCGCGCCATTTCTCCCGTTTGTCCACTCAAATGGCCATGATAAATTAAATGAACCACACTGGGACGATCCCCAACCTTCCTAGCACTCCCCCATCAATTTTTGGCCCACACCACCCCTGGACCCCGGCCCACCCTTGAAACCGTGGGTTATAGCACACCGATTTGGCCCAGAAATGCCCCGTTCACGCCGTTTCGCCCGTTTATCCTCCTAAATTGCCACGATAAATTAAACGGACCACACTGGGTTGAATCCCCAACCTCCCTGGCATGCCTCCAAAGATTTTTGGCCCATACGACACCCGTAACCTAGGCCCAACCCCAAAACCGTGGACCATAGCACACCGATTTGGCCCAAAAATGCCTCGTTCATGCCGTTTCGACCGTTTGTCCACCCAAATGGCCATGATAAATTAAACGGACCACACTGGAATGATACCCAACCTTCTTGCCATGCCCCCATCGATTTTTGGCCCACACCACACTCGGACACAAGGCCCACCCCCGAAACCGTGGGCTATAGCACACCGATTTGGCGTGAAAATGTTCCATTTATGCCATTTCGCCCGTTTGTCCACCTAAATGGTCACGATAAATTAAACGGACCATACTGGGATGATCTTCAACCTCTCTGGCATGCCTCTGTCAATTTTTTGCCCGCACCAAGCCCAGACCCCGGGCCCACCCCTAAAATCACGAGCTATAGCACACTGATTTAGCCCAAAAATGCCCGATTTGTGCCGTTTCGCCCGTTTGTCCACCCAAATGGCCACGATAAATTAAACAGACCACACTCGGATGATCCCTACCCTCCCTGACTTACCCCCATCGATTTTCGGCCAACAAAACGTCCGAACCCCGGGCCCACCCCCAAAACCGTGGGCTATAGCACACTGATTTGGCTAGAAAATGCCTCGTTCACATCGTTTCACCGTTTGTCCACCCAAATGGCCACGATAAATTAAACAGACCACACTGGGATGATCCCCAACCTCCCTGGAATGCCCCTGTTGATTTTAAGGCCCACACCATGCCAGGCCCCGAGCCCACCCCCAAAACCGTGGGCTATAGCACACCGATTTAGCCCAAAAATGCCCCATTGGCGCAGTTTTACCCGTTTGTCCACCCAAATGGCCGCAGATAAATTAAACGGAGCACACTAGCATGATCCCCAACCTCACTGGCACGCCCCTATCAATTTTTGGCCCACACCACGCCCAGACCCTGGCCCACCACTGAAACCGTGGGCTATATCACACCGATTTGGCCCGAAAATGCTTGGTTCACGCTGTTTTACCCGTATGTCCACCCAAATAGCCACAAGAAAATAAATAGACCACAATGGGATGATCCCAAACCTCTCTGGCATGCCCTCATTGATTTTCGGCACACACCATGCATGGACCCCGGGCCCACCCTCAAAACCGTGGGATTTAGCACACTAGTTTTGCCCAAAAATGGCTCGTTCGCGTCGTTTCGCCCGTTTGTCCACCCAAATTTCCCCTATATATTAAATGGACTATACTAGGATGATCTCGATCCTTCCTGGCACTCCCACGTTGATTTTTGGCCCACCCCATGCCCAGATCCCGGGCCTACCCCCAAAACCGTTGGCTATAGCACACCGATTTTGCCTGAAAATGCCTCATTTATGCCGTTTCTCCCATTTGTCCACTCAAATGGCCACGAGAAATTAAACAAACCACACTGGGACGATCCCCACCCTCCCTGATTTGCCCCCGTCGATTTTCGGCCAACACAACGCCCGAACATCAGGCCCACCCCCAAAACCGTGGGCTATAGCACACTGATTTGGCCAGAAAATGCCTCGTTCACATCGTTTCACCCGTTTGTCCACCCAAATAACCACGATAAATTAAACAGACCACACTGGGATGATCTCTACCCTCTTTGAAACGCGCCCATTGATTTTAAGCCCACACCACGCCGAGGCACCCGAGCCCACCCCCAAAAGTGTGGGTTATAGCACACCGATTTGGCCTGAAAATGCCCCATTGGCGTCGTTTTACCAATTTGTCCACCCAAATGGCCGCAGATAAATTAAACGGAGCACACTGGCAGGATCCCCAACCTCACTGGCGCGCCCCTATCGATTTTTGTCCCACACCACGCTCGGACCCCGGCCCACCACTAAAACCGTGGGCTATACCACACCGATTTGGCCCGAAAATGCCCGATTCGCGCTGTTTTGCCCGTATGTCCACCCAAATAGCCACAAGAAAATAAAAGGACCACACTGGGACAATCCCCAACCTCCATGACACGCCCTTATTGATTTTTGGCCCACACCACGCCCGGACCCCGGGCCCACCCCCAAAACCGTGGGATTTAGCACACTAATTTTGCCTGAAAATGGCTCGTTCGCGTCGTTTCACCCGTTTTTCAACCCAAATGGCCACGAAAAATTAAACGGACTATACTAGGATGATCCCCAACCTCCCTGACACTCCCATAATAATTTTCGGCCCACACCATGCATATATCCCGGGCCCACCCCCGAAACCGTTGGCTATAGCACACCGATTTCGCTCGATAATGCCTCATTCGCGCTGTTTCTCCCGTTTGTCCACCCAAATGGCTACGAGAAATTAAATGGACCATACTGGGATGATCCCCAACCTCTCTGGCATGCCCCCATCGATTTTCGGTCCATACCACGCTCGGACCCTAGGCCCACCCCCGAAACCATGGGTTGTAGCACATCGATTTGTCCCAAAAATGATCCGTTCGCATCGTTTTGCCCGTTTATCCACCTAAATAGCCATGATAAATTAAACGGACCACACTGGGATGATCCCCAACCTTCCTGGCACTCCCCTATCGATTTTCGGACCACACCACGCCCGAATCCCGGGCTCACCCCCGAAATCGTGTGCTATAGCACCGTTTCACCCGTTTGTCCACCCAAATAACCACGATAAATTAAACAGACCATACTGGAATGATTCACAACCTCCCTGGCACGCCCCCATCAATTTTTTACCCACCCCACACCCCGACCCCGGGCCCACCCCCGAAACCATGGGCTATAACACATCAATTCGGCACGAAAATGCCTCGTTCGCGCCGTTTTGACCATTTGTCCACCCAAATGGCCACAATAAATTAAATTGACCAGACTGAGAAGATCCAAACCTCTCTAGCATGGCCCCATCAATTTTTAGCCCACACCATGCCTGGACCCAGGCCCACCCTCGAAACCGTGGGCTATAGCAGACCGATTTGACCAGAAAATACCCCGTTCGCATCGTTTCACCCATTTGTCCACCCAAATGGCCACGATAAATTAAATGGACCACATTGTGACATTCCCCAACCTCCCTAGCACGCCTCCTTGGATTTTCGGCCCACACCACGCCCGAACCCCGGGCCTTCCCCCAAAATCATAGGCTATAGCACATCGATTTGGCCCAAAAATCCCTTACTTCCCTGGCACGCCCCTGTCAATTTTTTACCTGAACCACGCCTGGACCCTGGGCCCACCCTCGAAACCGTGGACTATAATAGCACACCAATTTGGCTCGAAAATGCCCCGTTCACGCCGTTTCGCCCATTTGTCTATCAAAATGGTCACGATAAATTAAACAAAACACACTGGGATGATCCCCAACCTCCCTGGAACACCCACATTGATTTTTGGCCCACACCACGCACGGTCTCCAGTCCCACCCCCCGAAACCGTGGGCTATAGCACACCGATTTGGCCCGAAAATTCACCATTCGCGTCGTTTCACCCATTTGTCCATCCAAATGGCCACGATAAATTTAAACGGACCATACTGGAATGATCCCCAACCACCCTGGCACGCCCCCATTGATTTTTTACCCACATCACGGCCGTACCCCGGACCCACCCCCACAACTGTAGGCTATAGCACATCGATTTGGCTAAAAAATATCCCGTTCGCATCATTTCGCCCGTTTGTCCACCCAAATAGCCACAATAAATTAAATGGACCACACTGGGACGATCCCCAACCTCCCTGGTACACGCCAGTCAATTTTTGGCCCACAGCACGCCCGGTCCCCAGACCGAGCCCCGAAATAGTGGGCTATAGCAGACCGATTTGGCCCGAAAATGCCTCATTCGCGCTGTTTCGCCAATTTGTCCTCCCAAATGGCCACAGATAAATTACACGGACTATACTGGGATAATCCCCAACCTCCCTGGCACTCCTCCATCAATTTTTGGCCTACACAACGCCCGGACCCCGAGCCCACCCATGAAACCGTTGGCTATAGCACACCCATTTGGCCTGAAAATGCCCTGTTCGCGCCATTTCACCCGTTTGTCCACCCAAATAGTTACGATAAATTAAACGGACCATACTGGGATGATACCCAACCTCCCTGTCACGCCCACTTTGATTTTCAGCCCGCACCACGCTTGGACCCCGGGCCCACCCTCGAAACCGTGGTCCATAGCACACTGATCTTGCCCGAAAATGCCTCGTTTGCGCCGTTTCACCCGTTTGTCCACCCAAATGGCGATGATAAATTAAACGGACCACACTGGGATGATCCCCAACCTCCTTGGCACGCCTCCGTCGATTTTTGGCCCACACCATGCCCGTACCCCAGGCCCACCACCGAAATCGTGGGTTATAGCACACTGATTTGGCCTGAAAATGGCCCATTTGCGTCGTTTCGCCCATTTGTAGACCCAAATGGTCACGATAAATTAAGAGGACCACATTGGGAAGATCCCCAACCTCCCTGGCACGCCCCATCAATTTTTAGCCCACACCACGCTCGGACCCTGAGCCCACCACAAAAACCGTGGGCTATAGCACACCGATTTGGCTCGACAACGTGCTGTTTGCGTTGTTTCGCCTGTTTGTCTACCCAAATAGCCATGATAAATTAAACGGACTACACTTGGACGATCCCCAACCTCCCTGGCACGCCCTAGTTGACTTTTGGCCAACACCACTCCCGAAACCCGGGCCCACCCCCGAAACCGTGGGCTATAGCACACCAATTTGGTACAAAAATGACCCGTTCGCGCCGTTTCGCACGTTTGTCCACCCTAATGGCCACAATAAATTAAACGGACCACACTTAGATGATCCCGAACCTCCCTGGCACGCCCCCATTGATTTTCTGCCCACACCAAGCCCAAAACCCGAGCCCACCCCAAAAACTGTGGGCCATAGCACACCGATTTGGCCTGAAAATGCGTCGTTCACGCTGTTTCGCTTGTTTGTCCACCCAAATGGCCACGATAAATTAAATGAAACAAATGGGACGATCCCCAACCTCCTTGGAACGCCCCCGTTGATTTTTGACCCACACCACACCAATCTCCCTGGAATGCCATTGCACACTAATTTGGCCCAAAAATGCATCGTTCGCGCCGTTTCATCCGTTTGTCCACCTAAATGGCCACAATAAATTAAACGGACCATAATGGGATGATCCCCAAAATCTTTGGCACACCCCCATTGATTTTCACCCCACACCGCGCCCAGACCCGGGCCCACCCCCAGAAACGTGGGTTATAGCCCTCCGATTTGGCCCGAAAATGCCTCGTTCGCATTGTTTCGCCCGTTTGTCCACCCAAATGGCCGAGATAAATTAAACGGACCACAATGGGATGATCCCCATCCTCCCTGGCACACTCCGTTGATATTTGGGCCACACCACGTCCGGATCCTGATCCCACCCCCAAAACTATGGGCTAAAGCACACCGATTTGGCTTGAAAATGTCCCGTTCGAGCCGTTATGTCCATTTGTCCACCCAAATGGCCACGATAAATTAGACGAACTATACTGGGATGATCCCTAACCTCCCTGGCACGCCCGCATCGATTTTGGGACCACACCACACCCGGACCCCTGACCCACACCCAAAACCGTGGGCTATAGCACACCGATTTGGCTCGAAAATGCCCTGTTCGCTCCATTTTGCCTGTTTGTCCACCCAAATAGACACAATAAATTAAACGGACCATACTGGGACGATCCCCAACCTACGTGGCATACCTCCATCAATTTTCGGCCCACACCACGCCCGGACCCCGGATCCAACTTTGAAATCGTTGGCTATAGCACTCTAATTTGGCCAAAAAATGCCCAGTTGTTGCAGTTTCACCTGTTTGTCCACCTAAATAGCCTCGATAAATTAAATAGACCATACTAGGACGATCCCCAACCTTCCTGGAATGCCCCCTTCGATTATGGGCCCACACCACGCCTGGACCCTGGGCCAACCCCCGAATCAATGGGCTATAGCACATCGATTTGGCTCGAAAATGCCCTGTTCACACCGTTTTGCCTGTTTGGCCACCCAAATAGCCACGCTAAATTAAATGGACCATATTGGTACGATCCCTGACCTCCCTGTCATTCCCCCATCAATTTTCGAACCACACTACCCCCAAACCCTGGGACCACCCACGAAACCGTGGGTTATAGCACACCGATTTAGCTCAAAAATTCCCCGTTCGCGCCGTTTTGCCCGTTTGTCCACCTAAATGGCCAAGATAAATTAAACAGACCACACTGGGATGATCCAAAACCTCCATGGTACGCCCCCATCGATTTTTGGCCCACACCACGCTCGAACCCTGGGCCAAACCCCAAATCTGTGGACTATAGCACACCAATTTAGCCTGAAAATGCCCCATTTGCATTGTTTCGCCCGTTTGTCCGCCTAAATGGCCACGATAAATTAAACAGACCATATTAGGATGATCCCCAACCTCTCAATCATGCCCCCATAGATTTTCAGACAACACCAAGCCCAGACCCAAGGCCCACCCCAAAACTGTGGGCTATAACACACCGACTTGACTCGAAAATTTCCGGTTCATGCCGTTTCGCCCGTTTGTCCACCTTAATGGCCACGATAAATTAAACAGACCATACTGGGACGATCCCCAACCTCCCTGACACGCCCCCGTCAATTTTTGGCCCAAACAACGCCTGAATCCCGGGTCCACCCCCAAAACCGTGGGCTATAGCACACCGATTTGCCCAAAAAATGCCTCGTTCGCGTCGTTTCGCCCGTTTGTCCACCCCAATGGACACGACAAATTAAACGTACCATAATGGGATGATCCCCAACCTCCCTGCCATGCCCCCGTTGATTTTTGGCCCACAACACGCCCGTACCCCGGGCCCACCCTCGAAACCATGGCCTATTGCACACCGATTTATCCCAAAAATGCTCCGTTCGCACTGTTTCACCCGTTTGTCCACCCAAATAGCCACGATATATTAAAAGGACCACACTGAGATGATCCCCAACCTCCCTGGCACGATCCCATCGATTTTTGGCCCACACCACGCCCGTACCCTGGGACCACCCCCAAAACCGTGGTCCACAGCACACCAATTTGGCTCGAAAAAGCTTGATTCGCTCTGTATCGCCCGTTTGTCCACCCAAATGGCCACGATAAATTAAACTGACCATACTGGGATGATACCCAACCTCCCTGGCACGCCCCCTTCGATTTTCAGCCCGCACCATGCTTGGACCCCGGGCCTACCCTCAAAACCGTGGTCCATAGCACACCGATCTTGCCCGAAAATGCCTCGTTTGCGTCGTTTCACCCGTTTGTCCACCCAAATGGTGACGATAAATTAAACGAACCATACTGGGACGATCTCCAACCTCCTTGGCACGCCTCCGTCGATTTTCGGCCCACACCATGCCTGTACCCCAGGCCCACCCCCGAAATCGTGGGTTATAGCACACTGATTTGGCCTGAAAATGGCCCATTTGCGTCGTTTCACATATTTGTAGACCCAAATATCCACGATAAATTAAACGGACCACACTGGGACGATCCCCAACCTCCTTGGCACACCCCGTCGATTTTCAGCCCACACCACGCCCGGACCCCGAACCCACCACCAAAACCGTGGGCTATAGCACACCGATTTGGCTCGACAACTTGTTGTTCGCGCTGTTTCGCCTGTTTGTCTACCCAAATAGCCACGATAAATTAAACGGACTACACTTGGACGATCCCCAACCTTCCTGGCACACCCCCTCGACTTCCGGCCAACACCACGCCCAAAACTCGTGCCCACCCTCGAAACCGTGGGCTATAGCACACCAATTTGGTACAAAAATGCCCCGTTTGCGCCATTTTGCACGTTTGTCCACCCGGGACCACACTTGGACGATCCCAAACTTCCCTGGCACACCCCCATTAATTTTCTGCCCACACCACGCCCAAAACCTGGGCCCACCTCAAAAACTGTGGGCCATAGCACACCGATTTGGCCCAAAAATGCGTCATTCGCGCTGTTTCGCTTGTTTGTCTACCCAAATGGCCAAGATAAATTAAACGAAACAAATAGGACGATCCCCAACCTCCTTGGCACGCCCCCGTCGATTTTCGACCCACACCACGCCCGGACCCCAGGCGCACCCCCGAAAATGTGGGCTATAGCACACCGATTTGGCCTAAAAATACTCCGTTTGCACTGTTTCGCCCGTTTGTCCACCCAAATGGCTAATATAATTTAAATGTCCCATACTGGGATGATCTCCAACCTCTCTGGCACTCCCCCATCGATTTTTGGCCTACACCAAGCCCGGACCATGAGCCCACCCCCGAAATTGTGGGCTATGGCACACCGATTAGGCCCGAAAATGCCTGATTCGTGTTGTTTCGCCCGTTTGTCCACTTAAATGGCGACGATAAATTAAACAGACCACACTGCATTGATCCCCAACATCCCTGACACGCCCCCGTCAATTTTAGGCCCACACAATTCCCGAACCCCGGTCCCACCCCTAAAACCGTGGGTATAGCACACCGATTAGAACCGAAAATGTGTCGCTTGCGCCGTTTTGCTCGTTTATCCACCCCAATGGCCACGATAAATTAAAAGGACCACACTGGGCCGATACCAAACGTCCCTGGCATGCCCCCATTGATTTGCGGCCCACACCACGCCCAGACATCGGACCCACCCCCAAATTCGTGGGCTAAAGCACACCGATTTGTCACAAAAATGACCCATTCGTACCATTTTGCTCGTTTGTCCATCCAAATGGCCACGATAAATTAAACGGATCACATTGGGATAATCCCCAACCTCTCTGGCACGCCCCCGTTGATTTCCAGCCCACACCACGCCCGGACCCCAGGTCCACCCCCGAAACCGTGGGCTATAGCACAATAATTTTGCCCGAAAATGCCCCGTTCGCGCCGTTTTGACCGTTTGTCCATCCAAATGGCCACGATAAATTAAACGGACCACACTGGGATGATCCCCAACTTCCCTGGAACACCCCCATTGATTTTAGCCTCACACCACACCCGGGCCCCAAGCCCACCCCCGAAACCGTGGGCTATACACCGATTTAGCCCGAAAATACCCCATTCACACCGTTTTGCCCGTTTGTCCACCCAAATGGCCGAAGATAAATTAAACGGACCACGTTGAGATGATCCCCAACCTCCCTAGAATGCCCCCATCAATTTTTGGCCGCACCACGCCCGGACCCCGGCCCACCCCCGAAACCGTGGGCTATATAGCACACCGATTTGGCCCAAAATGCCTAGTTCATGCTGTTTTGCCCATTTGTCCACCCAAATGGCCACAATAAAATAAATGAACCATACTGGGATGATCCCCAACCTCTCTGGCATACCCCCGTTGATTTTTGGCCCACACCATGCTCGGACACTGCGCCCACCCCTGAAATCGTGGGATATAGCACACCAATTTAGCCCGAAAATGCCTCGTTCGCGTCGTTTGCCCGTTTGTCCACCCTAATGGCCATGAAAAATTAAACGGACCATACTAGGATGATCCTCAACCCCCCTGGTACGCCCACGTCGATTATGGCCGACACCATGCCTAGATCCCGGGCCCACCCCCAAAACCGTGGGTAAGAGCACACCGATTGTGCCTGAAAATGCCCACTACGTGCCATTTTGCCTGTTTGTCCACCTAAATAGCCATGATAAATTAAACAGACCACACTGGGATAATCCGCAACCTCCCTGGTATACCTCTATCGATGTTTTGCCCACACCATGCCCGGACCGTAGGCCCACCCCCAAAACCGTGGGCTATAGCACACCGATTTGGCCTGAAAACACCTTATTCGCACCGTTTCGCCCGTTTGTTCACCCAAATAGCCACGATAAATTAAACGGACCAACTGGGATGATCCCCAACCTCTCTACCACGCCCCCATTGATTTTCATCCCAAACCACGCCCGGACCTCGGGCCCACCCCTAAAATCGTAGGCTATAGAACATCAATTTGGCACGAAAATGCCCCGTTCGGGCCGTTTCACTCGTTTGACCACCCAAATAGCCACGATAAATTAAACAGAACACACAAGGATGATCCCCAACCTCCTTGACACGCCCCTGACGATTTTTGACACACACCACTCCCGAACCCCGGGCACACCCCAAAACCGAGGGCTATAGCACACCGGTTTGGCTTGAAAATGCACCATTCGCACTATTTTTCCCTTTTGTCCACCCAAATGGCCACGATAAATTAAATGAACTATACTGGGACGATCCCAAACCACCCTGGCACGCCTCCGTCGATTTTAGTCCCACACCACGCCCGGACCCCCGGCCCACCCCCAAAACCGTGGACTATAGCACACCAATTTGGCCTAAAAATGCCCCGTTCACGCCGTTTTACTCGTTTGTCCACCTAAATAGCCACGATAAATTAAATGGACCACACTGGGATGATCCCCAACCTTCCTGGCACGCCCCTATCGATTTTCGGCCCACACCACACCCGGACCCCGGGCCCACCGCCGAAACCTAGTGCTATAGCACAACGATTTGGCCCGAAAAAAACCCATTCGCGCCGTTTCGCCCGTTTGTCCACCCAAATGGCCACGATAAAAAAAACGAAACACAATGGGATGATCCCCATCCTCCCTGGCATACCTCCATTGATTTTTAGCCCACACAACGCTTGTACCCCGGGCCCACTACCAAAATCGTGGGCTATAGAACACCGATTTGGCTCGAAAATGCCCCTTTTGCTCCGTTTCGCCCATTTGTCCATCAGAATGGCCATGATAAATTAAACGGACCACACTGGGACGATCCCTAACCTACCTGGCATGCCCCCATCGATTTTAGGCCTACACCACGCCCGGACCCTGCGCCCACCCTCGAAATCGTGGTCTATGGCACATCGATTTGGCCCGAAAATGCCCCGCTCGCACTATTTTGCCCGTTTGTACACAAAAATGGCCACGATAAATTAAACGAACCATACTGGGACGATCCCCAACCTCCCTGGAATGCCCTCGTCAATTTTCGGCCCACACCACACTCGAATCCCGGGCCCACCCCCAAAACCGTATAGCACACTAATTTGGCCCGAAAATACCCCATTCGCACCATTTCGCCTGTTTGTCCACCCAAATGGCCACGATAAATTAAACGGACCACACTAGGATGATCCCCAACCTCCCTACCATGCCCCCATCGATTTTCAGCCAACACCATGCCCGTACATTGGGCCCACCCCCAAAACCACGGGCTATAGCACATCTATTGGGCCCAAAAATACCCCGTTTTCATTGTTTTGCCCGTTTGTCCATCCAAATTGCCATGATAAATTAAACGGACCACACTGGGACGATCCGTAACCTCCCTGGAATGTCCCCAGTGATTTTCAGCCCACACCATGCCCGAACCCCAGGTCCACCCCCAAACCCGTGGGCTATAGAACACCAATTTTTCCCAAAAATACCTCATTTGCGTTGTTTCGCCCGTTTGTCCACTCAAATGGCCACGATAAATTAAACGAACCATACTGGGATGATCATCAACTTCCCTGGCACGCCCCCATCGATTTTTGGCCCACACCACACCCGGAACCTGATACTCTCAAATTACAACTCTCGTTAGAAAGTGTAAGCGGTCGCTGTCAAATATAGAATCCAACTGGGTTGGGGGTCGAATCCCACAGGGAATACTATGATCACTACGTATTGCGATTATTATTAGACTGTTGGTCGAAGATTCCAACATAAGGGGGGTTTTGGTTTAAGTGCACAATAGTACTATTAGTGTAACGAATAAGACAATATATATAAAAGTAATTGATCACAGAGAATGACAAGTTAGGGTTATGTCCACCTTGTAGCTTCTACTTCTATATTAACTATGGGTAATACGAATTTTATACATGCATGCACTTATAGAGAGACGTATTCTAATTCTAAATCTAAGTATTTTTCAACCATCAAGGATTTATTCACCTTAGTTCTCTCGAACCTAAAGTGTACAACAAATTATACGAACTCTCCAAGTAGTTAATCCTGCTAGGGCATTAACGTGTAAACTAGAGGTTGGAAACCCTAATTTCTTGTCACACTCTCTTTTCCAAACAACAACTTTTCTATCGAACAAGTTATTGCTATAATGGCGTATTCCCTATGTTTGCAACCACGAGAATTCAATTATAATGAAGAGAGTAATGATATAAGTGCATTACACATCATAAATTCACAAACCCATAGCAATAGAGAGTATACTACAAGGTTTCCATAACCCTAACAGATAAGTTTAGCTACTCATGAATACAACGAAAATCAAAATAGACATAATCATCATACCAAAACTTAGAACAATCTCGGCGATGGAGATGACTAGCGCCAATAAGAGAGAAACGTGTTTCTCTCTCTCCGTTGCTCAAGCTAAGCCATTTTCTACTCTCCAAAAATATTACAGAATCTAAATTATGAATAATGGCTGAAAACTCAGCAATAAGGTTTTTAATAACAACCTTCTCTACTAAGTTGCTACTGCATCCTTAACTATTTAAAAATATTGAGTTTGCCCTGGAAAAAGTTCTCATGCATCACATTTAGTCCAAAAGCTGCCTTCCCTTTTATGTGAAGTTTTCCTTTGCTGTCCACAGGGCCCCAAAGTGCTGAAATCTTCCGCATTAGTACCTGAAAAGCATGCTAATCACATAGGTCAGCTCACTTAATTGAAAGTAGACTAAAAGTGCAGGAATTATGTATTTTATCCTCAAAACTTAGCTAAAACATGGGTAAGTTATGGTGCTTAGACGTATAAATACGCCCAACATCACCACCCCACACTTAAAGCTTTGTTCGTCCTCAAACAACATATCTATTTATGCATACTACACAAGCCTTAGCACCCACAAAGGAAGACAAGATGCTCAAATAGGCTCACACAACAATTATGAACAAGAAGTAGCTTCAGGAATCATTCCTAGCTATAACCTACCCTCAAGAATAGACTCATTAAGTTGAAAATTTCATGCATATCATTAAAGAAAATCATATAAATTACCCAACCTTCATCAACCATGTGCCCTCACAACAAGAGTGTTACCCATAATCACTCATAATTATGCAATTTCTAACAAAATGGGCACAAGAATCAAGTTGTGCTCACTCTCACAAAGAATTCTCAAATTACAACTGATGACCATATAATTTCCCTTAGTGTAATACTCCACTAATATCATAATGCTAAGATTAGGATCAAATAAGTCTTTTACGGGTTGTAATGCAGGCTAAAGGATGGGTAGGAACTAGTTTGGCCAGAAATAGTGACTATCTTCCCTAAGAGCTTTAATACACTACATTATGCAATTAAGATCAATCTCAAACAACCAATTTCCACTTCTTCTATCTTCACAGATTTGCTTTTCACCCCAACTCGTTAAGCTTAATTAATAACACTATGGTGGGAGTATGCAACCATTTCAAGTATTTCCTTTTTTTTTTCTTTTTTTTTATTTGCACCCTTTTCACATTACGCACCCCTATACTAGACACCCTCAACTTAAGCACTTTGCCTTAGTTGAGGTGCACAATGTCCAAGAAGGACTAGGGCCAAAACAGGTTCATTGTAACATGTCCAGGATAAAATTTTGAACTTTTTCAACAATTTTAGCTACTCCCAACCACATCAATTGCTCACGCCAATAACTAGACTTTGGGGCATCAATTTCACCTTTTTCCTCTTATTCTCAAACTCTTAACTCACATTGATTTTACATTAAAGCGCTTAGGAGATTTTTGGATCAAATTACGGTCTATTAAAGAACGGATTAGGCTACATATGAGGCTAACAAAAGAACAAGGTAAAGGCTCGACGGGGCTATCTAAGATAATGTACAAAGGTAGGTCAAAAGAAGGTATGAACAATGGCTATCAAAGAAATGCCTAAATCATCTCCTAAACTCACAATCTTTATTTCGCTTTGCATACACACCAGGAAAGTTCTAGCATCAGTTACAATAAGAAATATAAAACAGTCTTACACACTCATGGCACATGGTCAACTCAATTAGGAGCATTATAGATTCTCGACAAACAATTACATGAATTCAATTAAAACCAACAATCACAACAAGAGTCACAACTAGAGCCTAGGTGTTTCAAACGTAATGATCCATCACATACTTAGGTTATAATGTCATATGATCCACAAGAGCAGTTACATGTAATTGAAAGACTACTTTTCTCTTAAGACGGTCGTCATCCATCCATCATCGAGAAAAACACCTAATTATGACTAAATAACTAACAAAATGAACAAAATAACTAATCCTATCCACAAGTATACTAAGGAGAAGGTCCTATTTTCTTACGAAACAAGTAGCAAAGTAACCAGCCACCCCACACTTAAGCTTTGCACTGTCCCCAGTGTAAATAACAAGATAAAGAACCTGGATAGTAGTACTTCTCATCCACATTAGGAGTCATGACACCTGGATGGAGATCATCATTGGAGCCATTTTTCCTGTATTCATCCTATCATCCATGTCAGCCACACATAATGAAACTAACTATAATTAATATGAGGGTGGTGAAGTCACCACCCCACACTTAATTTGTTAGTATCAACTAATTTCGTGTTATTATCGAGTACTCAGACTTCACCGACATACACTTTGACATGGTGCACTACGTTAGTCACAATACAATTCAATCACTTCAATTTCCCCATGTTTATTTCAATGAAACACTTTTTTATCAAAATCATACTCTACACTTTCAACCATATCAAGATATACAAAACACCAGCACTTTCCCAACATATCCATGGCAAAAAATTAATTCATAATCCTCAAGCAATCAATTAATAACTACAACATAAATTCAAAATACCTAAGGATTAAGAAAAGAACACTTACCTTGAAGATGAAGGATTGAAGAAAGTGAGTCGATGCTCATGGGTTTTGAAAGTGGTGAGGAGCTTGTAAGATTAGTAGAGCAAAGAGAAGGGTTTTGAAAGAGGAGGGGTTGGGAGGAGCTTAGGTGAAAGAAGAGTGGAGTGGTATTTAAGAGTAGAGAATATGTTTAAAGGATGAGCCATGGGTCGGGTTGGTCCATTCACAAACGGGTTATTGGGAAAAAATTATGTTGATAGGCGGCACCTATAGCATTGCCTAAGCATAAGTAGGCGGCGCCTAACCTATTGCATATGTTGGCATAGGCGGCGCCTAGCCTACCTCCTATGTGAGGCACTGAGCATAGGCAATGGCATAGGGGGCGCCTAGCCTATTGCCTATGTTGGCATAGGCGGCGCCTAGCCGATTGCCTATGTTGGCATAGGCGGCGCCTAGCCTATTGCCTATGTGAGGCAGTGAGCATAGGCAATGGCATAGGTGGCGCCTAACCTATTGCCTATGTAGGAATAGGCGGCGCCTAGCCTATTGCCTATGTTGGCATAGGAAATTGGAAAAACGGCGCACTCTTGGTCGAAAAGGTCCATATCGTGGGGGCGAAGGGGGCCAGTGGTGGGCTTTGGGATCGGGCCTTTCAGCCCGATCCCTACGCTACCACCACAGACCTCATTGAAAGTCACAAAATAAAGTCGCCCCGCGAAACTTTTTGGGTCGAATCTTCATAATTCGTGGTGCGACTCTAATTCAAATCATACTTGAACCTTACACATTTGACCACTCCCACTTACCTGTATTGTTCCATCATTCCTAGACTTACCACCATTGACATGACTCACTTCCAAATCAAAATTGGGACTAATCTCTTCCTTTGTACTTCGTGCACCTACACTTAATCAAAAACAACAAAAATGATTAGAAGGATGGGTTGCCTCCCACCAAGCGCCTTAGTTTTGGTCGTGGCTCAACTCTTCTTTTTGAATTTTTATTTACCAAAAACAAAATCCTAGTAAAATGATGGGTTGCCTCCCATGTAGCGCTTGATTTATTGTCGCGGCACGACATAGTTATCTCGATTACTCAGACTTCATCAAGATATATGGTGGTTTCGCCGGTGGTGAGGGTCGATTCTTAAGGTCAAGGTCCAGCTTCTTGGGGGCATATGAATACGACCCCATTCCTGTCAAAGCACAGATAGTTTCTTCGTACTCTTCAACACCCTCACGCTTAAAGTTCAAAAGCATAGCAGCCAATGGCTCAACAGTAAGCTGCTTCTCCAAAGATAATTCCTTCTCATCCTCATAATAAACATCAGCTATAGAGAACACATCCATATCTTTGGGTTGCTTCATTGATTTGCATACATCAAAACGTACCACTTTGTTATTCATCCGAAATAAAAGATCATTTGCTCGTAAATCAATAAGCACACTTCCTGTTGCGAGGAAAGGTCGACCCAAGATTATGGGCACCTCAAAATCCACCTCGCACCTCAAAATCCACCTTGCACACTATAATGGAGTATTCCCTATGTTTGCAACCACGAGAATTCAATTATAATGAAGAGAGTAATGATATAAGTGCATTACACATCATAAATTCACAAACCCATAGAAATATAGAGTATACTACAAGGTTTCCATAACCCTAACAGATAAGTTTAGCTACTCATGAATACAACGGAAATCAAAATAGACATAATCATCATACCAAAACTTAGAACAATCTCGGCGATGGAGATGACTAGCGCCAATAAGAGAGGAACGTGTTTCTCTCTCTCCGTTGCTCAAGCTAAACCATTTTCTGCTCTCCAAAAATATTACAGAATCTGAATTATGAATAATGGATGAAAATTCAGCAATAAGGTTTTTAATAACAACCTTCTCTACTAAGTTGCTACTGCATCCTTAACTATTTAAAAATGTTGAGTTTGCCCGGGAAAAATTTCTCATGCATCACATTTAGTCCAAAAGCTGCCTTCCCTTTTATGTGAAGTTTTCCTTTGTTGTCCACAGGTCCCCAAAGTGGTGAAATCTTCCGCATTAGTACCTGAAAAGCATGCTAATCACATAGGTCAGCTCACTTAATTGAAAGTAGACTAAAAATGCAAGAATTATGTATTTTATCCTCAAAACATAGCTAAAACATAGGTAAGTTATGGTGCTTAGACGTATAAATACGCCCAACATCAGAACTCAGGTCCACCCATGAAACCGTGGAATATAGCACAAAAATTTTGCCCAAAAATGTCCCGTTCGCGCCGTTTTGACCGTTTGTCCATCCAAATGGCCACGATAAATTAAACGGACCACACTGGGATAATCCCCAACCTCCCTGGAATGCCCCAATTGATTTTAGCCCCACACCACACCTGGGCCCCGAGCCCACCCCCAAAACCGTGGGCTATACACCGATTTAGCCCGAAAATACCCCATTCACGCCGTTTTGCCCGTTTTTCCACCCAAATAGTCGCAGATAAATTAAAAGGACCACGCTGAGATGATCCCCAACCTCCCTAGCACACCCCTATCAATTTTTGGCCCATACCACGCCCGGACCCCGACCCACCCCCAAAACCGTGGGCTATATAGCACACCGATTTGGGCACAAAATGCCCCATTCGTGCCGTTTTGCCTATTTGTCCTCACAAATGGCCACAATAAAATAAACGAACCACACTGGGATGATCTTCAACCTCTCTGGCACACCCCAGTTGATTTTCGGCCCACACTATGACCGGACACTGGGCTCACCCCTGAAACCGTGGGATATAGCATACCAATTTTGCCCGAAAATGCCTCATTCACGTCGTTTCGCCCGTTTGTCAACCCTAATGGCCATGAAAAATTAAACGGACCATACTAAGATGATCTTCAACCTCCCTGGTACGCCCTCGTCGATTTAGGCAGACACCATGCCCAGATCTAGGGCCCACCCCTGAAACCGTGGGTTATAGCACACCGATTGTGCCTGAAAATGCCCAGTACGCGCCATTTTGCCCGTTTGTCCACCCAAATAGCTACGATAAATTAAACAGACCACACTGGGATAATCCGCAACCTCCCTGGAATGCCTCTGTCGATTTTTGGCCCACACCACGCCCGGACCGCAGGCCCACCCCCGAAACCGTGGGCTATAGCACACCGATTTGGCCTGAAAACACCCCATTCGCACTGTTTCGCCCGTTTGTCCACCCAAATAGCCACGATAAATTAAACGGACCAACTGGGATGATCCCCAACCTCTCTACCACACCCCCATTTATTTTCAGCCCATACCACGCCCGGACCTCGGGCCCACCCCTAAAATCGTAGGCTATAGAACACCGATTTGGCACGAAAATGCCCCGTTCGGGCCGTTTCACTCGTTTGACCACCCAAATAGCCACGATAAATTAAACGGACCACACAAGGACGATCCCCAACCTCCCTGACACGCCCCTGATAATTTTTGGCACAAACCACGCCCGAACCCCGGGCACACCCCAAAACCGGGGGCTATAGCACACCGGTTTGGCTCTAAAATGCCAAATTCGCACCGTTTTGCCCGTTTGTCCACCTAAATAGCCACGATAAATTAAATGAACCACACTGGGACGATTCCAAACCTCCCTGGCACGCCTCCATCGATTTTCGTCCCACACAACGTCCGGACCCCCGGCTGACCCCCAAAACCGTGGACTATAACACACCAATTTGGCCTGAAAATGCCCCGTTCACGCCGTTTCACTCGTTTTTCCACCCAAATGGCCACGATAAATTAAATGGACCGCACTGGGATGATCCCCAACCTTCCTAGCACGCCCCTGTCAATTTTTGGCCCACACCACACCCGGACCCCGGGCCCACCGCCGAAACCGAGGACTATAGCACAATGATTTGGCCCGAAAACAATCCATTCGCGCCGTTTCGCCCTTTTGTCCACCCAAATGGCCACGATAAAAAAATGGAACACACTGGGATGATCCCCATCCTCCCTGGCATACCTCCGTTGATTTTTAGCCCACACCACGCTTGCACCCCGGGCCCACTATCGAAACCGTGGGCTATAGCACACCGATTTGGCCCAAAAATGCCCCATTCGTTCCGTTTCGCCCATTTGTCCATCCAAATGGCCATGATAAATTAAATGGACCACACTGGGACGATCCCTAACCTACCTGGCGTGCCCCCATAGATTTTTGGCCCACACCACGCCCGGACCCCGCGCCCACCCTCGAAATCGTGGTCTATGGCACATTAATTTGGCCCGAAAATGCTCCGCTCGCACTATTTTGCCCGTTTGTACACAAAAATGGCCACGATAAATTAAACGAACCGCACTGGGATGATCCCCAACCTCCCTGGAATGCCCTCGTCGATTTTCGGGGCACACCACCCTCGAATCCTGGGCCCACCCCCAAAACCATAGAGCACACTGATATGGCCCGAAAAGACCCCATTCGCACCGTTTCGCCTATTTGTCCACCCAAATGGCCACGATAAATTAAACGGACCACACTAGGATGATCCCCAACATCCCTAGCACTCCCCCATCGATTTTCAGCCAACACCATGCCCGTACATCGGGCCCACCCCCAAAACCACGGGTTATAGCACATCTATTGGGCTCAAAAATACCCCGTTTTCATTGTTTTGCCCGTTTGTCCATCCAAATTGCAATGATAAATTAAACGGACCACACTGGGATGATCCGCAACCTCCCTGGAACGTCCCCGGTGATTTTCAGCCCACACCACGCCCGAACCCTAGGCCCACCCCCAAAACCGTGGGCTATAGCACACCAATTTTGCCCGAAAATACCTCGTTCGCATCGTTTCGCCCATTTGTCCACCCAAATGGCCACGATAAATTAAACGAACCATACTGGGATGATCCTCGACTTCCCTAGCACGCCCCCATCAATTTTTGGCCCACACCACACTGGTACGATCTCCAACCTCCCTGGCACTCCCCCGTCGATTTTCGGCCGACACCACGCCCGAACCTTGGGCTAACCCTCAAAACGGTGGGCTATAGCACACCGATTTGGTTCGAAAACTCCCCGTTTACGCAGTTTTGTGAGTTAGTCCACCCAAATGGCCACGATAAATTAAACGGACCACACTAAGATGATCCCCAACTTCCCTGGCACGGCCTCATCGATTTTCGTCCCACACCATGCCCGGACCCCAGGCCGACCCCCGAAACCGTGGGCTATATCACACCAATTTGGCCCAAAAATGCCCCATTTGCGTATTTTTGCCCGTTTGTCCACCCAAATTGCCACGATAAATTTAACTGACAACACTGGGATGATCCCGAACCTCCCTGGCATGTCCCCATCAATTTTTGGCCCACACCATGCCTGGACCCCGAGCCCACCCTTAAAATCATGGGCTATAGCACATCGATTAAGCCCTAGAATACCCCATCTGCGTTGTTTTGCTCGTTTGTCCATCCAAATGGCCACGATAAATTAAACGGGCCATACTAGGATGATCCCAATCTCCTTGGCATGCCCCCATCGATTTTTGGCCCACACCAGGCTCGAACCCTAGGCCCACCCTAAAATCGGGGGCTATAGCACACTGATTTGACCAAAAAATATCCCGTTTGCACCATTTTGCCCGTTTGTCCACCCAAATGGCCACGATAAATTAAATGGACCACACTGGGACGATCCCCAACCTCCCTGGCATGCCCCCATCGATTTTCGGCCCACACCATGCCCGGACCTCGAGCTCACCCTCGAAACTGTGGGCTATAGCACACCGATTTAGTCCGAAAACTCCCCGTCAGCGCAGTTTCGTGATTTAGTCCACCCAAATGGCTATGATAAATTAAATGGACCACACTAGGATGATCCCCAACCCTCCTGGCACGGCCTCATTGATTTTTGGCCCACACCATGCCCGGACCCCAGGCCAACCCCCGAAATCGTGGGCTATATCACACCGATTTGGCCCAAAAATGCCCCATTTGCGTATTTTCGCCCGTTTGTCCACCCAAATTGCCACAATAAATTAAACTGACAACACTGGGATGATTCAAACCTCTCTGGCATGTCCCCATCAATTTTTGGCCCACACCACGCCCGGACCCCTAGCCCACCCCTAAAATCGTGGGCTATAGCACACTGATTTGGCCCGAAAATACCCTGTTCGCGCTACTTTACTCGTTTTTCCACCCAAATTGCCAAGATAAATTAAATGGTCCACACTGGAACGATATCCAATCTCCCTGGCACGCCCCCATCGAATTTTGGCACACACCAGGCCCGGACCCTGGGCCCACCCCAAAATCGGGGGCTATACCACATCGATTTGGCTCGAAAACACCCCGTTTACGCCGGTTTTCCCGTTTGTACACCCAAATAGCCACGTTAAATTAAACGAACCACACTAGGACGATCCTCAACCTCTCTGGCACGCCTCCGTTAATTTTCTTCCCAAACCACACTCGGACCCCAGGCCCACTACCGAAACCGTGGGCTATAATAGCACATTGATTTGGCCCGAAAATGCTCGGTTCGCGCCGTCTCGTCCATTTATCCATCCAAATGGCCACGATAAATTAAACGAACCACACTGGGAGAATCCCCAACTTCCCTAGCACTCCCCTATCGATTTTCAACCCACACCAAACCCGAACCCCAGGCCCACCCCCAAAACCGGGGGCTATAGCACACTGATTTGGCCCGAAATCGCCCTATTCGCGCAGTTTCACCCGTTTATCCACCCAAATAGCTATGATAAATTAAACGAACCACACTGGGACGATCCCCAACTTCCGTAGCATGACCCTGTCGATTTTCAGCCCATACCATGCCCCGACCCCAGGCCCACCCCCAAAACCGTGGGCTATAGCACACTAATTTTGCCCGAAAATGCCCCCTTCGCGCCGTTTCGCCCATTTGTCTATCCAAATGGCCACGATAAATTAAACGGACCATACTGAGATGATCCCCAACCTCCCTGGAACGCCCTCATTGATTATAGACCTACACCACGTCCGGGCCCCAGGCCCACCCCCAAAATCATGGGCTATAGCGCACCAATTTGGCCCGAAAATGCCCAATTCGAGCTGTTTTGACCGTTTGTCCACCCAAATAGCTGCAGATAAATTAAACGGACTACACTGGGATAATCCCCAACCTTCCTGGCACGCCCCAATCAATTTTTGGCCTAATCCACGCCCGAACCCCGGCCCACCCCATAACTGTGGGCTACAGCACATCGATTTGGCCCGAAAATACCTGTTCGTGTCGTTTTGCCTGGTTGTCCACCCAAATAGGCACAATATAATAAATGGACCACAGTGGGACGATCCCTAACCTCCCTGGCATGCCTCCGTTGATTTTCAGCCCACAACATGCTCGAACCCCGTGCCCACCCCCAAAATCGTGGGATATAGCACATCGATTAGGCCCAAAAATGACCTACTAGCGTAGTTTCGCCCGTTTGTCCACCCAAATAAGCACAATAAATTAAACAGACCACACTGGGACGATGCCCAACTTCCCTGGCACGCCCCCTTCAATTTTCAGCCCACACCATGCCCCGACCCCGGGCCCTCCCCCGAAACCGTGGGCTATAGCACACCAATTTGGCCCGATTATGCCCCGTTCGCGCCATTTTGCCGTTTGTCCACCCAAACGGCTACGATAAATTAAACGAACCATACTGGGATGATCCTCGACTTCCCTGGCACGCCCCCATCGATTTTTGGCCCACACCACACCCGGAACCCAGGTCCACCCCTGAAACCGTGAAATATAGCACAAAAATTTTGCCCAAAAATGTCCCGTTCACCCCGTTTTGCTCATTTGTCCATCCAAATGGACATGATAAATTAAACGGACGACACTGGGATGATCCCCAACCACCCTGGAATACCCCCATTGATTTTAGCCCCACACCACACCCGGGCCCCGAGCCCACCCCCAAAACCTTGGGTTGTGCACCAATTTGGCCCAAAAATACCCTATTCACGTCGTTTTGCCCGTTTATCAGCCCAAATGGCCGCAGATAAATTAAAAGGACCACGCTGAATGATCCCAACCTCCCTAGCATGCCCCCATCGATTTTTGGCCCACCCCCGAAACCATGGGCTATATAGCACACCGATTTGGCCCTAAAATGCTCCTATCATGCTGTTTTGCCCGTTTGTCCACCCAAATGGACACAATAAAATAAACGAACTATACTGGGATGATCCCCAACCTCTCTGTCACGCCCCCGTTGATTTTTGGCCCACACCATGCCCGGACACTGGGTCCACCCATGAAACCGTGGGATATAGCACACTAATTTTGCCTAAAAATGCCTCGTTCGCGTCGTTTCACCCGTTTGTCCACCCGAATGGCCACGAAAAATTAAACGGACCATACTAGGACGATCCCCAACCTCCCCGGTATGCCCACGTCGATTTCGGCCCACACCATGCCTAGATCCCGATCCCACCCTCGAAACTGTGGGCAAGAGCTCACCTATTTGGCCTGAAAATACCCTGTTCGCGTCATTTCGCCCGTTTGTCCACCCAAATGGCCACGATAAATTTAACGGACCACACTGGGATAATCCTCGACCTCTTTGGCACGCCCCCATGGATTTTTGGCCCAGACCTCGGGCCCACCCCCAAAACTGTAGGCTATAGCACAACGATTTGCCCGGAAGCTCCCCGTTAGCGCAGTTTTGCCCGTTTGTCAAATCAAATAACCACGATAAATTAACCGAACCATACTGGGATGATACGCAACCTCCCTAGAATGCCTCCGTCGATTTTTGACCCGCACAACGCCCGGTTTCCTGTCCCACCCCCGAAACCATGGGCAATCGCACATCAATTTGGCTCGAAAACACCCCATTCGCACCGTTTCGCCCGTTTGTCCACCCAAATAGCCACGATAAATTAAAAGGACCAACTGGGATGATCCCCAACCTCTCTTCCATGCCCCCGTTGATTTACATCCCAAACAACGCCTGAACCATGGGCCCACCCCCAAAATCGTGCGTTATAGCAAATCGATTTGGCGCGAAAATGCCCCGTTCGCGCCGTTTCACTAATTTGTCCACCCAAATGACCACAATAAATTAAACGGACCATACTGGGATGATCCTCAACCTCCATGACACGCCCCTGACAATTTTTGGCCCACACCACGCTCGAACCCCGGGCCCACCCCTAAAACCAGGGGCTATAGCACACCGATTTGGCTCGAAAATGCCCCATTCGCACCGTTTCGCCTGTTTGTCCACCCAAATGGCCACGATAAATTAAATGAACAACACTGGGACGATCCCAAACCTCCCTGGCATGCCTCCATCGATTTTCGGCCCACACCACGCCCGGACCCCCGGCCCACCCCAAAACCGTGGACTATAGCCCACCGATTTGGCCTGTAAATGCCCCGTTCATGCCGTTTTGCTCGTTTTTCCACCCCATGGAAATGATAAATTAAATGGACCATACTGGAACAATCCACAACCTCCCTGGCACGCCCCTGTCGATTTTCAGTGCACACTACGCCCGGACCCTGGGCCTACCGCCGAAACCGAGGGCTATAGCACACCGATTCAGCCCGAAAATGCCCCATTCGCGTTGTTTTGCCCGTTTGTTCACCCAAATGGCCACGATAAATAAAATGGAACACACTGGGATGATCCCCAACCTCCCTGGCACGCCTCCGTTGATTTTTAGCACACACCACGCTTGCACCCCGAGCCCACTACCAAAACCGTGGCTATAGCACAACGATTTGGCCCAAAAATGCCACATTCGCTCCGTTCTGCCCATTTGTCCATCCAAATGGCCACGATAAATTAAACGGACCATACTGGGACGATCTCTAACCTACCTGGCATGCCCCCATCGATTTTTAGCCCACACCACGCCCGGACCCCATGCCCACCCTCAAAATCGTGGTCTATGGCACATCGATTTGGCAAAAATACCCCGTTTGCACTGTTTTGCCCGTTTGTCCACCAAAATGGCCACGATAAATTAAACGGACCACACTGGGATGATCCCCAACCTCCATGGAATGCCCTCGTCAATTTTTGGCCCACACTACGCTCGAACCCAGGGCCCACCCCCGAAACCGTATAGCACACTGATTTAGCCCAAAAATATCCCATTCACGTCGTTTCGACTGTTTGTCCACCCAAATGGCCACGATAAATTAAACGGACCACACTAGGATGATTCCCAACCTCCCTAGCATGCCCCCATCAATTTTCAACCAACACCATGCCCGTACATCGGGCCCACCCCCAACACCATGGGCTATAGCACATCGATTGGGCCCAAAAACACCCCGTTTACGTTGTTTTGCCCGTTTGTCCATCCAAATTGCCACGATAAATTAAACGGACCACACTGGGACGATCTGTAACCTCTCTGGAACGTCCTCATCGATATTTGGCCCACACCTTGCCCGAACCCCAGGCCCACCCCCGAAACCATGGGCTATAGCATATCGATTTTTCCTGAAAACACCTCATTCACGCCGTTTCGCCTGTTTATCCACCCAAATGGCCACGATAAATTAAATGAACCACACTGGGACGATCCCCAAACTCCCTGGCATGCCCCCGTCGATTTTCGGCCGACACCACGCCCGGACCTTTGGCCAACCCTCAAAACCGTGGGCTATAGCACACCGATTTAGTCCAAAAACTCCCCGTTTTCGCAGTTTCATGAGTTAGTCCACCCAAATGGCCACGATAAATTAAATGGACCACACTGGTATGATCCCCAACCTCCCTGGCACGGTCCCATCATGTTTTGATCCACACCATGCCCGGACCCCAGGCCGACCCCTAAAACCGTGGGCTATATCACACAGATTTGGCCCAAAAATGCCCTATTCGCGTCGTTTCGCCCGTTTGTCCACATAAATGGCCACGATAAATTTAACAGACAATACTGGGATGATCCTGAACCTCCCTGGCATACCCCCATCAATTTTCGACCCACACCATACCCGGACCCCGGGCCCACCCCCAAAATTGTGGGCTATAGCACATCAATTTGGCCGGAAAATACCTCGTTCACACTGTTTAGCTCGTTTCTCCACCCAAATGGCCACGATAAAAGAAACGGGTCACATTGAGACAATCCCCAATCTCTCTGGCACGCCCCCATCGATTTTTCGCACACACCAGGCCCAGACCCTGGGCCCACCTTTAAATCGGGGGCTATAGCACACCAATTTGGCCCGAAAACACCCCGTTTGCGCCGTTTTGCCCGTTTGTCCACCCAAATGGCAACGATAAATTAAACGGACCACACTGGGACAATTCCCAACCTCTCTGGCACGCCCCCATCTATTCTCGACCGACGCCACGCTCGAACCTCAGGCTCACCCTCGAAACCGTGGGCTATAATAGCACACTGATTTGGCCCGAAAATGCCCCGTTCACGTCGTTTTCCCATTTATCTGTCCTAATGGCCACGATAAATTAAACGAATCACACTGGGAGGATCCCCAACTTCCATAGCATGCCCCTATTGATTTTTGGCCCACACCACACCCGAACCCCAGGCCCACCCCCAAAACCGTGGGCTATAGCACACCTATTTGGCTCGAAATCGACCCATTCGCGCAGTTTTGCCCGTTTATCCACCCAAATAGCCACGATAAATTAAACGGGCCACACTGGGACGATCCCCAACTTCCCTGGCATGCCCCTGTCAATTTTTAGCCCACACATGCCCCGACCCCGGGCCCACCCCCAAAACCATGAGCTATAGCCCACCAATTTGGCCCGAAAATGCCCCATTCGTACGATTTCTCCGTTTGTCAAACCACATGGCCACATTAAATTAAACGAACCCCACTGGGACGATCCTTAACCCCCTGGCACGCCTCTGTCAATTTTTGTCCCACACCACGCCCGAACCCCGGGCCCACTTCCAAAACCGTGGGCTATAGCAAACCAACTTGTCGCGAAAATGCCCCGTTCGCACCGTTTCGCCCATTTTTCCATTCAAATGGCCACGATAAATTAAATAGACCACACTGGGATGATCCCCAATCTCCCTGGAACTCCTCCATCGATTTTTGGCCCACAACACACCCGGACCCCGGCCAACCCCCAAAATTGTGGGCTATAGCACACCAAATTGGCCCGAAAATGCCCCGTTCAAACCATTTTGCCTGTTTGTCCACCCAAACGGGCATAATAAAATAAACGAACCACAGTGGGACAATCCCCAACCACCCTGGCACGCCCCCGTTGATTTTTGGCCCATAACATGCCCGGACCCCCGGGCCACCCCCGAAACCGTGAGATATAGCACACCGATTTGGCTCGAAAATGAACTATTCATGCAGTTTCGCCCGTTTGTCCACCCAAATAGCCACAATAAATTAAACGGACCACAATGGAATGATCACCAACTTCCCTGGCACGCCCCCATTGATTTTCAGCCCACACCATGCCCCGACCCCGGGCCCACCCCCAAAATCGTGGGCTATAGCACACCAATTTGGCCTGAAAATGGCCCGTTCACGCCATTTCGCCATTTGTCCACCAAAATATCCACGATAAATTAAACGAACCATACTGGGATGATCCCCAACTTCACTGGCACGCCCCCATCGATTTACGGCCCACACCACGCCTGTACCCCAGGTCCACCCCTGAAACCGTGGACTATAGCACAACAATTTTGCCCGAAAATGCCCTGTTCGCGCCGTTTCGCCCATTTGTCCATCCAAATGGCCACGATAAATTAAACGGACCACACTGAGATGATCTCCAACCTCCCTGGAGCGGCCCCGTTCATTTAAGCCCCACACCACACCCAGGCCCGAGCCCACCCCCAAAACCGCCATACACCGATTTGGCCAGAAAATGCCCCATTCATGCCGTTTTGCCCGTTTGTCCACCCAAATGGCCGCAGATAAATTAAACGAACCACACTAAGATAAACCCCAACCTCCCTGGCATGCCACCATCGATTTTTGGACCACACCACGCCCGAACCCTAGCCCATCCTCGAAACCGTGGGCTATATAGCACACCAATTTGACCCTAAAATGCCCCGTTCGTGCCGTTTTGCCCGTTTGTCCACCCAAATGGCCACAATAAAATAAACAAACCATACTGGGACGATCCTCAACCTCTCTGGAACGCCCCCGTTGATTTTTGTCCCACACCATGCCCGAACCCCGAGCCAACCCCCAAAACCGTGGGATATAGCACACCAATTTTGCAAGAAAATACCTCACTCGCGTCGTTTTGCCAGTTTGTCCATCCTAATAGCCACTATAAATTAAACGGACCATACTAGGACGATCCCCAACCTCCCTGGCATGCCCACGTCGATTTTCGGCCCGCACCATGCCCAGATCCCAGGCCCACCCCCAAAACCGTGGGCTATAGCACACCGATTTTGCCTGAAAATGCCACATTCGCGCCGTTTCACCCGTTCGACCTCCCAAATGGCAACGATAAATTAAACGGACCACACAGGGACGATCCCCAACCTCCCTGGCATGCCCCCATAAATTTTTGGTCCACACCACGCCCGGACCCTGGGCCCACCCCCGAAACCATGGGCTATAGCACATCGATTTATCCCGAGAATGCTCTGTTTCGCATTTTCTCTCGTTTATCCACCCAAATACTTACGATAATTTAAACGGACCATACTGGAATGATCCCCAACCTTCCCGACACTCCCTTGTCAATTTTTGGCGCACACCACCCCCAGACCCTGGGCCCACCCTCAAAACCGTGGGCTATAGCACACTGATTTGGCCCAGAAATATCTCGTTCGCGCCGTTTTGCACGTTTATCCACCTAAATGGCCAGGATAAATTAAACGAACCACACTGAGACGATCCCCAACCTCCCTGGCACGCCCCCATTGATTTTTGTCCCAAACCACGCCCGTAACCTAAGCCCACCCCCAAAACCGTGGGCCATAGGACACCGATTTGGCCCAAAAATTCCTCGTTCGCGCCGTTTCGCCAGTATATCCACCCAAATGGTCATGATAAATTAAACGGACCACACTGGGATGATCCCCAACCTCCTTGGCAGGCCCCCATCGATTTTCAGCTCGCACCACGCCCGGACCCAAAGCCTACCTCGAAACCGTGGGCTATAGCACACCGATTTGGCCTGAAAATTTCTAGTTTGCGCCGTTTGTCCCGTTTGTCCACCTAAATGGCCACAATAAATTAAACGGACTACACTGGGACGATCCTCAACCTCCCTGGCGCGCCCCCATCAATTTTTGGCCTACACTAAGCCTAGATCCTGGGCCCACCCCCTAAATCGTGGGCTATAGAACACTGATTTGGCCCGAAAATACTCGGTTCGTGTCGTTTCGGCCGTTTGTCCACCCAAATGGCCACAATAAATTAAACAGACCACACTGGGATGATCCCCAACCTCCCTGACACGCTTCCATCGATTTTCGGCCAACACAACGCCCGAACCCCAAACCCACCCCCAAAACTGTGGGCTATAGCACACTGATTTAGCCTAAAAATGCCCCGTTCGCATCGTTTCACCCGTTTGTCCACCGAAATGGCCACGAAAAATTAAACAGACCACCCTGGGATGATCCCCAACCTCCCTGGAATGCCCTTATTGATTTAAGGTCCACAACACGCCCGGGCCCCGAGCCCACCCCCAAAACCATGGGCTATAGCATACCGATTTGGCCCGAAAATACCCCATTCGCACCATTTTGCCAATTTGTCCACCCAAATGGCCGCAGATAAATTAAACGGACCACACTGAAATGATCCCGAACCTCACTGGCACGCCCCAATCGATTTTCGCTCACACCATGCTTGGAACCCGGCCCACCACCAAAACCGTGGGCTATAGGACAATGATTTGGCCCGAAAATGCCCCATTCGCGCTATTTTGCCCGTATGTCCACCCAAATAGCCACAATAAAATAAACGGACGACACTGGGATGATCCCCAACCTCCCTGGAATGCCCTCGTTGATTTTTGGCCCACACCATGCCCAGACGTCGGGCCCACTCCCAAAACCATGGGATTTAGCACACTAATTTTTCCCAAAAACGGCTCGTTCAAGTCGTTTCGCCCGTTTGTCCACCAAAATAGCCACGATAAACTAAACGGACCATACTAGGACGATCCCCAACCTCCCTGGCACGCCCACGTCAATTTTAGGCCCACACCATGCCCATATCCCGGGCCACCCCCGAAACCGTTGGCTATAGCACACCGAATTTGCCCGAAAATGCCTCGTTCGCGCCGTTTCTCTCGTATGTCCACCCAAATAGCCACGATGAATTAAACGGACCAAACTGGAAGGATCCCCAACTTTCCTAGCACGCCCTCATTAATTTTCGGCACACACCACACTCGAACCCCGGGCCCACCCCAAAAACCGTGGGTTATAGCACACCGATTTAGCCCAAAATCACCCCATTCGCGCAGTTTCGCTCGTTTGTCCACCCAAATAGCCATGATAAATTAAACGTACCACACGGGTACGATCATAGCAACGTTGATTTTTAGCCCACACCACACCCGAACCCCGAGATCCACCCCAAAACCGTGCGCTATAGCACACCAATTTGGCCCGAAAATGCCCCGTTCAAGCCGTTTCTCCATTTGTCCACCCAAATGGCCACGATAAATTAAACAAACCCCACTGGGACGATCCCTAGCTTCCCTGGCACGCCGCCGTCGATTTTTGGCCCACTCCACGCCCGATCCCCAGGCCCACCTCCGAAATCGTGGACTATAGTACATTGATTTGGCCCGAAAATGCCCCGTTCAAGCCGTTTCGCCAATTTGTCCATCCAAATAGCCACGATAAATTAAATGGACCATACTGGGATGAACCCCAACCTCCCTAGAACACCCCCATTGATTTTAGGCCCACACCACGCCCGGGCTCGGGGCCCACCCCTAAAACCGTGGGCTATAGCACACCGATTTGGCCCGAAAATGCCACATTCGCGACTTTTTTCCCGTTTGTACACCACGCCAGTAACCTAGGCCAACCCTCAAAACCGTGGACCATAGCACACCGATTTGGCCCAAAATGCCTCGTTTGCGCTTTTTTGCCAGTTTGTACACCCAAATGGCCACGATAAATTAAACGGACCACACTGGGACGATCCCCAACCTCTTTGGCATGCCCCCATAGATTTTTGGCCCACACCACACCCGAACACAAGGCCCACCCCCAAAACCGTGGGTTATAGCACACCGATTTGGCCTGAAAATGTTCCATTTGCGCCGTTTCGCCCGTTTGTCCACCTAAATGGCCACGATAAATTAAACGGACCATACTGGGACGATCCCCAACCTCTCTGGCATGCCCCTGCCAATTTTCGGCCCACACCATACCCAGACCCTAGGACCACCCCCAAAATCGTGGGCTATAGCACACTGATTTGGCCCGAAAATACCCCATTCACATCGTTTCACCGGTTTGTCCTCCCAAATGGCCACGATAAATTAAACAGACCACACTGGGATGATCCCCAACCTCCCTGGAACACCCCCGTTGATTTTACGCCCACATCATGCCCAGGCCCCGAGCCCACCCCCAAAACCGTGGGCTATATAGCACACTAATTTGGCCTGAAAATGCCCTATTGGCGCCGTTTTGCCCAATTCTCCACCCAAATGGCCGCAGATAAATTAAACGGAGCACACTGGGATGATCCCCAACCTCACTGGCATGCCCCTATCGATTTTTGGCCCACACCACGCCCGAACCCCGGCCCACCACTGAAACCATGGGCTATACCACACCGATTTGGCCTAAAATGCCCGATTCGTGCCGTTTTGCCCGTATGTCCACCGAAATAGCCAAAAGAAAATAAACGGACCACACTGGGACGATCCCCAATCTCCCTGGCACGCCCTCATTGATTTTCGGCCCACACCATACCTGGACCCCGGGCCCACCCCCAAAACCGTGGGATTTAGCACACTAATTTTGGCCGAAAATGGCTCGTTCGCGTTGTTTCGCCCGTTTGTCCACCCAAATGGCTACGATAAATTAAATGGACTATACTAGGATGATCCCCAACCTCTCTGGAACGCCCACGTCGATTTTCGGCCCACACCATCCCCAGATCCCGAGCCCACCCCCAAAACCGTTGGCTATAGCACACCGATTTCGCCCGAAAATGCCTCATTGGCGTCGTTTATCCCGTTTTTCCACCCAAATGGCCACGATAAATTAAACAGACCAGACTGGGACGATCCCCAACCTCCCTAGCATGCCCCCATTAATTTTTGGTCCACACAACGCCTGGACCCTGGGCCCATCACCGAAACCATGGGTTGTAGCACATCGATTTGTCCCAAAAATGATCTGTTCGTGTCGTTTCGCCCGTTTGTCCACCCAAATAGCCACGATAAATTAAAAGGACCACACTGGGATGATCCCCAACCTTCCTGGCACTCCCCTATCGATTTTCGGACCACACCACGCCCAGATCCCGGGCTCACCCCCGAAATCGTGTGCATAGCACACTGATTAGGCCTGAAAATGCCCCGTTCGCACCGTTTCGACCGTTTGTCCACCCAAATGGCCACGATAAATTAAATTGACCACACTGGGACGATCCAAACCTCTCTGGCATGGACCCATCAATTTTCGGCCCACACTATGCCTGGACCCAGGCCCACCCCCGAAATCGTGGGCTATGGCAGACCGATTTGACCCGAAAAGACCCCGTTCGTACCGTTTCACCCGTTTGTCCACCCAAATGGCCACGATAAATTAAACGGACTAAACTGGGGCATTCCCCAACCTCCCTGGCATGCCCCCAACGATTTTTGGCCCATACCACGCCCGAACCCTAGGCCCACCCCATAAACTGTGGGTTATAGCACATCGATTTGGCCCAAAAATGCCTCGTTCGCGTCGTTTCACTCGTTTGTCCACCCAAATGGCCACGATAAATTAAACGGACCACACTGAGATGATTCCCAACTTCCCTGACACGCCCCTATCAATTTTTTGCGTACACCACGCCTGGACCCCGGGCCCACCCTCGAAACCATGGGCTATATAGCACACCGATTTGGTTCGAAAATGCCCCATTCGCGTTGTTTCGCCCATTTATCCATCCAAATGGTCACGATAAATTAAACGGACCACACTGGGCCGATCCCCAACCTCCCTGGCATGCCCACATCAATTTTCGACCTACACCACGCCCGGTCCCACCCCTAATACCATGGGCTATAGCACACCAATTTGGCCAAAAAATTCTCCGTTCGTGCCGTTTCACCCATTTGTCTATCCAAATAGCCACGATAAATTAAGTGGACCACACTGGAACGATCCCCAACCTCCCTGGCATACCCCCATTGAGTTTTTAACCACACCACGGCCGTACCGTGGGCCCACCCCTACAACTGTAGCCTATAGCACATCGATTTTGCACAAAAATACCCCGTTCTCACTATTTCACCCGTTTGTCCACCCAAATAGCTACGATAAATTAAACAGACCACACTGGGACGATCCCCAACCTCCCTGGTACACCCCCATCGATTTTTGGCCGACACCACGCCCGGTCCCTAGGCCGACCACCTAAATTGTAGGCTGTAGCACGCCGATTTGGCCCGAAAATGCCCCATTCGCGCTGTTTTGCCAATTTGTCCACCCAAATAGCCACAGATAAATTACACGGACCACACTAGGATAATCCTCAACCTCCATGGCACGCCCCCATCGATTTTTGGCCTACACACCACCCGTACCCCGAGCCCACCCATGAAACAGTTGGCTATAGCACACCAATTTAGCCTGAAAAAGCCCCGTTCTCATGGTTTCGCCCGTTTGTCTACCCAAATAGTCTTGATTAATTAAACGGACCACACTGGGATGATTCCCAACCTCCCTGGCACGCCCCCTTGTCGATTTTCAGCCCACACCATGCCCGGACCCCGAGCCCACCCCCGAAACCGTGGGTTATAGAACACCAATTTTGCCCAAAAATACCTCGTTCGCATCGTTTTGCCTGTTTGTCCACCCTAATGGCCACTATAAATTAAACTGACCATACTAGGATGATCCCCAACCTCCCTGGCATGCCCACATCGATTTTCGGCCTGCACCATGCCCAGATGTCGGGCCCAACCCCAAAACAGTAGGCTATAGCACACTATTTTCGACTAAAAATGCTACGTTCGCGCCGTTTCACCCGTTTGTCCACCCAAATGGCCACTATAAATTAAATGGACCACACTGGGATGATCCCCAAGCTCCTTAGCAAGCCCCCATCGATTTTAGGTCCACACCACGCCCGGACCCTGGGCCCACCCCCAAAACCATGGGCAATAACACATCGATTTGCCCCGAGAATGCTCTGTTTGCGCCGTTTCGCCCGTTTGTCCACCCAAATACCCACGATAAATTAAACGGACCATACTGGGATGATCCCCAACCTTTCCTTCACTCCCTCGTCAATTTTCGGTACACACCGCCACCGGACCCCGGGCCCACCCTCGAAACCGTGGACTATAGCACACCGATTTGGCTTGAAATGCCCCGTTCGCGCCGTTTCGCACGTTTATCCACCCAAATGGCCACGATAAATTAAACAGACCACACTAGGATGATCCCAACCTCCCTGTCACGCCCCCATCGATTTTTGTCCTACACCACGGCCGTAACCCAGGCCCACCCCCAAAATCGTGGGCCATAGGACACCGATTTGGACCAAAAATGCCTCGTTCACGCCGTTTCACCAGTTTGTCCACCCAAATAGCCATGATAAATTAAATGGACCATACTGGGATGATCCCCAACCTCCTTGGCATGCCCCCATCGATTTTCAGCCCGCACCACGCCCAGACCCAAGGCCTAGCACCAAAACCTTGGGCTATAGCACACCGATTTGGCCTAAAAATTTCTCGTTTGCGTCCTTTCGCCCGTTTGTCCACCTAAATAGCCACGATAAATTAAACGGACTACACTGGGACAATCCTCAACCTCCCTGGCATGCCCCCTTCAATTTTTGGCCCACACCAAGCCCAGAGCCCTGGCCCACACCCAAAATCAAGGGCTATAGCACACCGATTTGGCCCGAGAATGCCCGGTTCCTGCCGTTTCGCCCGTTTGTCCACCGGAATAGCCACGACAAATTAAACAGAACGCACTGGGATGATTCCCAACCTCCCTGGAATGCCTTCATTGATTTTAGGCCCACACCACGCCCGGGCCCCGAGCCTACCCCCAAAACCGTGGGCTATAGCTCACCGATTTAGCCCGAAAATGCCCAGTTCGTGTCGTTTTGCCGGTTTGTCCATCTAAATGGCCGCAGATAAATTAAATGGACCACACTGGAATGATCCCCAACCTCACTGGCATGCCCCCATCAATTTTCGCCCACACCACGCTCGGACCCCAGCCCACCAACAAAACCGTAGGCTATAGCACACTGATTTGGCCCAAAAATGCCCCATTCGCATCGTTTTGCTCGTATATCCACCCAAATAGCCACAATAAAATAAACGGGCGACACTAGGACGATCCCCAACCTCCCTGGCACGCCCTCGTTGATTTTTGGCCCACACCATGCCCGGACCCCGGGCCCACCCCCGAAACCGTGGGATTTAGCAAACTAATTTTTCTCGAAAATGACTCGTTCAAGTTGTTTCACCCGTTTGTCCACCCAAATGGCCACGATAAACTAAACGGACCATACTAGGACGATCCCCAACCTCCCTGGCATGCCCACGTCGATTTTCGGCTCACACCATGCCTAGATCCCAGGCCCACCCCCAAAACCGTTGGCTATAGCACATCGATTTTGCCCGAAAATACCTCATTTGCACCGTTTCTCCCGTTTGTCCACCCAAATAGCCACGATAATTAAACGGACCACACTGGGAGGATCCCAACTTCCCTAGCATGCCCCCGTCAATTTTCGGCCCACACCACACCCGAACCCCGGGCCCACTCCCAAAACCGTGGGCTATAGCACACCGATTTAGCTCGAAATCACCCCATTCGCGTAGTTTTGCTCGTTTGTCCACCCAAATAGCCATGATAAATTAAACGGACCATACTGGGATGATCCCCAACTTCCCTAGCACGCCCCTATCGATTTTTAGCCCACTCCACACCCGAACCTCGGGCCCACTCCCAAAACCGTGGGCTATAACACACCAATTTACCCCAAAAATGCCCCGTTAGCGCCGTTTCTCCGTTTGTTCACCCAAATGGCCATGACAAATTAAGTGAACCCCACTGGGATGATCCCTAACTTCCCTGGCACGCCCCCGTCGATTTTTGGCCCACACCACACCCGAACCCCAGGCCCACCTCTGAAACCGTGGGATATAGAACACAAATTCTGCCCAAGAATGCCCTGTTCACGCCATTTCGCCCATTCGTCCATCCAAATAGCCACGATAAATTAATTGGACCACACTGGGATGAACCCCAACCTCCCTGGAACGCCCCCGTTGATTTTTGACCCTCACCACGCCCGAGTCAAGGCCCACCCCCAAAACTGTGGGCTATAGAACACTGATTTGGCACGAAAATACCATATTCGTGATGTTTTGCCCGTTTGTACACCATGCCCGTAACCTAGGCCCACCCCCAAAATCGTGGACCATGGCACACCGATTTGGCCCAAAAATGCCTCGTTCGCGCTGTTTCGCCTGTTTCTCCACCCAAAGGCCCACGATAAATTAAACGGACCACACTGGGACGATCCCCAACCTCCTTGGCATGCACCAATCAGTTTTCGGCCCACACCACACCCGGACACAAGGCCCACCCCCGAAACTGTGGGCTATAGCACACCGATTTGGCCTGAAAATGTTCCATTTGCGCCGTTTCGCCCGTTTGTCCACCTACATGGCCACATAAATTAAAAGGACCATACTGGGATGATTCCCAACCTCCCTGGGACACCCCCGTTGATTTTTGGCCCACACCATGCCCGGACCCCGGGCCCACCCCCAAAACCATGGGATTTGGCACACTAATTTTTGCCAAAAATGGTTCGTTCGCGTCGTTTCGCCCATTTGTCCACCTAAATGGCAACGATAAATTAAACAGACTATATTAGAATGATCCCCAACCTCCCTGGCACGCCCACGTCAATTTTCGGCCCATACCATGCCCAGATCCCGGGCCCACCCCCGAAACCGTTGGCTATAGCACACCGATTTCGTCCGAAAATGCCTCATTCGCGTCGTTTCTCCCGTTTGTCCACCCAAATAGCCACGATAAATTAAAGGGACTATACAGGGACGATCCCCAACCTCCCTAGCATGCCCCCATCGATTTTTGGTCCACACCACGCCCGGACCCTAGGCCCATCCCTAAAACCATGGGCTGTAGCACATCGATTTGTCCCGAAAATGATCCGTTCGAATCGTTTCGCCCGTTTGTCCACCCAAATAACCACGATAAATTAAACGGACTACACTGGGACGATCCCTAACCTTCCTAGCACTCCCCTGTCGATTTTTGGACCACACCATGCTCGGATCCCGGGCTCACCCCAGAAACCGTGTGCTATAGCACACTGATTAGGCCTGAAAATGCCCCGTTCGTGCCATTTCGACCGTTTGTCCACCCAAATGGCCACGATAAATTAAATTGACCACAATCGAACGATCCAAACATCTCTGGCATGGACCCATCGATTTAAGGCCCACCCCCAAAACCGTGGGCTATAGCAGAACGATTTGACCCGAAAATACCCCGTTCGCGCTGTTTCACCCGTTTGTCCAGTCAAATGGCCACGATAAATTAAACGGACCACACTGGGATATTTCCCAACATCCCTATCATACCTCCCTTGATTTTTGGCCCATACCACGCCCGAACCCTGGGCCCATCCCCATAACTGTGGGCTATAGCACATCGATTTGGCTCAAAAATGCCCCATTCGCGTCGTTTCACTCGTTTGTCCACCCAAATGGTCACAATAAATTAAACGGACCACACTGGGCCGATCCCCAACCTCCCTGGCATCCCATGTCGATTTTCGGCCCACACCACGCCCGGTCCCTGGTCCCACCCCCGAAATCGTGGGCTATAGAAAACCAATTTGGAACTAAAATTCCCCGTTCGCGTCGTTTTACCCATTTGTCCATCCAAATGGCCACGATAAATTAAACGGACCACACTGGAATGATCCTCAACCTCCCTGACACGCCCCCATTGATTTTTTACGCAAACCACGGCCGTACCCCGAGCCCACCCCCACAACTGTAGGCTATAGCACACCGATTTGGCCCAAAAATACCATGTTCGCACCGTTTCTCCCATTTGTCCACCAAAATAACTACGATAAATTAAACGGACCAAACTAGGATGATCCCCAACCTCTTTGGTATGCCCCCATCGATTTTTGGCCCACACCACACCCGGTCCCCAGGCCGACCCCCAAAATTGTGGGCTATAGCACACCGATTTGGCCCGAAAATGCCCCATTCGCGCTGTTTCGCCAATTTGTCCACCCAAATGGCCACAGATAAATTACACGTAGCACACTAGGATAATCCCCAACCTTACTCACATACCCCCATCGATTTTTGGCCTACACAACGCCCGGACCCCGGGCCCACCCATGAAACCGTTGGCTATAGCACACTAATTTTGCCTGAAAATGCCCCGTTCGCGCCGTTTCGCTCGTTTGTCCACCCAAATAGTCACGATAAATTAAACGGACCACACTGGGATGATCCCCAACCTCCCTGGCACACCCTCATCGATTTTTGACCCACACCACACCCGGACCCCGAGCCCACCCCCAAAACCGTGGGTTATAGCACACCGATTTGGCCCGAAAATACCCCGTTCACGCCGTTTCGCCCGTTTGTCCACCCAAATGGCTAAGATAAACTAAATGGACCACACTGAGACGATCCCCATCCTCCCTGGCACGCCCCCATCAATTTTTGACCCACACCACGCCCGGACCTCGGGCCCACCCCCGAAACCGTGGGCTATAGCACCCCGATTTGGCCCGAAAACACCCTGTTCGCGTCGTGTCGCACGTTTGTCCAACCAAATGGCCACAATAAATTAAACGTACCACACTCCGATGATCACCAACCTCCACAGCACTCCCCCACCGATTTTCGGACCACACCACGCTCGGACCCTGGGCCCACCCCCGAAACTGAGGGATATAGCACACTAATTTTACCCGAAAATGCCCCGTTCGCACTTTTTCGCCCGTTTGTCCACCCAAATGGCCACGATAAATTAAACGGACTATACTAGGTCGATCCCCAACCTTCCTGGCACGCCCCCGTCGAATATAAGCCCACAACACGCCTGGACCCTGGGCCCACCCCCGAATCCATTGGCTATAGCACACCGATTTGGCCCGAAAATGCCCTGTTCACGTTGTTTTGCCCGTTTGTCCACCCAAATAGCCACGTTAAATTAACCAGACCACACTGGGATGATCCCCAACCTCCCTGGCACGCCCCCATTAATTTTTGGCACACACCACGCCCGAAACCCGGGCCCACCTCCGAAACTGTGGGCTATAGCACCCCGATATGGCCCAAAAACACCCTGTTCATGTCGTTTCGCGCGTTTGTCCACCCAAATGGCCACAATAAATTAAACGGACCACACTGGTACGATCTCCAACCTTCATGGCACTTCCCCGTCGATTTTTGGAACACACCACGCCCGGACTCCGGGCTCACCCCCGAAACTCTAGGATATAGCACATCGATTTTGCCCGAAAATGCCCCGTTCGTGCTTTTTCGCCCGTTTGTCCACCCAAATGGCCTCGATAAATTAAACGGACCATACTAAGATGATCCCCAACCTTCCTAGCACGCCCCCGTCGATTTTCGGCCCACACAACGATCGGACCACGGACCAACCCCCAAAATCATGGGCTATCGCACACCGATTGGGCACTCAAAAGCCCCATTCGCGTTATTTCGCCAGTTTGTCCATCCAAATGGCCACGATTAATTAAACGCACCACAATGATACAGTCCCCAACCTCCCTGGCATGCCCCCATTAATTTTCGGCCCACACCAAGCTCGGATCCTAGGCCCACCCCCGAATCCGTGAGCTAGAGCACACAGATTTAGCCCAGAAATGCTTCGTTCTCACCGTTTCGCCCGTTTGTCCACCCAAATGGCCACGATAAATTAAACGGACCACACTGGGACGATCTTCAAGATCCTTGGCATGCCCCCCGTCGAGCTTTGGCCCACACCACGCTCGGACACCAGGACCAACCCCAAAATTGTGGGCTATAGCACACTGATTTGGCTCGAAAATACCTCGTTCATGCCATTTCACCCGTTTGTCCACCCAAACGGCCACGATAAATTAAACGGACCATACTAGGACGATCCCCAACCACCCTGGCACGGCCCGATTGATTTTGGCCCATACCACACCCGAACCCCGGGCCCAACCCCGAACCTGTGGGCTATAGCACAGCAATTTGGCTCGAAAATACCCCGTTCGTGTCGTTTCGCTCGTTTGTCCACCCCAATGTCCACGATAAAATAAAAAGACCACACTAGGACGATCCCCAACCTCTCTGGCATGCCCCCGTCAATTTTTGACCCACAACACGCCTGGAACCTAGCCCACCCACAAAACCGTGGGCTATAGCACACCGATTCAGCCCGAAAATGCCCCATTCGCGCCGTTTTGCCCGTTTGTCCCCCTATTTGGCCACGATAAATTAAACAGACCACACAGGGATGATTTCCAACCTTTTTGGCACGCCTTCATCGATTTTTAGCCGACACCACACTTGGATCCTGGTCCCACCCTAAAATGGTGGGCTATTGCACATCGATTCGGGCCAAAAAAAAACCATTCGCGCCATTTCACACGTTTCACCACCCCAATGGCCACGATAAATTAAACGGACCACAATGGGACGATCCCAAACCTCCCTGGCATGCCCCCATCGATTTTCGACTCACACCACGCCCGTAACCCGGGCCCACCCCCAAAACTGTGGGCCATAGCACACCAATTTGGCCCAAAAATGCATCGTTCGCGCTGTTTCATCCGTTTGTCCATCCAAATGGCCACGATAAATTAAATGGACCACACTGGGACGATACCCAACCTCCTTGGCATGTCCCCATTAATTTTCACCCCACACCACACGCAGATCCGGGCCCACCCCCAGAACTGTGGGCAATGGCCCACCGATTTGACTCAAAAATGCCCCGCTCGCATCGTTTCGCCCTTTTGTTCACCCAAATGGCCGAGATAAATTAAACGGACCACAATGGGACGATCCCCAGCCTACCTGGCACACCCCGTCGATATTTGTCCCACACCACGCCTGGATCCCGATCCCACCCCCAAAACTGTGGGCTATAGCACACTGATTTGGCTCGAAAATGCCCCGTTCACGCCGTTGTGCCTATTTATCCATCCAAATGTCAACGATAAATTAAACGGACCATACTGGGATGATTCCTAACCTCCCTGGCACGCCCCCGTGGGCTATAGCACACTGATTTGGCCTGAAAATGCCCTGTTCACTCTGTTTTAATCGTTTGTCCACCCAAATGGCCACGATAAATTAAACGGACCATACTGGGATGATCCCCGACTTCCGTGGCATGCCCCCATCGATTTTCGGCCCATATCACGCCCGGACCCCAGACCTAACCCCAAAATCGTTGGCTATAGCACTCTAATTTGGCCCAAAACTGCCCCATTCTTGTCTTTTCGACCGTTTGTCCACCCAAAAAGCCACGATAAATTAAACGGACCACACTGAGATGATCCCCAACCTCTCTGGCATGCCCCCGTCGATTATGGGCCCACACCACGCCTGGACCCATCACCGAATCCATGGGTTATAGCACACTGATTTATCCCAAAAATGCCCTATTCGCGTCGTTTTACCCGTTTGTCCACCCAACTAGCCACGCTAAATTAAATGGACCACACTGGTACAATCCCCAACCTCCCTGGCATGCCCCCATCAATTTTGGGCCCAAACTACCCCCAAACCCTGGGCCCACCCACGAAACCGTGGCCTATAGCACATCGATTTGGTTCGAAAATGCCCCGTTCCCGCCGTTTCGCCCATTTGTCCAGCCAAATAGCCACGATAAATTAAACGGACCATACTGGGATGATCCAAAACATCCATGCCACGTCCCCATCGATTTTTGGCCCACACCACGCCCGGACCCCGGGCCTAACCCCGAATCCATGAGCCATAGCACACTGATTTGGCCTGAAAATGCTTCGTTTGCGCCGTTTCGCTCGTTTATCCGCCCAAATGGCCACGATAAATTAAACGGATAACACTGGAATGATCTTCAACCTCTCTGGCATGCCCCCATAGATTTTCGGACCACACCAAGCCTAGACCCCGAGCCTACCCCGTAAATCGGTGGCTATAGCACACCCACTTGGCCCGAAAATTCCCAGTTCATGTCATTTCACCCGTTTGTCCACCTTAATGGCCACGGTAAATTAAACAGACCATACTGGGAAGATCCCCAACCTCCCTGACACGCCCCCATAAATTTTCGGCCAACACAATGCCCGAACCCCGGGTCCACCCCCAAAACCGTGGGCTAAAGCACACCGATTTGGCCAACATATGCCCCGTTCGCGCAGTTTCCCCTCTTTCTCCTCTCCAATGGCCACGACAAATTAAACGTACCACACTGGGACGATACCCAACCTCCCTGGAACGCCCCCGTCGATTTTCAGCGCACAACGCGCCCGGACCCCGGGCCCACCCTAAAAACCCTTGGCTATAGCACACCGATTTCTCCCAAAAATGCTCCGTTCACGCCGTTTCGCCCGTTTGTCCACCCAAATGGCCACGATAAATTAAACGGACCATACTGGGACGATCCCAACCTCCCTGGCACGCGCTAATCGATTTTTGGCCGACACTAAGACCGTACCCCGAGCCCACAACTGAAACTGTGGGCTATAGCACACCAATTTGTCTCGAAAAAGCCTCGTTCGCTCCGTTTCACCCGTTTGCCACCCAAATGGCCACGATAAATTAAACGGACCATACTGGGACGATACCCAACCTCCCTGGCACGCCTCCTTCAATTTTTGGCCCACACCACGCCTGGACCTCGGGCCCACCCTCGAAACCATAGGCCATAGCACACGGATTTTGCCCGAAAATGCCTCGTTCGCGTCGTTTCACCTGTTTGACCACCCAAATAGAAACGATTAATTAAATAGACCACACTGGGACGATCCCCAACCTCCTTGGCACGCCTCCATCGATTTTCTACCCACACCACGCCTGGACCCCTGGCCCACCCCCGAAATCATGGGTTATAGCACACCGATTTGGCCTGAAAATGCCCCGTTTGTGCCGTTTTGCCCATTTGCAGACCCAAATGGCCACGATAAATTAAACGGACCACACTGGGATGATCCTCAACCTCCCTGGCATGCCCCATCAATTTTCGGTCCACACCACGCCCGGACCTCGGGCCCACTACCGAAACTGTGGGCTATAGCACCCAGATTTGGCCCGACAACGTCCCGTTCGTGCCGTTTCACCTGTTTGTCCACCCAAATGGCCACGATAAATTAAACGGACTACACTTGGAGGATCCCCAACCTCCCTGGCATGACCCCGTCGACTTTTAGCCCACACTACGCCCGAAACTCGGTCCCACCCCCAAAATCGTGGGCTATAACACATAGATTTGGTACAAAAATGCCCCGTTCGCACCGTTTCGCTCGTTTATCCACCCAAATGGCCACGATAAATTAAACAGACCACACTAAGACGATTTTGAACCACCCTGGGACGCCCCAATTAATTTTCTGTCCACGCCACGCCCAAAACCCGGGCCCACCCCCAAAATTGTGGGCCATAGCACACCGATTTGGCCTAAAAATGCCTTGTTCGCACTGTTTCTCCCGTTTGTCCACCCAAATAGCCACAATAAATTAAACAGACCACACTGGGACGATCCCTAACCTCCTTGACACGCCCCCGACGATTTTTGACCCACACCATGCCCGGACCCCAGGCCTACCCCCAAAAACGTGGGCTATAGCACACCAATTTGGCCTGAAAATGCTCTATTTGTGTTGTTTTGCCCGTTTGTCCACCCAAATTACTACGATAAATTAAATGGACCACACTTGGACGATCCCCAACCACTCTGGAACGTCCCCATCAATTTTCAGCCCATACCAATCCCGGACCCTGAGCCCACCCCCAAAACCGTGGGCTATAGCACACCGATTTGGCCTGAAAATGCCTGGTTCGTGCTGTTTTGCCCGTTTGTCCACTCAAATGGCGAGGATAAATTAAACAGACCGCACTGGAACGATCCCCAACATCCCTGACACGCCCCCGTCGATTTTAGGCCCACACAACGCCCTTACCCCGATCCAACCTCCGAAATCGTGGGCTATAGCACACCGATTAGGACCAAAAACATCCCGTTCGCGTTGTTTCACCCGTTTATCCACCCCAATGGCCACAATAAATTAAACGGACCATACTGGGCCGATCCCCAACGTCCCTGGCATTTCCCCATAGATTTTTGGCCCACACCACGCCCGAACATCGGGCCCACCCCTAAATCCGTGGTCTAAAGCACACCAATTTGGCCCGAGAATCCGTCGGTCGCGCTGTTTCGCTCGTTTGTCCATCCAAATGGCCACGATAAATTAAATAGACCACATTGGGATAATCCCCAACCTCTCTGGCATGCCCCCGTTGATTTTTGGAACACACCACGCCCGAACCCCGGGCCCACCCCCAAAACCATGGGCTATAGCACACCGATTCTGCCCGAAAAAGCACCGTTCGCGTTGTTTCGCTCGTTTGTCCACCTAAATGGCCATGATAAATTAAACGGACCATACTGGGATGATCACCAACCTCTCTGGCACGCTCCAATCGATTTTTGGCCCACACCACGCCTGGATCCCGGGCGCACCCCCAAAATCGTGGGCTATAACACACAGATTTTACCCAAAAATGCCTTGTTCGCGCCGTTTCACCTGTTTGTCCACCCAAATGGCCACGATAAATTAAAAGGACAACATTGGGACGATCCCCAACCTCCTTGGCACGCCCCCGTCGATTTTCAACACAGACCACGCTCGGACCGTGGGTCCACCCCTGAAACCGTAGGATATAGCACACCATTTTTACCCGAAAATGCCCCATTCGCGCTGTTTCACCCATTTGCCCACCCAAATAGCCACGATAAATTACGAAACACACTGGAATAATCCCCAACCTTCCTGGAATGCCCCCGTCGATTATTGACCCACAGTACGCCCGGACCCCGAGCCCATGCCCGAAACCGTGGGCTATTGCACCCCGATTTAGCCCGAAAATACCCCTTTCACACCGTTTCGCCCGAGTATCTACCCAAATACCGAAGATAAATTAAATGGACCATACTGGGATGATCCCCAACCTCCCTGACACGCCCCCGTCAATTTTTGGCCAACCCAACGCCTGAACCCAGGGTCCACCCCCGAAACCGTGGGCTATAGCACACCGATTTGGCTAAAAAATGCCCCGTTCGCGCCGTTTCGCCCGTTTGTACTCTCCAATGGTCACGACAAATTAAACGCACCACACTGGGACGATCCCCAACCTCCCTGGCACGCCCCCGTCTATTTTCGGTGCACAACACACCGAACCCCGGGCCCACACTCGAAAACATAGGTTATAGCACACCGATTTATCCCAAAAATGCTTCGTTCGTGCTGTTTCGCCCGTTTGTCCACCCAAATGGCCACGATAAATTAAACGGACCACACTGGGACGATCCCCAACCTAACTGGCACGCCCCCATCGATTTTTGGCCCACACCAAGCCCTTACCCTGGGCCCACCCCTGAAACCGTGGGCCACAGCACACCAATTTGGCCCGAAAAAGCCTCGTTCGATCCGTTTCACCCGTTTGTCCACCCAAATGGCCACGAAAAATTAAACGGACCACACTAGGACGATACCCAACCTCCCTGGCATGCCCCCTTTGATTTTTGGCCCACACCATGCCTGGACCTCGGGCCCACCCTAGAAACCGTGGGCCATAGCTCACCGATTTTGCCCTAAAATCCCTCGTCCGCGCCGTTTGTCCACCCAAATGGCGACGATTAATTAAACGGACCATACTGGGATGATCCCCAACCTCCTTCGCACGCCCCCATTGATTTTCGTCCCACACCACGCCCGGACCCCAGGCCCACTCCCAAAATCATGGGTTATAGCACACCGATTTGGTCTGAAAATACCCGGTTTGCACCATTTCGCCCATTTGTAGACTCAAATGGCCACGATAAATTAAACAGACCACACTGGGACGATCCCCAACCTCCCTAGCACGCCCCGTCAATGTTCGGCCCACACCACGCTCGGACCCCAGCCCACCACCAGAACCGTGGGCTATAGCACACTGATTTGGCCCAAAAATGCCCCATTCGCATCGTTTTGCCCGTATATCCACCCAAATAGCCACAAAAAAATAAACGGGCGACACTAGGACGATCCCCAACCTCCCTGGCACGCCCTCGTTGATTTTTGGCCCACACCATGCCCGGGCCCACCCCCGAAACCGTGGGATTTAGCAAACTAATTTTTCTCGAAAATGACTCGTTCAAGTCGTTTCACCCGTTTGTCCACCCAAATGGCCACGATAAACTAAACGGACCATACTAGGACGATCCCCAACCTCCCTGGCATGCCCACGTCGATTTTCGGCCCACACCATGCCTAGATCCCAGGCCCACACCTAAAACTGTTGGCTATAGCACACCGATTTCGCCCGAAAATACCTCATTTGCACCGTTTCTCCCGTTTGTCCACCCAAATAGCCACGATAAATTAAACGGACCACACTGGGAGGATCCCAACTTCCCTATCATGCCCCCGTAATTTTTCGGCCCACACCACACCCGAACCCCGGGCCCACCCCCAAAACCGTGGGCTATAGCACACCGATTTAGCTCGAAATCACCCCATTCGCGTAGTTTTGCACGTTTGTCCACCCAAATAGCCATGATAAATTAAACGGACCATACTGGGATGATCCCCAACTTCCCTAGCACGCCCCTATCGATTTTTGGCCCACTCCACACCCGAACCTCGGGCCCACTCCCAAAACCTTGGGCTATAACATACCAATTTACCCCAAAAATACCCCGTTAGCGCCGTTTCTCCGTTTGTTCACGCAAATGGCCATGATAAAGTAAGTGAACCCCACTGGGACGATCCCTAACTTCCCTGGCACGCCCCCGTCAATTTTTGGCCCACACCACGCCCGAACCCCAGGCCCACCTCCAAAACCGTGGGATATAGCACACCAATTCTGCCCAAGAATGCCCTGTTCACACCATTTCGCCCATTCGTCCATCCAAATATCCACGATAAATTAAATGGACCACACTGGGATAAACCCCAACCTCCCTGGAACGCCCCCGTTGATTTTAGACCCTCACCACGCCCGAGTCCGGGCCCACCCCCAAAACTGTAGGCTATAGAACACTGATTTGGCACGAAAATGCCATATTCGTGACGTTTTGCCCGTTTGTACACCATGCCCGTAACCAAGGCCCACCCCCAAAATCGTGGACCATAGCACACCGATTTGGCCCAAAAATGCCTCGTTCGCGCTGTTTCGCCTGTTTCTCCACCCAAAGGCCCACGATAAATTAAACGGACCACACTGGGACGATCCCCAACCTCTTTGGCATGCCCCCATCAATTTTCGGCCCACACCACACCCGGACACAAGGTCCACCCCCGAAACTGTGGGCTATAGCACACCGATTTGGCCTGAAAATGTTCCATTTGCGCCGTTTCGCCCGTTTGTCCACCTACATGGCCACGATAAATTAAACGGACCATACTGGGACGATCCCCAACCTCCCTGGGACACCCCCGTTGATTTTCGGCCTACACCATGCCCAGAACCCGGGCCCACCCCCAAAACCATGGGATTTGGCACACTAATTTTGGCCGAAAATGGTTTGTTCGCGTTGTTTCGCCCGTTTGTCCACCTAAATGGCCACGATAAATTAAACAGACTATATTAGAATGATCCCCAACCTCCCTGGCATGCCCACGTCAATTTTTGGCCCATACCATGCCCAGATCCCGGGCCCACCTCCGAAACCGTTGGCTATAGCACACCGATTTCGTCCGAAAATGCCTCATTCGCGCCGTTTCTCCCGTTTGTCCACCCAAATAGCCACGATAAATTAAAGGGACCATACAGGGATGATCCCCAACCTCCCTAGCATGCCCTCATCGATTTTTGGTCCACACCACGCCCGGACCCTGGGCCCATCCCTAAAACCATGGGTTGTAGCACATCGATTTGTCCCGAAAATGATCCGTTCGAATCGTTTAGCCCGTTTGTCCACCCAAATAACCACGATAAATTAAACGGACCACACTGGGAGGATCCCTAACCTTCCTAGCACTCCCCTGTCGATTTTTGGACCACACCATGCCCGGATCCCGGGCTCACCCCCGAAACCGTGTGCTATAGCATACTGTTTAGGCCTGAAAATGCCCCGTTCGCGCCATTTTGACCGTTTGTCCACCCAAATGGCCACGATAAATTAAATTGACCACAATCGAACGATCCAAACATCTCTGGCATGGACCCATCGATTTAAGGCCCACCCCCAAAATCGTGGGCTATAGCAGAACGATTTGACCCGAAAATACCCCGTTCGCGCCGTTTCACCCATTTGTCCAACCAAATTGCCACGATAAATTAAACGGACCACACTGGGATATTCCCCAACATCCCTATCATACCTCTATTGATTTTTGGCCCATACCACGCCCGAACCCTGGGCCCATCACCAAAACTGTGGGCTATAGCACATCGATTTCGCCCAAAAATGCCCCATTCGCGTCGTTTCACTCGTTTGTCCACCCAAATGGTCACAATAAATTAAACGGACCACACTGGGCCGATCCCCAACCTCCCTGGCATCCCATGTCGATTTTCGTCCCACACCACGCCCGGTCCCTGGTCCCACCCCCGAAACCGTGGGCTATAGAAAACCGATTTGGCCCTAAAATTCCCCGTTTGCATCGTTTTACCCATTTGTCCATCCAAATGGCCACGATAAATTAAACGGACCACACTGGAATGATCCCCAACCTCCCTGGCATGCCCCCATTAATTTTTTTACGCAAACCACGGCCGTACCCCGGGCCCACCCCCACAACTGTAGGCTATAGCACACCGATTTGGCCCAAAAATACCACGTTCGCACCGTTTCTCCCATTTGTCCACCAAAATAACTACGATAAATTAAACGGACCACACTAGGACGATCCCCAACCTCTTTGGTATGCCCCCATCGATTTTTGGCCCACACCACACCCGGTCCCCAGGCCGACCCCCAAAATTGTGTGCTATAGTACACCGATTTGGCCCGAAAATGCCCCATTCGCGTTGTTTCGCCAATTTGTCCACCCAAATGGCCACAGATAAATTACACGGACCACACTAGGATAATCCCCAACCTCCCTCGCATGCCCCCATCGATTTTTGGCCTACACAACGCCCGGACCCCGGGTCCACCCATGAAACCGTAGGCTATAGCACACTAATTTTGCCTGAACATGCCCCGTTCGCGCCGTTTCGCTCGTTTGTCCACCCAAATAGTCATGATAAATTAAACGGACCACACTGGGATGATCCCCAACCTCCCTGGCACACCCTCATCGATTTTTGAACCACACCACACCCGGACCCCGAGCCCACCCCCAAAACCGTGAGTTATAGCACGCTAATTTGGCCCAAAAATACCCCGTTCACGCCGTTTCGCCCGTTTGTCCACCCAAATGGCTAAGATAAACTAAATGGACCACACTGAGACGATCCCCATCCTCCCTGGCACGCCCCCATCAATGTTCGACCCACACCACGCCCGGACCTCGGGCCCACCCCCGAAACCGTGGGCTATAGCACCCCGATTTGGCCCGAAAACACCCTGTTCGCGTCGTGTCGCACGTTTGTCCACCCAAATGGCCACAATAAATTAAATGTACCACACTCCGACGATCACCAACCTCCATTGCACTCCCCCACCGATTTTCAGACCACACCACGCTCAGACCCTGGGCCCACCCCCGAAACTGTGGGATATAGCACACTAATTTTGCCCGAAAATGCCCCGTTCGCACTTTTTTGCCTGTTTGTCCACCCAAATGGCCACGATAAATTAAACGGACTATACTAGGTCGATCCCCAACCTTCCTGGCACGCCCCCGTCGATTATAAGCCCACACCACGCCTGGACCCTGGGCCCACCCCCGAATCCATTGGCTATAGCACACCGATTTGGCCCGAAAATGCCCTGTTCACGCCATTTTGCCCGTTTGTCCACCCAAATATCCACATTAAATTAAACGGACCACACTGGGATGATCCCCAACCTCCCTGGCACACCCCCATTAATTTTTGGCACACACCACGCCCAAAACCCGGGCCTACCTCCGAAACTGTGGGCTATAGCACCCTGATTTGGCCCAAAAACACCCTGTTCATGTCATTTCGCACGTTTGTCCACCCAAATGGCCACAATAAATTAAACGGACCATACTGGTACGATCCCCAACCTTCATGGCACTTCCCCGTCGATTTTTGGAATACATCACGCCCGGACCCCGGGCTCACCCCCGAAACTCTAGGATATAGCACACCGATTTTGCCCGAAAATGCCCCGTTCGTGCTTTTTCGCCCGTTTGTCCACCCAAATGGCCTCGATAAATTAAAAGGACCATACTAAGATGATCCCCAACCATCCTAGCACGCCCCCGTCGATTTTCGGCCCACACAACGATCGGACCACGGACCCACCCCCAAAATCATGTGCTATAGCACACCGATTGGGCCCTCAAAAGCCCCATTCGCGTTGTTTCGCCAGTTTGTCCATCGAAATGGCCACGATTAATTAAACGCACCACAATGATACAATCCCCAACCTCCCTGGCATGCCCCCATTGATTTTCGGCCCACACCAAGCTCGGATCCTAAGCCCACCCCCGAATCCGTGAGCTAGAGCACACAGATTTAGCCCAAAAATACCTCGTTCTGACCGTTTCGCCCGTTTGTCCACCTAAATGGCCACGATAAATTAAACGGACCACACTGGGACGATCTCCAAGATCCTTGGCACGCCCCCGTCGAGCTTTGTCCCACACCACGCTCGAACACCGGGACCAACCCCAAAATTGTGGGTTATAGCACACTGATTTGGCACGAAAGTGCCTCGTTCGTGCCATTTCACCCGTTTGTCCACCCAAACGGCCACGATAATTTAAACGGACCACACTAGGACGATCCCAAACCTCCCTGGCATGGCCCGATTGATTTTTGGCCCATACCACGCCCGGACGCCGGGCCCAACCCCGAACCTGTGGGCTATAGCATAGAAATTTGGCTCGAAAATACCCTGTTCGTGTCGTTTCGCTCGTTTGTCCACCCCAATGGCCACGATAAAATAAAAGGACCACACTAGGACGATCCCCAACCTCTCTGGCACGCCCCCGTCGATTTTTGACCCACAACACGCTCGGAACCTGGCCCACCCACAAAACCGTGGGCTATAGCACACCGATTCGGCTCGAAAATGCCCCATTCGCGCCGTTTTGCCTGTTTGTCCCCCTATTTGGCCACAATAAATTAAACAGACAACACAGGGATGATTTCAAACCTTCTTGGCACGCCCTCATCGATTTTTATCCGACACCACGCTTGGATCCTGGTCCCACCCTAAAATGGTGGGCTATTGCACATCGATTCGGCCCAAAAAAGCCTCGTTCGCGCCGTTTCGCACGTTTCACCACCCAAATGGCCACGATAAATTAAACGTACCACACTGGGACGATCCCCAACCTCCCTGGCATGCCCCCATTGATTTTCGACTCACACCACGCCCGTAACCCGGGACCACCCCGAAAACTGTGGGCCATAGCACACCAATTTAGCCCAAAAATGCATCGTTCGCGCCGTTTCATCCGTTTGTCCATCCAAATGGCCACGATAAATTAAACGGACCACACTGGGACGATCCCCAACCTCCTTGGCATGTCCCCATTAATTTTCACCCCACACCACACGCAGATCCGGGCCCACCCCCAGAACTGTGGGCAATAGCCCACCGATTTGACTCAAAAATGCCCCGCTCGCTTCGTTTCGCCCGTTTGTTAACCCAAATGGCCGAGATAAATTAAACGGACCACAATGGGATGATCCCCAGCCTCCCTGGCACACCCCGCCGATATTTAGCCCACACCACGCATGGATCCCGATCCCACCCCCAAAACTGTGGGCTATAGCACACTGATTTGGCTCGAAAATGCCCCGTTCACGCTGTTGTGCCCATTTATCCATCCAAATGGCCATGATAAATTAAACGGACCATACTGGGACGATTCCTAACCTCCCTGGCACGCCCCCGTGGGCTATAGCACACTGATTTGGCCCAAAAATGCCCTGTTCACTCCGTTTTAACCGTTTGTCCACCCAAATGGCCACGATAAATTAAACGGACCATACTGGGATGATCCCCGACTTCCGTGGCATGCCCCCATCGATTTTCGGCCCACACCACGCTCGTACCCCAGACCTAACCCCAAAATCGTTGGCTATAGCACTCTAATTTGGCCCAAAACTGCCCCATTCTTGTCGTTTCGCCCGTTTGTCCACCCAAAAAGCCACGATAAATTAAACGGACCACACTGAGATGATCCCCAACCTCTCTGCCATGCCCCCATCGATTATGGGCCCACACCACGCCTGGACCCTGGACCCATTACCGAATCCATGGGCTATAGCACACTGATTTATCCCAAAAATGCCTTGTTCGCGTCGTTTTACTCGTTTGTCCACCCAACTAGCCACGCTAAATTAAATGGACCATACTGGTACAATCCCCAACCTCCCTGGCACGCCCCCATCAATTTTTGGCCCACACTACCCCCAAAACCTGGGCCCACCCACGAAACCGTGGCCTATAACACACCGACTTGGTTCGAAAATGCCCCGTTCCCGTCGTTTCGCCCGTTTGTCCACCCAAATGGCCACGATAAATTAAACGGACCATACTGGGATGATCCAAAACATCCATGGCACGTCCCCATCGATTTTTGGCCCACACCACGCCCGGACCCCGGGCCTAACCCCGAATCCATGGGCCATAGCACACTGATTTGGCCTGAAAATGCTTCGTTTGCGCCGTTTTGCTCGTTTGTCCGCCCAAATGGCCACGATAAATTAAACGGATAACACTGGAACGATCCCCAACCTCTATGGCACGCCCCCGTAGATTTTCGGACCACACCAAGCCTAGACCCCGGGCCTACCCCGTAAATCGTGGGCTATAGCACACCCACTTGGCCCAAAAAATCCCAGTTCATGTCATTTCACCCGTTTGTCCACCTTAATGGCCACGGTAAATTAAACAGACCATACTGGGACGATCCCCAACCTCCCTGACACGCCCCCATCAATTTTCGGCCAACACAATGCCCGAACCCCGGGTCCACCCCCAAAACCGTGGGCTATAGCACACCGATTTGGCCAACAAATGCCCTGTTCGCGCAGTTTCGCCTCTTTGTCCTCCCCAATGGCCACGACAAATTAAACGTACCACATTGGGACGATACCCAACCTCCCTGGCACGCCCCCATCGATTTTCAGCGCACAACACGCCCGGACCCCGGGCCCACCCTCAAAACCCTTGGCTATAGCACACCGATTTCTCCCAAAAATGCTCCGTTCACGCTGTTTTGCCCGTTTGTCCACCCAAATGGCCACGATAAATTAAACGGACCATACTGGGACGATCCCAACCTCCCTGGAACGCGCCAATCAATTTTTAGCCCACACTAAGCCCGTACCCCGAGCCCACAACTGAAACTGTGGGCTATAGCACACCAATTTGGCCCGAAAAAGCCTCGTTCGCTCCGTTTCGCCCGTTTGCCACCCAAATGGCCACGATAAATTAAACGGACCATACTGGGACGATACCCAACCTCCCTGGCACGCCTCCTTCAATTTTTGGCCCACACCACGCCTGGACCTCGGGCCCACCCTCGAAACCGTAGGCCATAGCACACCGATTTTGCCCGAAAATGCCTCGTTCGCGTCGTTTCACCCGTTTTTCCACCCAAATAGCGACGATTAATTAAATGGACCACACTGGGACGATCCCCAACCTCCTTGGCACGCCTCCATCGATTTTCTTCCCACACCACGCCCGGACCCCTGGCCCACCCCCAAAATCATGGGTTATAGCACACCGATTTGGCCTGAAAATGCCCCGTTTGCGCCGTTTTGCCCATTTGCAGACCCAAATGGCCACGATAAATTAAACGGACCACACTGGGATGATCCTCAACCTCCCTGGCATGCCCCATCAATTTTCGGTCCACACCACGCCCGGACCTCGGGCCCACTACCGAAACTGTGGGCTATAGCACACAGATTTGGCCCGACAACGTCCCGTTCGTGCCGTTTCACCTGTTTGTCCACCCAAATGGCCACGATAAATTAAACGGACTACACTTGGAGGATCCCCAACCTCCCTGGCATGCCCCCGTCGACTTTCAGCCCACACTACGGCGGAAACTCGGTCCCACCCCCAAAATCGTGGGCTATAACACATAGATTTGGTACGAAAATGCCCCGTTCGCGCCGTTTCGCCCGTTTCTCCACCCAAATGGCCACGATAAATTAAACAGACCACACTAGGACAATTCTGAACCACCCTGGGACGCCCCTATTAATTTTCTGCCCACGCCACGCCCAAAACCCGGGACCACCCCCAAAATTGTGGGCCATAGCATACCGATTTGGCCTAAAAATGCCTTGTTCGCACTGTTTCTCCCGTTTGTCCACCCAAATAGCCACAATAAATTAAACAGACCACACTGGGATGATCCCTAACCTCCTTGGCACGCCCCCGATGATTTTAGAACCACACCACGCCCGGACCCCAGGCCTACCCCCGAAAACGTGGGCTATAGCACACCAATTTGGCCTGAAAATGTTGTATTTGTGCTGTTTTGCCCGTTTGTCCACCCAAATTACTGCGATAAATTAAATGGACCACACTGGGACGATCCCCAACCTATCTGGAACGTCCCCATCAATTTTCACCCCATACCAATCCCGAACCCTGAGCCCACCCCCAAAACCGTGGGCTATAGCACACCGATTTGTCCTGAAAATGCCCGGTTCGTGCTATTTTGCCCGTTTGTCCACTCAAATGGCGAGGATAAATTAAACAAACCACACTGGGACGATCCCCAACATCCCTAACACGCCCCCGTCGATTTTAAGCCCACACAACGCCCTTACCCCGATCCAACCTCCAAAATCGTGGGCTATAGCACACCGATTAGGACCAAAAACATCCCGTTCGCGTCGTTTCACCCGTTTATCCACCCCAATAGCCACAATAAATTAAACGGACCATACTGGGCCGATCCCCAACGTCCCTGGCATTCCCCCATAGATTTTTGGCCCACACCACGCCCGAACATCGGGCCCACCCCTAAATCCGTGGGCTAAAGCACACCGATTTGGCCCGAAAATCCGCCGGTCGCGCTGTTTCGCTCGTTTGTCCATCCAAATAGCCACGATAAATTAAATGGACCACATTGGGATAATCCCCAACCTCTCTGGCATGCCCCCATTGATTTTTGGAACACACCACACCCGAACCCCGGGCCCACCCCTAAAACCATGGGCTATAGCACACCGATTCTGCCCAAAAAAGCCCCGTTCGCGCTGTTTCGCTCGTTTGTACACCTAAATGGCCACGATAAATTAAACGGACCATACTGGGACGATCACCAACCTCTCTGGCACGCTCCAATCGATTTTTGGCCCACACCACGCCTGGATCCCAGGCGCACCCCCAAAATCGTGGGCTATAACACACAGATTTTACCCAAAAATGCCTTGTTCGCGCCGTTTCACCTGTTTGTCTACCCAAATGGCCACGATAAATTAAACGGACAACACTGGGACGATCCCCAACCTCCTTAGCACGCCACCATCGATTTTCAACACAGACCACGCTCGGACCGTGGGTCCACCCCTAAAACCGTAGGATATAGCACACCATTTTTGCCCGAAAATGCCCCATTCAGGCTGTTTCACCCATTTGCCCACCCAAATAGCCACAATAAATTACGGACCACACTGGAACGATCCCCAACCTTCCTGGAATTCCCCCGTCGATTGTTGACCCACAGTACGCCCGGACCCCGAGCCCATGCCCAAAACCGTGGGCTATTGCACCCTGATTTAGCCCGAAAATACCCCTTTCGCGCCGTTTCGCCCGAGTACCCACCCAAATGGCGACGATAAATTAAATGGACCATACTGGGATGATCCCCAACCTCCCTGACAAGCCCCCGTCAATTTTTGGCTAACCCAACGCCCGAACCCAGGGTCCACCCCCAAAACCGTGGGCTATAGCACACCGATTTGGCCAAAAAATGCCCCATTCGCGTCGTTTCGCCCGTTTGTAATCTCCAATGGTCACGACAAATTAAACGTACCACACTGGGACGATCCCCAACCTCCCTGGCACGCCCCCGTCTATTTTCGGCGTACAACACACCGAACCCCGGGCCCACCCTCGAAAACATAGGCTATAGCACACCGATTTATCCCAAAAATACTCCGTTCGTGCTGTTTCGCCCGTTTGTCCACCCAAATGGCCACAATAAATTAAACGGACCACACTGGGATGATCCCCAACCTAACTGGCACACCCCCATCGATTTTTGGCCCACACCAAGCCCTTACCCCGGGCCCACCCCTGAAACCGTGGGCCATAGCACACCAATTTGGCCCGAAAAAGCCTCGTTCGATCTGTTTCGCCCGTTTGTCCACCCAAATGGCCACGAAAAATTAAACGGACCACACTAGGACGATACCCAACCTCCCTGGCACGCCCCCTTTGATTTTTGGCCCACACCACACCTGGACCTCGGGCCCACCCTGGAAACCGTGGGCCATAGCTCACCGATTTTGCCCTAAATTGCCTCGTTCGCGCCGTTTGTCCACCCAAATGGCGACGATTAATTTAACGGACCATACTGGGATGATCCCCAACCTCTTTGGCACGCCCCCGTTGATTTTCGTCCCACACCACGCCCGGACCCCAGGCCCACCCCCAAAATCGTGGGTTATAGCACACCAATTTGGCCTGAAAATGCCTGGTTTGCACCGTTTCGCCCATTTGTAGACTCAAATGGCCACGATAAATTAAACAGACCACACTGGGACGATCCCCAACCTCCCTAGCATGCCCCGTCAATTTTCGGCCCACACCATGCCCGGACCCCAGGCCCACTACTGAAACTGTGGGCTATAGCACACCGATTTGGCCCGACAACGTCCCGTTCGCACGGTTTCACCTGTTTGTCCACCCAAATGGCCACGATAAATTTAACGGACTACACTTGGGTGATCCCCAACCTCCCTGGCACGCCCCGAAAATCGTGGGCTATAACACACCGATTTGGTACAAAAATGCCCCGTTCGCGCCGTTTTGCCCGTTTCTCCACCCAAATGGCCACGATAATGTAAACAATCCACACGGGGACGATTCCGAACCTCCCTGGCACGCCCCTATTGATTTTCTGCCCACACCACGCCCAAAATGCGCGCCCACCCCCAAAATTATGGGCCATAGCACACCGATTTGTCCCAAAAATGTCTCGTTGACGCTGTTTCTCCTGTTCGTCCACCCAAATAGCCACGATAAATTAAACAGACCATACTGGAACGATCCCCAACCTCTTTGGCACGCCCCCATCGATTTTCGACCCACACCACGCCCGGACCCCAGGCCCACCCCCGAAAACGTGGGCTATAGCACACCGATTTGGCCTTCAAATGCTCCGTTTGCGTTGTTTCGCTAGTTTGTCCACCCAAATGGCTACGATAAATTAAACGGACCACACTGGGATGATCCCCAACCTCTCTGGAATGCCCCCATCAATTTTTAGCCCTTACCAAGCCCGGACCTTGAGCCCACCCCCGAAACTGTGGCCTATAGCACACCGATTTGGCCTGAAAATACCCGGTTCGTGATGTTTTGCCCATTTGTCCACTCAAATAGCGAGGATAAATTAAACAGACCACACTGGGATGATTCCCAACATCCCTGACACGCCCCCGTCAATTTTAGGCCCATACAACGCCCTAACCCCGCTCCCACCCCCAAAACCATGGGCTATAACACACCGATTAGGATCGAAAACATCCCGTTCGCGCCGTTTCCCCGGTTTATCAACCCCAATGGCCACGATAAATTAAACGGACCACACTAGGCCGATCCCCAACGTCCCTGGCATGGCCCCATAGATTTTCAGCCCACACCACGCCCGGACATCGGGCCCACCCCAAAATCCATGGGCTAATGCACACCGATTTAGCCCGAAAATTCCCCGATCGCGTTGTTTCGCTCATTTGTCCATCCAAATGGCCACGATAAATAAAATGGACCATGTTGGGACAATCCCCAACCTCTTTGGCAGGCCCCCATCGATTTTTGGCCCACACCACTCCCGGACCCCGGGCTCACCCCCGAAACCATGGGTTATAACACACCGATTTGGCTCGAAAAAGCTCCGTTCGCGCTGTTTCGCTCGTTTGTCCACCTAAATGGCCATGATAAATTAAACGGACCATACTGGGACGATCACCAACCTCTCTAGGACGCCCACGTAGATTTTTGGACCACACCAAGCCTAGACCCCGAGCCTACCTCCAAAATCGTGGGCTATAGCACACCGACTTGGCCCGAAAATTCCTAGTTCATGCTATTTCACTCGTTTCTCCACCTTAATGGCCAAGATAAATTAAACAGACCACACTGGGACGATCCCCAACCTCCCTGACACGTCCCCGTTAATTTTCGGCCAACACAACGCCCGAACCCCGGGTCCACCCCCGAAACCATGGGCTATAGCACACCGATTTGGCAAAAAAATGCCCCGTTCGCGCCGTTTCGCCCGTTTGTCCTCCCCAATGGCCACGACAAATTAAACGTACCATACTAGGACGATCCCCAAACTCCCTGGCACGTCCCCATTGATTTTTGGCCCACACCACGCCCGAACCCCGGGATCAACCCCGAACCTGTGGGCTATAGCACAGCAATTTGGTTCAAAAATACCCCGTTCGTGCCGTTTCGCTCGTCTGTCCACCCCAATGGCCACGATAAAATAAAAGGACCACACTAGGACGATCCCCAACCACTCTAGCACGCCCCCGTCAATTTTTGACCCACACCACGCCCGGAACCTGGCCCACCCACGAAACCGTAAGCTATAGCACATCGATTCGGCCCGAAAATGCCCCGTTCGCGCCGTTTCGCCCGTTTGTCCACCTATTTGGCCACGACAAATTAAACGGACCACACTGGGATGATTTCCAACCTCCTTGGCACGCCCCCATCGATTTTTGGCCGACACCACGCCTGGATCCCGGTCCCACCCCCAAAACCGTGGGCTATAGCACATCGATTCGGCCCAAAAAAGCCCCGTTCACGCCGTTTCGAACGTTTCACCACCCAAATGGCCACGATAAATTAAACGGACCACACTGGGACGATCCCCAACCTCCCCGTCGATTATGGGCCAATACCACGCCTTGACCCTAGGCCCACCCCTGAATCCATGGGCTATAGAACACCGATTTGTCCCAGAAATGCCCTGTTCGCGCCATTTTGCCCGTTTGTCCACCCAACTAGCCACGCTAAATTAAACGGACCACACTGGTACTATCCCCAACCTCCCTGGCACGCCCCCATCAATTTTCGGCCCACACTACCCCCAAACCCTGGGCCCACCCATGAAACCGTAGGCTATAGCACACCGATTTGGCTCGAAAATGCCCACACCAAGCCCGTACCCCGGGGCCACCCCTGAAACCGTGGGCCATACCACATCAATTTGGCCCGAAAAAGCCTCGTTCGCTCCATTTCACCCGTTTGTCCACCCAAATGGCCACGATAAATTAAACGGACCACACTGGGACGATACCCATCCTCCCTGGCACGCCCCCTTTGATTTTCGGCCCACACCACGCCTGAACCTCGGGCCCACCCTCGAAACCGAGGGCCATAGCACACCGATTTTGCCTAAAAATACCTCATTCGCGCCGTTTCACCCGTTTGTCCACCCAAATGGCGATGATTAATTAAACGGATCATACTGGGACGATCCCCAACCTCCTTGGCACGCCCCCGTCAATTTTTGGCCCACACCACGCCCGGACCCCAGGCCCACCCCCAAAATCGTGGGTTATAGCACACCGATTTGGCCTGAAAATGCCCCATTTGCGCCGTTTCGCCCATTTGTATACCCAAATGGCCACGATAAATAAAACGGACCACACTGGGACGATCCTTAACCTCCCTGGCACGCCTCTTCGATTTTTGGCCCACACCACGCCCGGACCCCGGGCCCACTACCGACACCGTGGGCTATAGCACACCGATTTGTCCCGACAACGTCCCGTTCGCGCCGTTTCACCTGTTTGTCCACCCAAATGGCCACGATAAATTAAACGGACTACACTTGGACGATCCCCAACCTTCCTGGCACGCCCCCGTCGACTATCGGCCCACACCACGCCCGAAACTCGGGCCCACCCCCAAATTCGTGGGCTATAACACACCGATTTGGTACAAAAATGCCCCGTTCGTGCCGTTTCACCCGTTTCTCCACCCAAATGGCCATGATAAATTAAACAGACCACACAGGGACGATCCCGAACCTCCCTGGCACGCCCCTATAGATTTTCTGCCCACACCACGCCCAAAACCCGAGCCCACCCCCAAAACAGTGGGCCATAGCACACCAATTTGGCCCAAAAATGCCTCATTCGCGCTGTTTCTCCCGTTTGTCCACCAAAATAGCCACGATAAATTAAACGGACCACACTGGGACGATCCCCAACCTCCTTGGCACGCCCCCATCGATTTTCGACCCACACCACGCCCGGACCCCAGACCCACCCCCGAAAACGTAGGCTATAGCACACCGATTTGGCCTGAAAATGCTCCATTTGCGCTGTTTCGCCCGTTTGTCCACCCAAATGGCTACGATAAATTAAACGGACCACACTGGAACGATCCCCAACCTCTCTGGAACGCACTCATCGATTTTCAGCCCATACCAAGCCCGGACCCTGAGCCCACCCCCGAAACCGTGGGCTATAGCACATCGATTTGGCCTAAAAATGCCCGGTTCATGCTATTTCGCCTGTTTGTCCACTCAAATGGCGAGGATAAATTAAACAGACCACACTGGGACGATCCCCAACATCCCTGACACGCCCCCATCGATTTTAGGCCCACACAACGCCCTAACCCCGGTCCCACCCCTAAAACCGTGGGCTATAGCACATCGATTAGGATCGAAAACGTCCCGTTCGCGCCGTTTCACCCGTTTATGCACCCCAATGGCCACGATAAATTAAACGGACCATACTGGGCCGATCCCCAACGTCCCTGGCATGCCCCCATAGATTTTTGGCCCACACCACGCCCGAACATCGGGCCCACCCCCAAATCCGTGGGGAAAAGCTCACCGATTTGGCTCAAAAAATCCCCGGTCGCGCTGTTTCGCTCATTTGTCCATCCAAATGGCCATGATAAATTAAATGGACCACATTAGGACAATCCCCAACCTCTCTGGCACGCCCCTGTTGATTTTTGGAACACACCACGCCCGAACCCTGGGCCCATCCCCAAAACCATGGGCTATTAGCACACCGATTTGGCCCGAAAAAGACCCGTTCGCGCTGTTTCGCTCGTTTATCCACCTAAATGGCCACGATAAATTAAACGGACCACACTGGGATGATCACCAACCTCTCTGGCACGCTTCTATCGATTTTGGGTCCACACTACGCCTGGATCCCGGGCTCACCCCCAAAATCGTGGGCTATAACACACAGAATTTACCCGAAAATGCCTTGTTCACGTCGTTTCGCCTGTTTGTCCACCCAAATGGCCACAATAAATTAAACCGACAACACTGGGAAGATCCCTAACCTCCTTGGCACGCCCCCGTCGATTTTCGACTCAGACCACGCTTGGACCCCGGGTCCACCCCTGAAACCGTAGGATATAGCACACCGATTTGCCCCGAAAATGCCCCGTTCGCGCTGTTTCACCCATTTACCCACCCAAATAGCCGCGATAAATTAAACGGACCACACTGGGACGATCCCCAACCTCCCTGAAATGCCCCCGTCGATTGTCAACCCACAGTACGCCCGGACCCCGTGCCCACGCCCGAAACCGTGGGCTATTGCACCCCGATTTAGCCCGAAAATTCCCCGTTTTCGCCGTTTCGCCCGAGTATCCACCCAAATGGCAACTATAAATTAAATGGACCACACTGGGACGATCCCCAACCTCTCTGGCACGCCCCCGTTGATTTATGGCCCACACAACGCCCGATCCCCGAGCCTACCGCCGAAACCATGGGCTATAGCACACCGATTTGGCCCGAAAATGCCCCGTTCGCACCGTTTCGTCGGTTTGTCCACCCAAATGGCCACGATAAATTAAACGGACCATACTGGGACGATCCCCAACCTCCCTGGCATGCCCCAATCGATTTTTAGGTGTCAAGTGGGTCGGGCCGGGTCTAGTAACTAACCCGACCCAGTTTGACCTGGCCCGATAAGCCCTAGGGCTTTAGGATTCCGGGTCCCGGGCCAGTTATTTTTTAAAAATTGGTCCGGCTAACCCGGCCTGGACCAAGCCCGGTCCAGGCTCGCCGGTTAATTGACCTGGCCCAGCCCGGATACCATTATTTTAAAAAAAAAAAAAAAAAGGTTTTTGGGCCAAACTAGTCGTTGGCCCAACGGCTATATAGCCGTTTTGGGGTCCAAACGGCTAGTTTGGGTCCATTTATTAAAAAAAAAAAAAAACTAACTTTAAAAAATATTTTTTAATCCCAAAAAAAATTCTATAAATACCCTACAACTTCAAATCATTTTTCACACAATCTTTCACTCTCTCAAATCTCATTCTCTCTCAAATCTCAATTCTCAATTCTCAAATATTCAATATATTTAATTTCTTAAAGTGTTCACTTTAATTTTTTAATTTTTCGTTTACAAAGTACGAGCGGAAGTTTCTAAAGTCGCAATCTTCGGATACTTCCAAAATTTGGTATTGTCGTTCCATCTCTTACGTTTAATTTTTATTTATTGTATTAATTGTTTAATATTTAATTTCATTATATTTGTGTATTTTGAATATTTTTAGTTTAATTTAATTTATATTATGGATAAATTAAGAAATCTCGCTACTAAAGGTGTTAAAAAAATTTGTCCCGGAAGCGGTAGTGGTAGTAAAAAGCGAATTACCAGCGGTAGAGGTAGTTCAAGTAGTACATATATCCGTGTGCCTTCGCCTCCGGTACCGCTTGGTACACCTTTTGAGGAAGAAATAGGTGTAGATGCTCACGATATGGATTATGTAGAAGCTCAGGAAAATTACAGTATAGAAGAAGAAAATGAAGTAGATGCGGTTAATTTAGACGAAGATAATGAAAATATTGCTGAGACACCCGCAGTAGGAGATGTTAACGTTAGATCTGAATCGGTTAATCTCCCTCCCCGTCCTCCCAGTGCCCCAAGACCTCGTAAAAGAACTAGTATTGCATGGTAATTTTTTGAACGTATATCATATATTAAGGTGCAATGCAATATTTGTCAACAAATATATAAGCATAGAAGTGGAGGCAAGCAAGGTGGTACGGGTACGTTAATGAGACATGTAGCTGAAGATCACAAAAGAGAGTTAAATATTGTAAAAGGTGGTGGGGATGTTGGTGGGCCAACGCAAACTAGAATGGACCCAGCAACCGGTCACGTAGCGAAGAAGTATAATAAATTGAGGGACCGGGAAGAAATAGCTAAAATGGTAGTTGTGGGTTGTTTGCCTTTTAATTTTCCTTCTTCTGATGTCTTTATTCGTTATATACAAGCAAATTATAATCCTATGTTTAACGGTATTCCTAGAACTACTTGTCGGTCTGATATTTTTAGACTTCATTCACAATATTATTTTTATTTATCAACATTGTTAAAAAATATTCAATGTAGATTGTCCCTAACTTCTGATCTTGGTCGTGCTGTAAATAAAAATGATTATTTAACCGTTACTTGTCATTGGATGGATAGTAATTTTGTGATGCAAAAACGTATTCTTGCTTTTTTATATGATAAAGATCGTAAACATACTGGACAATTTATTGTTGATTCTATTGTTAAAATTGTCGGATATTATGGTATCGAAAATAAAATTTTATGTATTGCTTTTGATAATGTTTCTAACAACAATACTTCCATAAAAAAATTAAAATCTACGCTATCTCCGCCCTTGCCTGAAATTTTTCATATTAAGTGTGCATGTCATATATATAATTTAATTGTAAAAGATGGTCTTGAGTTTTTTGAGTTTTATATTGAAAAAATTTGCCTTGCTGTTGGTTCTATTCAAGGAAATAATCGTAGATCGAGAATTAGAGAATTTAAAGTTAAATGTCAAGAAAATGGACTTACACCGATTTTGATGCCTGAGGAAATTGATACTAGATGGAATTCTACGTATGAATTTTTAAAAACTTGTTATAAATATAGAATTCCTATTACACTAGCTTTTAACCAACTTTGCGGTTCATTTGTTGATTCTGCTGATTGCATGCTACATAATTCTAATTGGGTTGTAATTAATGATCTTGTTAAGTTTTTAGAAAAATTTTATGTAGCTACGGTTGAATTTTCCGGTGCTTATTATCCTACTATTTGTAATATTTTGGCATATATAGCCGATATTTCTGGTTTGCTCAAAGAATATAAAAATAAAGAAGGTTATAAAGAAGTTGTTGGCGCCATGTTTACGAAATTTAAAAAATATTTTTTCCCGATTTTCCCTATTTACTTGGTTGGTGCTATGCTAAATCCGTGCATGAAATATAATAATATGTATCACTTTAGTACTCTTATTTATACTAACTTAGAAATAAATACTAACCATGATTCTGAACAAGTACAACCTAATTTGTGGACGGTTACGGCTGATGCAAAGGACTACATAGAAAAACTATATAATCACTATGCTGATTTATTTGATTTAGCCGTACCTACAAATATCACTCCAACTGTCGCTCCTCATCCTCCCGAGGAGTCATCATCTTCTAAAAGGCCGGCACATAGTGATTTTTCTGATTCGTTTTATGATTTAAATTGTTGGAACAGTGTTGATGAGAGAACTTACACATCAACTTATCGGGAAGAGCTGAAATATTATCTCCGGACGGCACCAGAGGATCGCAGACGACGGATCAACACGTTGGATTGGTGGAGGAGTAATAAAACACAATATCCTGTGCTTTCAAGATTAGCTAGAGATATCTTGAATGTTCCAATGTCAACCGTTGCATCAGAGAGCGTCTTTAGTCAGGGACGACAGCAGCTTGGAGACAACGACACTCATTGGGAAGCAATGCAATGAATGTTCTAGTTTGCCTCTGAGATTGGATTAGAGCGGAAAGAAGAAACCAAGGAATGGAACCGGAGCCGAGCGACGAGCTGAAACTTGAAGAAATTATGACTTCACAAGAGAACTCAGCAGAATCAAGTCCAATGCATGATTTTGCCCCCGTTGACTTCGACTATCCTATGCAAGTTCCCATTAATATTAACATGAATGAGTTGGAAAAAATGATGCATAATTTATAGATTTTTCATTCATGTAAATTATAAATTTTGGATCATTTTGCAATCAATAAAATTCCCCAAATTCATTCACTCCTTAGTCCTTGTTTTTTATATTTTTTTCATTTAACGATTTAAAATTTAAAATTGAATTTCTAGTTTTCTACTTTAAATTAAAAACTTACTTCTAATATGTTATTAATTTACTACCAAATATTATTAATTTATTATATTAAGTAGCATATGTTTTGTATATTTGTGTATATATCTTCTATAGAAGTGTATATTTAACGTATACATGTGTATATGTTTTATAAATTAGTATATAAGTATATCTATATATATTGTAATGTATATATAATGTAGTATATTTATAAGTAGTAGTATATATACATTGAATGGTGCGTATACACGTGTATATATCTTCTATAGAAGTGTATATTTAACGTATACATGTGTATATATTTTATAAATTAGTATATAAGTATATCTATATATATTGTAATGTATATATAATGTAGTATATTTTATAAGTAGTAGTATATATACATTGAATGGTGCGTATACACGTGTATATATCTTCTATAGAAGTGTATATTTAACATATACATGTGTATATGTTTTATAAATTAGTATATAAGTATATCTATATATATTGTAATGTATATATAATGTAGTATATTTTATAAGTAGTAGTATATATACATTGAATGGTGCGTATACACGTGTATATATCTTCTATAGAAATGTATATTTAATGTATACATGTGTATATGTTTTATAAATTGGATATCTTCTATAGAAGTGTATATATGTGTATATATCTTCTACATATGTATATAATTAATGTATACAAGTGTATATGTTTTACAAATTAGTATATAACTATATATATACACATATTGTAGTATATATATATGTATATTGTAGTATATATTTTATTTAAAATAGTACATATATATTGAATGGTGTGTATATATGTGTATATATCTTCTACAGATGTATATATTTAACATATACAAGTGTATATGTTTTACAAATTAGTATATAACTATATATATATACATATTGTAGTATATATATATATGTATATTGTAGTATATATTTTATTTAAAATAGTACATATATATTGAATGGTGTGTATATATGTGTATATATCTTCTACAGATGTATATATTTAACATATACAAGTGTATATGTTTTACAAATTAGTATATAACTATATATATATACATATTGTAGTATATATATATGTATATTGTAGTATATATTTTATTTAAAATAGTACATATATATTGAATGGTGTGTATATATGTGTATATATCTTCTACAGACGTATATATTTAACATATACAAGTGTATATGTTTTACAAATTAGTATATAACTATATATACATATTGTAGTATATATATATGTATATTGTAGTATATATTTTATTTAAAATAGTACATATATATTGAATGGTGTGTATATATGTGTATATATCTTCTACAGATGTATATATTTAACATATACAAGTGTATATGTTTTACAAATTAGTATATAACTATATATATATACATATTGTAGTATATATATATATGTATATTGTAGTATATATTTTATTTAAAATAGTACATATATATTGAATGGTGTGTATATATGTGTATATATCTTCTACAGATGTATATATTTAACATATACAAGTGTATATGTTTTACAAATTAGTATATAACTATATATATATACATATTGTAGTATATATATATATGTATATTGTAGTATATATTTTATTTAAAATAGTACATATATATTGAATGGTGTGTATATATGTGTATATATCTTCTACAGATGTATATATTTAATGTATACAAGTGTATATGTTTTACAAATTAGTATATAACTATATATATATACATATTGTAGTATATATATATGTATATTGTAGTATATATTTTATTTAAAATAGTACATATATATTGAATGGTGTGTATATATGTGTATATATCTTCTACAGATGTATATATTTAACATATACAAGTGTATATGTTTTACAAATTAGTATATAACTATATATACATATTGTAGTATATATATATGTATATTGTAGTATATATTTTATTTAAAATAGTACATATATATTGAATGGTGTGTATATATGTGTATATATCTTCTACAGATGTATATATTTAACATATACAAGTGTATATGTTTTACAAATTAGTATATAACTATATATATATACATATTGTAGTATATATATATATGTATATTGTAGTATATATTTTATTTAAAATAGTACATATATATTGAATGGTGTGTATATATGTGTATATATCTTCTACAGATGTATATATTTAACATATACAAGTGTATATGTTTTACAAATTAGTATATAACTATATATATATACATATTGTAGTATATATATATATATGTATATTGTAGTATATATTTTATTTGAAGTAGTACATATATTTTGAAAGGTGTGTATATATGTGTATATATCTTCTACAGATGTATATATTTAATGTATCCAAGTGTATATGTTTTACAAATAAGTATATAACTATATATATATACATGTGTATATGTTCTATAAATTAGTATGTAGCTATATATATATATATATATATATATATATATATATTGTTGTATATATATATGTATATTGTAGTATATATTTTATTTAAAGCAGTACATATATATTGAATGGTGTGTATATATGTGTATATATCTTCTAAAGTAGTATACATTTAACGTATACAAGTGTATATGTTTTATAAATTAGTATGTAAGTATATATATATATATATATATATATATATGTTTTATAAATTAGTATGTAAGTATATATATATATATATATATATATATATATATATATATATATATATATATATTGTAGTATATACTTTATTTAAAGTAGTACATATATATTGAATGGTGCGTATATATGTGTATATATCTTCTATAGACGTATATCTTTAATGTATACAAGTGTATATGTTTTATAAATTAGTATGTAACTACATATATATACATATTGTTGTATATATATATATGTATATTGTAGTATATATTTTATTTAAAGTAGTACATATATATTGAATGATGCATATATATATATATATATATATTGTAGTGTATATATATATATTATACTATTATAGCATATGTTTTATTTAAAGTAGTACGTATAGTCAGATATAATTATATATTGAATGGTACGTATATATGTGTAATTGTTTATATATTTTTTTAAAAATATATATTGTATATTGGAGTGTATATAGTGTATATTGGAGTGTATATAGTGTATATTGGATTTTTTATTTATTTTTTAAACGGGTTTGACCGGTTTTTAACCGGTTTTGACCGGATTTTGGTGGGTTTGATCGGGTTGGGTTAAGTGGGCCGGGTTAGGGTGGGTTTTAATTTTTTTACTGTTTGGTCCGGCCCGGACCGGATAGCGTCCAAACCGGCCCTCAACCCAGTTAAAATGGAAGGGCCAGTTTCGGGTTGGCCCGGCCTGGCCCGACCCATTTGACACTCATTTTTGGCCCACACAACGCACGAACCCCGGGCCCACCCCCAAAACCGTAGGCTATAGCACACCGATTTGGCTCGAAAATGACCCGTTCGCACCGTTTCGCCGGTTTGTCCACCCAAATAGCCACGATAAATTAAATGGACAACGTTGGGACGATCCCCAACCTCCCTGGCATGCCCCCATTAATTTTTGGCCCACACTACGCCCGGACCCCGAACCCTGGGCCCACCCCCAAAACCGTGGGTTATAGCACACGAATTTGACCCGAAAATGCCTTGTTCGTGCCGTTTTGCCCGTTTGTACATCCAAATGGCCACGATAAATTAAACGGAGCACAGTGGGACGATCCCCAACCTCCCTGGCGCGCCACCGTCGATTTTTAACCCACACCACGCCCGAACCCCGGGCCCACCCCCTAAACCATGGGCTATAGCACACCAATTTGGCTCGAAAATGCCTCGTTTGCGCCTTTTCGTCCGTTTGTCCACCCAAATGGCCACGATAAATTAAACGGACCACACTGGGACGATCCCCAACCTCTCTGGCACGCCCCCGTCGATTTTTGAACCACGCCCATACCCCTGACCCACCCCCGAAACCGTGGGCTATAGCACACCGATTTGGCCCGAAAATCCCCCGTTTGCGTCGTTTTGCCCATTTGTCCACCCAAATGGCCACGATAAATTAAACGGACCACACTGGGACGATCTTCAACCTCCTTGGCATGTCTCCTTCGATTTTTGTCCCACGCCACGCCCAGACCCCGGTCCACCCACAAAACCGTGGGCTATAGCACACCGATTTGGCCCGAAAATGCCCTGTTCGCGTCATTTCGCTCGTTTGTCCACCCAAATGGACAAGATAAATTAAACGGACCACACTATGACGATTTCCAACCTCCTTGGAACAACCCTATCGATTTTCGACACACACCATGCCCGGACCCCTGGTCCACCCCCAAAATTGTGGGCTATAGCACACCGATTTAGCAGAAAATGCGCCGTTCACGCATTTTCACCCGTTTGTCGACCCAAATGGCCACGATAAATTAAACGGACTACACTGGAATGATCCCCAACATTCCTGGCATGCCCTTGTCGATTTTCGGCCAACACCACGCCCGGACCCCTGGCCTAACCCCGAATCCGTGGGCTATAGCACACCGATTTGGCCCAAAAATGCCCGTTCGTGCCGTTTCGCCCGTTTGTTCACTCAAATTGCAACAATAAATTAAACGGACCACATTGGGACGATCCCCAACTTCCCTGGCACGCCTCCATTGATTTTTGGCCCACACCACGCCCAGACCCTGGGCCCACCCCCAAAACCATGGGCTATAGCACACCGATTTGGCTCGAAAAAGTCTCGTTCGTGTCGTTTCGCACATTTGTCCACCTAAATGGCCACGATAAATTAAACGGACCACACTGGGACGATCCCCAACCTCCATGGCACGCCCCCATCGATTTTTGGCCTACACCACGACCGGACCCCGAGCCCACCTTTGAAACTGTGGACTATAGCCTATCGATTTGGCCCAAAAATGCCCCGTCGCGTCGTTTCTCCCGTTTGTCCACCCAAATGACCACGATAAATTAAGCGGACCACACTAGGACGATCCCCAACCTCCCTGACACGCCCCTGTCGATTTTTGGCCCACTCCATGCCCGAACCCTGGGCTCACCCCCGAAATAGTGGGCTAGAGCACACAGATTTGGCCCAAAAATGCCTCGTTCGAGCCGTTTCGCCCATTTGTCCACCCAAATTGCCACAATAAATTTAGCGGACCACACTGGAACGATCCCCAACCTCCTTGGCACGCCCCCGTCGATTTTCGGCCCACACCACGCCTGGACCCCGATCCCACCCCCGAAAGCGTAGGCTATAGCACACCGATTTGGCCTGAAAATGCCCCGTTCGCGTCGTTTCACCCGTTTGCCCACCCAAATAGCCACGATAAATTAAACGGACCACACTGGGACGATCCCCAACCTCCCTAGAACAACCCCATCGATTTTTTACCCACACCACGCCCGGACCTTGGGCCCACGCCCGAAACCGTGGGCTACGGCACCCTGATTTAGCCCAAAAATGCCCCGTTCGCGCAGTTTCACTCGTTTATCCACCCAAATGGCCAAGATAAATTAAACGGACCACACTGAGACGATCCCCAACCTCCCTGGCACGCCCCCGTCAATTTTTGGCCCGCACAACGCCTGAACGCCGGGCCCACCCCCAAAACCGTGGGCTATATCACACCGATTTGGCCCGAAAATGCCTCGTTCACACCATTCGCCAGTTTGTCTACCCAAATGGCCACGATAAATTAAACGGACCACACTGGGACGATCCCAAACCTCCCTGGCATACCCCCATCAATGTTTGGCCCACACCACACCTGGACCCCGACCCCACCCCCAAAACCGTAGGCTATAGCACACGAATTTGGCCCGAAAACGTTCCATTCGTGCCGTTTTGCCCGTTTGTACACCCAAATGGCCACGATAAATTAAACGGAGCACACTGGGACGATCCCCAACCTCCCTGGCGCACCCCCGTCGATTTTCGGCCTGCACCACGCCCGGCCCCTGGGCCCACCCCTGAAACCATGGGCTATAGCACACCGATTTGGCTCGAAAATGCCTCGGTCGCGTCGTTTCGCCTGTTTGTCCACCCAAATGGCTACGATAAATTGAACGGACCACACTGGGACGATTCTCAACCTCCCTGACACGCCCCCGTCGATTTTTGGACCACACCACGCCCGGACCCCGGGACCACCCCCGAAATCATGAGCTATAGCACACCGATTTGGCCCGAAAATGCCCTGTTTGTGTCGTTTTGTCCGTTTGTCCACCCAAATGGCCACGATAAATTAAACGGACCACACTGGGACGATCTCCAACCTCCCTGGCACGCCCCCGTCGATTTTTGGCCCACACACGCCTAGACCCCGGCCCACCCCAAAAACCGTGGGCTATAGCACATCGATTTGGCTCGAAAATGCCCCGTTCGCGCTGTTTCACCCGTTTGACCACCCAAATAGCCACGATAAATTAAACGGACCACACTGAGACGATCCCCAACCTCTCTGGCACGCCGCTTCGATTTTTGGCCCACACCACGCCCAAACCCAGGGCCCACCCCCAAAACCGTGGGCTATAGCACATCGATTTGGCTCAAAAATGCCCCGTTCGCGCTGTTTCGCCCGTTTGACCACCCAAATAGCCACGATAAATTAAACGGACCACACTGAGACGATCCCCAACCTCTCTGGCACACCTCTTCGATTTTTGGCCCACACCACACCCGAACCCCAGGCCCACCCCCGAAACCGTAGGCTATAGCACACCGATTTGGCCCGAAAATACCCCGTTCACGTCGTTTCGACCGTTTGTCGACCCAAATGGCCACGATAAATTAAACGGACTACACTGGGATGATCCCCAACCTTCCTGACACGCCCCCGTCGATTTTTGGCCCACACCACGCCCGAACCCCGGGGCTACCCCCGAATCTGTGGGCTATAGCACACCGATTTGGCCCAAAAATGCCCCGTTCGCACCGTTTCGCCCGTTTTTCCACCCAAATGGCCACGATAAATTAAACGGACTACATTGGGACGATCCCCAACCTCCTTGGCACGCCCCCGTCGATTTCTGGCCCACACCACGCCCGAACCCCTGGCCCACTGCCAAAACGCTGGGCTATAGCACACCGATTTGGCCTGAAAATGCCCCATTTACGCCGTTTCGCCCGTTTGTCCACCTAAATGGCCACGATAAATTAAACGAACCACACTGGGACGATCCCCAACCTCCCTGGCACACACCCATCGATTTTTGGCCTACACCACGCCCGAACCCCGGGCCCACTCTCAAAACCGTGGGCTTTCGCTCGTTTGTCCACCCAAATGGCCACAAAAATTTAAACAGACCACATTGGGATAATTTTCAACCTCCCTGGCACACCCCGATCGATTTTCATCCCACAGCACGCCCGGACCCCGTGCCCGCCCCCGATATCGTGGGCTACTATAGCAGGGCATAGCATACCGATTTAGCCCCAAAATGGCCCGTTCACGTTGTTTCGCCCGTTTAACCATCCAAACCGCCACGAAAACCATAATGGCCCACACTAGGCTACTGCCCAACCTGCTTGGGACCCGATCGATTTTCGGCCAAAATCACTCCCGGCCCCCGAGCCCACCCCAAAAACCGTGGGCAATAGCACACCGATTTGGCCTCAAAACGGCCCATTCGCGTCATTTCTTCCATTTGACCACCCAAACCTCCACGAAAACCATAAAGGCCCACACTAGGCTGCTCCCCAGACTGCTTGGGAAAGTCCGGTCAATTTTCGGACAAAATCACGATTGACCCCTGGGTCCACCCCAAAAACCATGGGCTATAGCACACCGATTTGGCCCCAAAACGGCCCGTTCGCGCCGTTTCGCCCATTTGACCTTCCAAATCGCCACTAAAACAATAAAGGCCCACAGTAGGTCGCTCCTCAGCCTGCTTGGGGCAACCCGATCGATTTTCGACCAAAATCACGCCAGGCCCCTGGGCCCACCCAAAAAACTGTGGGCTTTAACACACTGATTCGGCCCCAAAATGGCCCATTGGCGTTGTTTCGCTCGTTTGACCACCCAAACCGCCACAAAACCATAAAGGCCCATACTAGGCCGCTCCCCAGCCTGCCTGGGGCAGCCCGATCGATTTTCAACCAAAATCACGCCTGGTCCCTAGGCCCACCCAAAAAATCATGGGCTATAGCACACCAAAAAATTGCGCCCTTTCGTCTGTTTGAACACCCAAACCATCACGAAAATCATAAAGGCAAACACTAGGCCGCTCCCCAGCCTGCCTGGGGCAGCCCGGTTGATTTTCGGCCTAAATCACGCTCGGCCCCCGAGCCCACCCCAAAAACTGTGGGCTATAGCACACTGAATTTTAGAAATCTTTCAAATATCAAAATCGACATTCACATCCGCCTTACCATACTATTTTTATCTTTAAATCGTTTACTTTTCATCAAATTTTTGCCTAAAGAAGAATGAAAATTGCGTACCGAATTGGAAAATAGTGCCGAATGAATGGTATAAAAGGCTGTTTTTGGAAAATTGGCTCGACCAAACCACCTTGCGGCAGTTTGTCCACATAGATCTCAAAAAAATACGCAAATTCAAAACAAAATCACCTCAAATGGATATTTGAGCGCAAAGTTATGAAGGTTTAAACTTTCACCAATTTACAACTACTTTTTTCTATCTCCTTTTACTTCCTATTTTTGGTTGACCTTTTAATCTTACATAATCTTTATTTATATTGAACGACTTTCGTACCTCGATTAGGATTGTTAACGATAGGCATTTTGGTCGGGCCAATTTTCTAAAAGAAGGGCTTTCATCCCATGCTTTCAACACTTTTCCTTAATTCGATATGCAATTTTCATTCTTCTTTAGCTCAAAAAATCGTGTGGGAAGGCGGATGTGAATGTCAATTTCAATGTTTTAAATAGAATTTTTAAAATTTAACACGATCCATTTAATAGGTCGGATTCACCCAAAACACATCCGTACGCTCGTAGCAACCATCAATCCATAGGTTAATACACACGCAAAAAAATTAAAAAAAAAAAAAAACATCAATTTTTAGCATTAATCTCATATATATTTAATAAAACTTTTGCACGTCCCTTCAAATTAACACAGTATATTTAATCTCAATTTTTAGTATTTTGCTCGTATATCTTTTGGAAAGAAATACCTCTACGGACCCCTCCAAATTAACACGATCTATTTAATAGGTCGTCTTGGGTGTGTTCAAGAAGTTTCACCAAAACTATTTGGGCGCCCGCACTCACCCCTCAATTCTTAGGCTAATACACACACAAAATGAATCGAAGAAAAAAAATCTCAAATTTTAGTATTTTGCTCATATTTTTAAAAAAAAAAAAAAAAAAACTCCGCAGACTCCTTCAAATCAACATGATCTATTTAATTGGTCATCAGCGGTGCGCCCAAGAAGTTTCACCCAAAACCATTTGGATGCCCGCACTCACCCCTCAATTCATAGCCTAACGCACACTAAGAATTAAAAAAAAATCTTAATTGTAAGTATCTTTCTCATATATCTTTAAAAAGACATCTGAAGACGCTCCAAATCAACACGATTCATTTAATAGGTCGTTAGGGGTGAGCCAAGAAACTTCATTGAAAACCATTTGGACGCATGGAATCACCCCTCAACTCATAGGATAATGCACACCAAGAATCGAAGAAAAAGTCTCATTTTTTAGTATTTTGCTCATATATCTTTATAAAAACTTCTGCATACTCTTTCAAATCGGTGGTTGTTAGCCCACGGTTGTCTGTGTTGGCCCGAGGTGTGGCCGTGATTTGAATCAAAAATCGACAAGCGGCACCCCGATCCCCGACCGTGTGTGGAGCGGATGATGGTGGATGGCGGGTCCATGTCAAACAGCCTAGTGAAGCAATAATTAGAGCTTTTGGTGTATACTAACACATAATTTTTTTTGAAAAATTGTTCACTTCAGTATTTCTGTTCACCAACTTTACGATCCTTTTGATGATTATCACATTCAGATCATCACCATAGTCATATTGAACTTCATAATCTTCCACGGCAGCTGTTCTAAAGTACTAAAAAAAAAGGACAGCTCGGTGCACTAAAGCTACCACTATGTGCGGCGTCCGGGGAAGGGCTCCACCACAAGGGTATTATCAAGACAATGGGAATTATGGGAAAGGAAATAAAGGTTGGAATTACTACAAAGATAACAACTATAATAGGTATTGGCATAGAGATATGAGTAGAGGAAGAGATGGTGATTGTTGGAGAAAAGATGACTAAAATATTAGAAGTGGCCTCTGTGTTCCACCAATGAACTAAGATTTTGATTCAAGAAATTTAGGGATGGAATACATACAAGTGGTGAAAGGGGTAGAAAACATGGAAGACTATCTTAAGGAGCTTAGAGATGATATCTTTGGAATACATACTCTGTATTGTACGCAGCCTTACCTTGCATTTCTACCAGAGGCTGTTTCCAAGGCTTGAACCCGTGACCTCATGGCATCAACTTTACCGGTTACTCCAAGGCTCCCCTTCTTCTAAAGTACTATACATTAGTATAAAAAAGATGCAACCTATCATGCTGAGACTGATCAACATACCAAAAATTCTCCAACGAGGACCTAGAATTAGACTAGCTAACAAGTCGTCTGATTTCAATTTTCAACAACTAATACAACATACTCGGTGAAATCCCACAAGTGAGGTCTGGAGAAGGTATAGTGCACGCATACCTTACCACTAAGGAACTCGGCTCAAGTGCAGCAAATCCACGTACAAAGAAGACAGAAACAGTGAAGAAAATATAGCAACTAACAACGAAAAATCAGCTAAACAATCAATCAAAGTTTTGCTCAAAACGAAGAAAAAAGGCTCTATTGCATAAGTAGCCCAAATCAGCTAAACAATCAATCAAAGTTTTGCTCAAAACGAAGAAAAAAGGCTCTATTGCATAAGTAGCTCAAATTCGAAACTTTGACTGCTCAAAACGAAGAAAAAAGGCTCTATTGCATAAGTAGCTCAAATTCGAAACTTTGACACTAATCACAAGACTCATAATCAACAAAAAGCATAACAAAACACTTCGAAAATCTACCACGAAATCTAACAAAGTTCGAATTTTTACTCACTCCAGTACTTCTCTTCATCATCTTTAACATCTTTCTGATCGTCAGCTCCTTCAGCCAAACACTTCTTGAACTTCTTCACGTCCTCCACGGCCGCATTCCTAAACATCGCAACATCAACTGCTCCCGAAACCATATGATACCCTCTCGATTTCAAATTCTCAGGACTATCATGTGGCATTGCAAATCCAGATAAATACGCGCCGCCGTTGTTTGGTTTCTTCTTCAACACTCCCTTTTCAGCTACATTCATCATCTCCCTAACCTTCTTATTCCCTGGATCCCATAAATACCCTAAACTCGCACTCAAATCCAATGGTCCCATTTGAATACAATCAACCCCTTCAACTTCCGCGATTTCTTCAATCTTCTTCACCCCGTCAACGCTCTCCACTTGACACATTATCAATAGCTCATCGGCGTAATTACTCAAATACCCTTCATCAATTCCATACCCCGAAGCTCGAACAACTGTATGAGCTGAGCCTCGTATTCCATTAGGCGGGAAGCGACAGTATGACACAGCTTTCCGGGCTGATTTCGGGCTGTCTATCATTGGAAACATGATCCCATCCGGGCCGAGATCGAGTGCTTTCTTAGCCCAAGGTTCGGAAGATTCCGGAACACGTAGAATTGCTGGAGTACCACTAACCGCTAATGCGCGTAGACAATTTAATGCATCGGAGATACCTCCGGGGCCGTGCTCCATATCAACAACGGCGAAATCATACCCGGAAAGTCCAGCGATTTCGGCGATGGTAGGAGAGAAGCTGAGCAGGAAGATGCCGTAGAGAGTTTCGTTATTTTTGAGGCGAGTTTTGAGGGATTTGGGGGTTTTGGTGGCGGCGGCGGCGGTGGTGACGGCGGAGGAGAATTTGAAATTGGGGATTAGGGTTTTGAGGGTTAAGGGTTTTGGGAATTTGGGGAATAATGGATGGGAGGAAGGGTAATTTGGGAAAGTGGAAGTTAAGGATCTACGAAGAGTTAAAAGAGATGAAGAAGAAGAAAGGGAAGAAAGAGTTGGCAGGGTTGACATCTTGGTGTCAAAAGTGTTGGGTTGATTGATCTGAATAGGATATATATAGTATAGTAGACCTACTTTACTAGAGTTCAAATTGTATGCTAAAACTAACAATCACCTAGTCTTAAAAAAAAAATTGATATAATATCTTATAAAATTGAAATTTTAAATCGGCCTTTATTAAAATAATAAAATATCATCATCAACAACAACATATCCCGTATATTCCTATCAAGAAATAATAAAAGAACAAGATACAATAGAAATCAACATATCCAGAAATATCATATACAAGATACATCAAGTAATACAACAAAAGATATCACATCCGCCTTCTCCACAACTTCCTATCTAGGGTCATGTCATCGGTAATGAAATATCATCGAAAATTAAAAAAAAAAAATCTTTATAATGGATGATTTCACGAAAATTGAAAAAAATAAACAGATTCAGACATAAAACACTATATCTTAGAAAGACGAGGTCGTAATGTATCTTTCTTTTTTTTTCTTCCGTTAAAATTCACTGACGGCCTTTTTATAGCTTCTACCAACGGCCTTTTTTGATTTAGTAAAGTTGAAAAAATTGAAAAATTCTACTAACCTCCAAAACAAAATTGAAGAAGAATGTTAATGGAGTTTGTTAGTAAGTTGAAAGTTGATGTTGTGCTTGAGAAAAACACGTTTGTAAATTCAAACTTGAAAACCGCATGATTGAAGTTTTTTTATTATAGGCACTTTTTGTACGAGCATTAAGCTTAGGAATTGAAATATTGAGTTAAGTATATGAAACCCTAAGTGGTAGCTCAGCTGGTAAAAGCTTCAGGTCGCCAGTTCGAGTCCCACCAGGGCCACTACAGGCATTGAAAACCGGTCGCGCATCCAGGGCCCCGTGGAACTAGCTGGAGCTCCGCCTTGAAACAGCGGGGGCTGGTGGGTACAACTAGTCGGGTTCGCAAAGCAATACCCGGAAACCACGGATATAAAAACAAAAAAAAGTTACGTATATGAAGTTAAGATAGAGAAACCGTAAAAAAGAGATTTTTGTAATTACGATTTTATGTAATGAAGAAAATAAACCTCTGGTACTGGAGACATGGATTTCAGCTACACTTGCCAAATAAATAAAGAAATGCTATACAAACTAATGATTTTGTGTATTCATCCATTGGAGCTGGATTACTCCACATTGAGCCTCTATTCATCGATGAGTTTTTTCCGGCCACACGAATAGTGAACTCTGCTCCGTCCTATATATAACTCGATCTACACAACCAAAAAAAATGTGTCTGAATTACGCGTTCAACTTGGATAAAAGAACTCAAAACTCTGGCAGCAGTAAACATCAAACGGAAACCTGAATGTACATGTTGTTTATACTTCAAAGTCATCTTTCAGCATCAAGATTACGATTCTCTCCTGTCCCAATCTTCCCCCTGACTTGACGACATGGAATTTAGCCGCTGCTGCAACTGGTATGGCAGCAGTAGAAAATCATGATATGAAATGACAACGCAAATAAGATACTGTGAAGAAATTTTTCATTCAACTTTTTATTTGGAGGTTTGTGGAGAGGAAGCAATTGGTAATCCTAACCGTGATAGAATTTAGTTCATTGTCTCTCTCTTGTAGTTTATTTCAATCTTTTGAATGCACTCGAAAAGTTAGATGATGTATTAGCATAAAAGAAATCGATTAGGTATTCACCTGCATGTATTTAAGCTTTTCATTAGTTAATTCATCTGTCAAGCTACTCATCCTGCACAATTGAGGTAAGATGGTTTTAAGCAAAGGTCTGTAGAAGCATGACGGCAAAGTAATCTGAGTCCAGTCCACAGCTAGCTCACCTAGCTCGAAGCTCGGATATTTTGAGTAGCAGAAACCGCTCCCTCTCAGAAACAGCTGCATCAACCTGTAAAATAGATGAAACTCTGAAATCTTGACGAAAATGAATGTGACAATAAATGAACTACTTCAAAGGTACTTAAAATGAATACTTCAAGGGGTAAAACAACTCTAATAAGATGACAAGGGTGAGAAAGATGGTACGAGTCACACCTGACATTATCAGGCAGTTCGTTGCATTGAATAGTATACGTCGTGAGTGAAATTTCTCCAAGCATTTAGGAGCTTAGTGTTATCCTTGGGTATATTCATGGGAATACAGTTTAAAAGCACGAGATAAGACGTATCTAGAAAACAAAGTTTTTAGTAGAGAACTAACTACTGGATAGTGTTGCTGTACAGCGACATGAGATGGAAAATCTTAAATATGAGCTTAATTAACTTAAAGAAGTCAATTTCAGCATTTTCAGTTTTAAAGGGCATACAGATTCTACAAAATCTTCTGAAAAGCATATCGTAAAATGCAGGCATATGTACTTACACTTCCATTATTCTCTGCAACACTCTGTGGAGATGATTTTCCATGTTGCGAACCTGAGATAAACCAAGAAATTAAGATTATTGCAGAGGCCATATTGCCATTAGAACACATGATCTCTACTCAATAAGATCAGACACATCTTTAGATGTTTACTCACCATCTCCTGCCTCAGATAGTTGCAAGCTACTCAACAGATTCACAATTAGATCCTAGTAATACGAACGGTAGAAATCATAAGACCAAAAAAGCAAAAACAAAAATGGACAAGGGACTTCTTATTCTTCTGTTTTTTTATTAAAGGGAAGGCCTAGTGAGGAAGTAGTCTTATATTCCTACCATAAACTTGAAACATTACCTGTTGGATTGATGTCTGTTGCAAAAGATTTTGCAGGTGAGGCATCAGAACTGAGGCAGGAATATTATCAAGGGCAAGCTCCTTTGGTATTCGACTGGGAGGCTGAAAATTGATGAACAATAACAACACCATTAGATCCATTAATTCTTTTTCTGCTTCTATTTTGTTTTAACTTGTTTAAGAAAAACGGAGCTTTGATATGGGGAAGGGAAGTTCTTTATTTTCTCATATCAATTAGCTGCGGTTTCTAAAGAAAGGACCAATTCACAAACCATCAGTTTAGATTCCAATATCCAGTCTCCAACACTAGCAGTCTTCCTCAATTGTGACCCCTGGGTTCACACATGGATCTTACGTCAAAGATAGCACGGAAAGTAGATTTTCCTTTGTTAAAATAAAAGACAATACTACACATCTTACTTGACAAAATTGCCGAGGAACTGTACATGATGCAATATCCTGGCATAAATATTGTTTTAACAGAAATGACATACCTTCAGGAAATCTACATTTTCTGATGTTACAGAAAACCTCCCTTTTATTTGAACCAAGTTGGCCGCGGACTTGTCATCCGAAGAATCTTTGAATCCTGGAGAGGAAATAATAATTATTAGCAGAAAGCAAAGTCCAGCTTCAGTTGACATGTGACTGGACACAGACTACCGCTACAATACACAATAAAACAATTTTAGTAAAAGAACTTGTGTGAAATGCATTATTACCCCCAGAGGAGTTAATTGGTGCTGATTTACTATTTGCTGAAGCTCGGTTTGGAAGCATTAGAGGGCCACTAAAGCTGGGTGCTTTTCGTACTTGATGAGTTTTTTCCGCTTGTTGGTTTTCAACCTTACTTCTGTTAAGCACAAGTTACATGAGGCAAGGTTCTCATATAAATAAAACGTAGCAAAAGGTGAAAATAAAACTCATTTAATACCATTGGCCCAACAAATTAACAATTTATCATACTTCGCTACGCACAAACCAGTGAGTAAACACAACGGATACCGTCCTATTGAACTAATCCCTAGTCTCAAGATCAGCCTCGATAAGAAGTTACCAAAGCACTAAACATAGACTGTGAATTCTTATCTGTTGGTATTCTTATTTTTTTAATTTCAAAATATAACTGACAATTTCGAGCTTATTGTTCGGAAAACTTCAGGTTCAAGGTAATTTTGATAAATTTCATTCAGCATAACAGCTAATCACATGAACTGATAGAAACAACTATTTGTTCCTGAATCATCAGATTTCAAATTGCCTTGGCGCAAAACATGATACAGTAGATTAAACAAAACAGTATAAGACCTTTCAAAGTTGCTAGATCTTTCTGATGCCGAATGACTTAGCTCAACACCTGGCGTAAGTGGTCCACTCTGACTTCGACAAGCTTTTGCTGTTTGACATTTACTCTTAGCTTGCACTGCGTCTTTGTCTGAGGTAAGGGGTGGAAGCTCGGGTTTTGATGAATTCTTCCTAAGTCCGCCTTCCTCCTGACGGTCGGAATCCAGTTTATTACATTCCAAGTTTTCTCCCTTCTTTCTCTGGCATTCAGTTAAAGTCACTTCACCAACACTTCCTTGCTCACTGAAACAGAAAGTATTGAGGGAAAATTCGATAAAAATTGATTGACTTATGATGATATATACAAAAATGGTAGTGTTTCTCATATGATACCCAATCTATTATATTTAATGTTGTGAAAAAAACTTTTTTATATTTTCTCCTGGAGACTGACAAGTTGGGAAAAATAACTATTCTTGACAATTTAAGAAATGAACCCCTAGAACAGACTTTTAATGGAAACGCTCATCGTTTATGGACTCACGTTATTAAACTTAAAAGAGCTCGAGTTCTTTAGTACTTGGAGGTTCAAACCACGATCGGATTTCCTCGCTGCTAATTAATGCTACAAAACTTTAGAAACTAACTTGGTATTTCTTCTACGATTTGTAATTACAAGTGGCTGGCTTGCAGTTCACTTTACTAAGCTTAAGTACTCAAGCTCATTAGTACTTGACATTCAAAACTATAATCAGATTTCCTTATTTCACATTAAAAACACTTCAGCAAACAACTTGGTATTTCTTCGAGCCCAGTGTAATCCCACAAGGGGGGTTTGGGGTCGGTATTTCTTCTACAATTCATAAATTACAAGTGACTGACTTGCAATTCTTTGTAACTGCGTAACATGGAGTAGATAAAAGGGTACTAGTTGATCAAAAAAGATAAAAGGTACTTTCTACAATAACTGAAAAGAAATAGTGTAATATACCTGGAAACGATATCTTGTTTTAAGGATGATTTTCCAGCATTTAGAGCAGAAACTGAATTCTCCTGCCAATTTACAAACATTCTCATGCCATGAGGTACTAGGAGCTGAATTAGATCTTTAAAAATCTAAGTAATAGAATGTATTATTATTTATTGCAGATGAATAACTTGAAAATATAGCTCAAAAGTTTTTCTGATAAATACAAGAAAAAGATATATCTCAAAACTGCATAAAATAATATTGCTAAGGACCTTGTAATTCATATAAGACTTCACGCTTTCATCTTCTTCCCTAATCTCCGGTATTTCATCATCATCTTGCACCTACCACAGGGAAAGTGAAGTCGGTCTTTTCTGAGTTCAGGAAGAAAAACACAACTAACAAGTTGAAATTATCTCTATAACTTTAAAGATGTCTTTTCATGTACATACCATTGAAGCTTGAAACTTTAAATCCTCCAGATCAAAGTTCCAGGCACTAACACCTCGTTGGTATTCACTCTGAAAAGAGCACACAAGATAGTAGAACAGAATAAATACCAAAGGAGTCTTGTCTATATTCAAATTTAGGTGACACTGATAGAGAATTTAAGAAATTATAAGCCAAAGTTACTAGTAGGCAAAAGCAAACCACCGCCCAAAAAAAAAAATCTTAGCTATCTATGTCAAGAATTCCCCCAAGCTTCGGCAGAATGCACCTATGCAACCATTTCAGGCAAGAACATTTTAGCAAAAGAATAGAAAATCAGCTTCAGACAATAAATAAATGCAGGGAACTGAAGAGTGCCTTTCTAGACCTTTTGGCTAAAGTAAAGTTTAGTATAAAAGAAGGTAACTGAAGATGGTCTACCGTACAAGGCAACAAAGTAGTAAAGAGAACCTTAAACAGAGCTTTAAAAAGCGAACATAAAAGTAGCAAATCTCCCCCTTTTGGGAAGTTGAGCACAACATGACACAACAAAATGCCATCAATTAAAATTGCATCAAGCACTTCCTTAAAGAAAACAATTGCCTCAAACCTGTGATATTGCTTCCTGCTCGGATGACGGCATTTTCTTCAAGGCTAGTTGTGCAGCATCTTTATCCTGCAGTAGTTTCATGAAGGAAAAGTTAAATGATGCTAAACAGGGAAAATCTTAGAACAGATCTATTATGAGATACCTGGAGGGTTTTTACTCGTTTCCACAGCGATGGTAAGTCGGCGAACAGTTTCTTTACAGAAAGCTCTGAAGGCTTAACTTTTTTGAAAAAAATGTGTTTCAACAACTTTTCAGCAGTTGGCCTTTTAGTTTGATCTTTCACCAAGCACATTGCAACCATTTCCTTGAAGGACTGTCAAAGAATTAAAAAGTTTTGGATTTCGTACATGAAAAGAAACAAGCACTGAACCATACTCTAGAGCAATATCTCATCAAAATATATCCAACCAGGGAAACTAAAAAAATTACCTTTGAGAATTTCTTATCACGGTCATAATCAAGTCCAGGAGGAGCACTGTTCATAGTCATCAGCAGAACCTAGCACAGGAAAAACACAGCCACTAAGTTCATGTAATACATATACAAGCACATAGCTAAGCTAGTATTAACAGTAAAACTCAGCTACAAAAGAGGTTGAGATGTGATTTTTACAAACAAAAGTGTAAGGGGCCGGGGGGCACCTAATGAAAACTTACACTTCTCCTATTTCTTCCAGCATGTTTTTTACACCAAAATAGAAGAGACAAACGCGATCCGTCCTAATCTTCTGAATAGGACTACTACTATCCTCAAAATATCTAGAGTTTCTTTCTTTCCATATTATCCACCATATACCTAATTATTGTTCTCGAACGCTCTTGAAAATGACTATATACCTTCAATGGAGGGTACTTTGAAAATGGTGCATGACCATGAGCCAACTCTAAGGCAGTTATTCCAAATGACCAAATGTCAGCCCTGTAAATGGATGATGAAAAAGTCATGCCTCTTAAAAATGTAAATCCGTCCTGGTAATTATCAGAAATGCTCTCTGAAATCATAAATGTAGACATATCCACACAAATGTTTTACGATCAATGTTCAATATCACATCTTAACAAGGTATGCAAAACTTGTGTGGTGCTACAACACCAAGTTAGTGACAAGAAACTCACTTGAAATCATATCCAGTTCCAGGCTGCAAAACTTCTGGTGCCATCCTACAAAGTCAGTTGAAATACAATGAGAAAAACAAAAGACATCCAAAGAAACAAAGACGGATGGATAATCGAGCAGTAGATGCTTATATACTGACCAGCATGGAGTTCCTGTAAAGGTATTCCTAGAGCGCTGCCTATCACCACTATCAAACATGCATGCAGAAACACCAAAGTCGGCGAGCTTCACTTCCCCATTAGTGTCCAGCAATATATTCCCAGCCTGGAGTGACACCAAATGTCAGAGAAAACTCAAATATCAGCAGTTGAAGAATCGGCATCAGAAGGGAACATTAGTTCTGATAAAAACCTTAACATCTCGATGAATATGCCCATGTTGATGGAGATATTCCAAAGCCTTAAGAGTTTCTTTCAAGATAGAACCAATAACAGCCTCCTCAAATCCATCTGGATATGCTATCTTCATGAGGTGCAGACAAGAACCCTCAGCCATGTAGGGCATCACCACCCAAAGGTAGTGATCAACAACGAATGAACAAAATGCCTTTATTAAATTTGGATGGCCGATTAAACTCATTGTTTGAGCTTCCCTGCGAATATCATCCTGTGAAAAAGTATAATTAGTTTTCGGAAACGTATAGAAACAAACTAATACAAAATAGAATTGTAATTTCTACGAGATTGTTTGAACATGATACTCTAACTACAAACCATAAGAAGACTTCCTTCGTAGAGTTTACTCAAAAAGGCAAAATGCGTATTTTCCAAAATTGGTTTTTTATTTAATTAGATAGTCAGTAAATGAAAAGCACAAGGAGTGTGCAACAACAAAGAACCAAAATGCAAGGAAAAGTATAACGCCTCAAGTTATAGAAAATCTGACAATCTTCTCTTTCCTTTTGGTAGGGGGAGGGTATCAAGTCTCCAAAGGAAAAATATATGGCTGTTGTCGTGACATGGAATGCAAAAGTTTAAAGTTAAATACCACATACATCAAGCAATCTATTTCTTAAGATGATGGAAAGGAAATCTCTGTATGAAAGAATGCATCAAACCAATCTCATTAGGACTTTTCATCTGCAGTTGTAAATAGAAGTTGAAATTTGGCAAGCTTCGTTTTAACTTTAAAACAACAAAACTTGTAAAAAAAAGGTAATTTAGCCCAGTTGGAGTTCGTTTTCAGATTCTGCCTTTACGAAAGAGATTTGAAAGCATTATCCAACTAAGGATAATCAACAACTCCAATACTTTGCATAAACACACAATTACACTGTAACCCGTACATCTCCAAACCTCCCCACCCAAAACAAGAAAAGAATGGGCGAAAATCCTGGGTAGAGTGATTATCTGCCAATGCATACATATAAACAGCAATTCCACCAGCAGTAATTTTGCAAGAAATTACTGTCCAAGTGTAACAAGGGCATACCCTTTTTGCACTTTCGTACCAAGCAATAGATTTTAAGTGTTACAAGGAGAAGGTCCAATTGTAGTTCCATAATTGAGTATGGATAAGAATCAAAATGTCAACAGCGAAAGTAGAGTAGATAGAAGCTACCTAGCAATATATCATAAAGAGGATCAAGTATTTTTTTCTTTTTTTTGAAATGGTAAGTAATTACTATAAACATAATAGCACAAAGATTTTGCTTGAATGCGAACCAGAAACAAAGTGTAACATGAAAAAAGAATCAAGTAATCATGTTATGATACTGTGAAGTTGAAGATGGAAAATGCATTTTGTAGAAATTTTAATCCGAATGATACCTCAAGTTTGGGAATATGTATATTTCCGTCCCTACTGTATTACCTTGAGCACATATGATCATTTAAGTTTACAATTAGGCAGAACCCAACAGTAACCACCTAAAGTTGGCACAATTTTTCATTTAAGACACCTCAAGTAAGTCTTGTACATTTTAAACACCCGCAGTAAGGTCCCGATGTGTCAATTTTACACTTTTTTTTACAATCACCAAAAATATATAATGTGTGTTACACTCATGAATGACGTGTAAAGTGTCAAATTAAATGTGAATATTTGTCATTTGTGCATTAAATGATTCTTAAACAATGAATTTTGAGTTAAAAATAAGGTGGACAATGGACTGATGACAAGTGGCATTTTTTGTCCAACTAATTACAAAAAAGGAATTAACCACTTTAAAAAAATTATTTTGCAAAAGCAAACCCACCCACCAACCCCCAACCCCCTTCTTCGATCGCCTTCTCCATAAATGGCTTTCAAAGTGATTTAATCTCATCCCCCTCCTACTGCACACCCAAATTCACTTTACTTACAACTTTAAACAAAACTGAAACTTTCACACAAAAATGAACAGATTCTACATTAGAAATAAAAATATAAATGGAATTTCCATATGCTTGTGCGTATACTCACGAAAGAGGACTTTAGTAAATGGAATTTAAGAATCTGTCGTATTGCTCCAAAGTTGTGGTTGTAGCGCATTTTCTATAAGTATATATTATTCTGAAAGCAGATCTGTGCCAGCACATAGCTAATACGACAACTACACCCGTGCAAATTTCATGATTCAGCTAGCAGTTACCACTTGGAAATCTAACAAAATGAAGCTTGTTACTTTACGTGCTTGCAAACTACAAGAATGGCGCATTACAAAATTGATCCACTTTTTTCGCAAAGCTAAGAAGAAAAACAAAGTGAATACTGAAAACGTCTAGCCCTCATTCTCCCCCAAATCAATAAGAACAAAGCTTCACTCAACTCTATGATCTCACCCAATTTGCAACCCAAACCACATTAAATCCACTCCGAAATACTTATTCCCATTTACCCAAAATCCATAGAGCACAACACCAACTAAATGCAAACCAATCAAGAATTCAGTACTAGAAACATCGACTTTCCCCTCCACGTATCAATGGAAATTTGAATTACAAACATGATTTTCCCACTAATTGCCCATCGTACAGCACATTGGAAAATGCATGGTTGGAAACAGATTCTCATTGAAACACTAGAAAGCTTCCTAATCATGAGTCGACTACTAGAAAACGGGAGGTTTTTCCCATCGCGAATGGAAAATTTGCATTACAAAAACGCGATTTTCCCACCTAGTTCCCACTGAACCAGCTCATTGGAAAAACACATGGTGGAAAACAGATTCTCATCGAAACACTGGAAAGCTACCTAATTTTTTCATGCGAAAACACTAGTATTTTTTCTTCATTTCTCACTAATTCAATCAATATATCTGCATAAACAGGAAATAATAGCCACTGAACATTTTTCCGCGCGAAATTTCCATGGAAAAAAGTTATCTTTTTAGTAGTGCTCAAAATTCAAAGGCAGATCCAAGATACACTCTTTAAAATTTATTCGAATTTCGAACTGTAGGATCGATTCTACCTCGTAGTCAAATCAAGTCAATTCACATTCAAACTCAATTCCACATACTTAAACAACATAAATACATCTCATTTTTTGTTTAATAACCTCAAAAATCAAGTCAATTCACATTCAAATTCAATTCCACATACTTAAACAGCATAAATACATCTCATTTTTTGTTTAATCACCTCAAAAATCAAGTCAATTCACATTCAAATTCAATTCCACATACTTAAACAACATATATACAACTAATTTTTTGTTTAATAACCTCAAAAATCAACTATTTACAGCTAAATAAATAGAAATTAATTAAGAAGAACGAACCAGATTGCTGTTACAGCGATCGAGATCCAAGCATTTAAGAGCAACAACTTCATTGGAAGGTAAATAGATCGTTCTATAAACAGTTGCACTTGCTCCATAGCCAACTTCTTCTAGAAGCTTGTAATCGTTAGGATTCACTGAGTAACATTTCTGACCACCGCCGGGCATCGGAAACTCGCCGGAAAATCACAAAAATGAGATCGGAAAACAAAATCTCCGTTTGAGAGTGAACTATTTTGAAAACGAAATGATTAGCTCTTTTTTGATACAAACTTTATTTAGAACAACTAAAAAGTAAAATAGGAATAGAGTAAAAAGTAAAAGGAGATGATTTTGAAAAAGAAATATATTTGGGATGACTAAAAAAGAAAAAATGTCATGTAAATGAGTTGATAAGTGAAGATTTTGGTTGAAATATATGTAGAAGAAATGATTGATTTAAAATAAGACAATTATGAAAATTTTGTTTGGACAAATTAAGAAGAAAAAAATGCTACGTAAGATGAGACGATCATAAAAATCTTGTTTCGATAGACTAAAAAGAAAAGAATGAAATGTCAAATGAGATGATCATAAAGATTTTGTTTCGACAGACTAAATAGAAAAGAATGCAACGTAAAATAAAACGATTATAAAAAAATTATTTCGGCCGACTAAATAGAAAAGGATGCAATGTAAAATGAGACGGTAAAAAAAATAAAATTATTTTGACAAACTAAATAGAAAAGGATGCAACGTAAAATAAGTGGATAAAAAAAAAATTGATACGTAACAAATTAAAAAGAAAAATTTATCACGTAAAATAAGATAAATCATGAAAATTTTATTTAAGAACGAATTAAAAAAAAAAGAGTGTCTTGTAAAAATAAGACAATTACAAAAATCTTATTTGGACGATTGAAAATGAAAGAGCCTTACATAAAATGAGACGATGATTAAAAATCTTCTTTGATACGAACCAGAAAGAAAAGTCGGTTTAGTAAAATGAGAAAGTATTATTATTCAAAGGGAAGGAAGGAAGGGTGCTAGGGGTTATGAAAACGGGTCGGGTTGGGAGGATCCGAATGGAGAAATAGGTTTGTGTGGTGACGTGGAAACCCGTACGAAGGTACAGTACGAATACGGGTTAAGAGTACGGATACGGATTCGGGTACTTAGGATGACGTGGATACATGCATTGATGTTAACGTTATGATAGATTTCCCAAAGGATAAAAAGACAAGTTATTTTTGTTTCACTGACACACTCTACCAAAAGTTGTCTTTACTTTTTTTTTTTTAGTAACTGTTGCTAGATTTTCTTTTTTTTTATATAAAAAATATAAATTATTATTCATTTTTAAACAAGAAAATGGCTAAATTAAGGTCAAACCCATCGATAGTCCCTCAAACTTGTTCCTAAAGTTCACTAGGTCCCTAAACTAAGGCATGTACCTATTAAATCCCTAAACTCCCCCAATTTGATTTCAATTGAGCATTTTTTGCCCAATCAGCAGAACGTTCAAGTGTGTGTAATTCACACGTGATAACGTGGCAAAAAGGATTAATTAAAAGCTGACACATGACATTGTGGGTCCAATAATTATTAAAAATTAATTATAATTTTTAAAAAATAAAAAATGGGGTCCCCTTCAACATCCCCCACCCCACCCGCTTGTTCTTCTTCTCCATTTCTTGTCATCTTCTCCATCTTCCATTTTTTTTTAATATCTAATTAATCAATAATAAAAAAAAAAAAAGAAAAATAAAAGGATGTTTTCCACTACCTTTCCCCCCTCCCCCGCACGCGATCCCCACTCCATCTTATCATCTTGTTTTCTATTTTTGGAAAAAAAAAATAGAAATCTTATTTCTTTTGTAATCTAATTTATATTTATTGTTATTTTTCTTCTTCTTGTGTTGTGGGTTCCTTAGAATTTGAATTCTTTAATATTATCAATAAAGTAATTTTAGATTCATATCAAGTTAGCCGAAAAAAATGGAGTTCGCTGGAATCAAATTTACTCCTAAAAAATATATCAAATTTGCAAAGAGAAATGTATTAATATGCTAAAAAGTTCATGACTTTCACTGTATCTTTTTAATTGAAAATTGTTAATTGTTAAGAATTTAAAAAGAAAAAAAAATAGAGATGAAGAGTGAAGAAGATGGCTAAGAATGAAGAAGATGGCTGAGGTCTTTGTGGGGGTGGGGGGTGGGGCAGGAGGTCAAGGGGGGGCTGATTGGGGGCTGGTTTTCTTTCTTTCTTTAAATTAAACTTATTATTATTAAAAATATATTAAATAAATTAAAATGTGATTTTTTCACAAAAAAAAAAAGAAAAATTACCATTTGAGACCCACTCACGCGTTCAAGGAGAGAGTGTAACACACTCTCCTTGCCAAATCAGCATTTTGTGCCTGATAGGTATTAATTTTAGCATTTGAGGGGTCTGATAGGTACAAGTCTTAGTTTAGGGACCTAAGTGGATTTTAGGGACAAGTTTGAGGTCCTATCGATGGATTTGGCCGTTAAATTAACTACTCTTTTCTACTATTAATTTGACACATAAATTACGAAACAACATTCTTTAAATATAATAAATTTAATAGTTTGCGAAATATATTAGGTGATGACTATAACTAATAACTAAGAGTAAAATAGATTAAAAAAATTATAAATTATTCATTAATTTTTCAAACTATATAAGTAGTGTTTGGTACTCCCTCCATCATAAATTTTCTAATTTGATTTTCCATTTTATTTGTCTTTTTTCATTAATCAAGTTAAGACAAATTTTTTTTCCATGTTTTACCCTTTGCATTAATTATTTTTTCTTTAAATTAAATTGTACACATCATTTAGTAAAGGTACTATGGTAAACTAAGCATGTTATTAATTATTTTTCTTAATCAATGTGTCATCTTAATTTGAGACGGAGGGAGTATCAATTTTTAATATAATGAATAAGTAAAGATGGACGAGAGATTACTTCATTCGTTTTAATTTATGTGGCATAGTTTGATCGAGCAAAAAATTTTTAAAATAAGAAAGACTTTGTTGTGTTTACGGGTTTACCTTTATTAAAGTCATTTTAGTACTTATTTTTATTGATTTTTCTTCACAATAAAGTCATTTGGAGGCAAGTATAAATTTATGTGTAAAAAGTAATAAAAATGAAATAAAATAATAGATATGAGCTCATAATTTTGTTAAGGATATCATGGTTCAATACTAAAAATCTTAAATGTTGAATTCATATACATTATAAAACTTAAATTTGAATCTGACACTAACATTGATTGACCAGAACTTTGCTGCTAAACTTGCAGAATGCATATAGGTTTTTCTCCTTCAATTCTTTAACGAATTTTATGTAGCGTAAATTTGAATTAATCGGAAAAGTAATGCGAATATCAAATACCATATGAGAAACCAAAAGAAAAAACTTTGCCCTCATTTCTGGTTAATTTAACATCGTGTAACAATAAAATAAAATATTTAAATCTAAGATAGAATAGTCAGCGATGATAAAAAGAGTACCAAGTACACCAAAGATTTTGTTGCTAAATCAAAAATCCTTTGAATAAAAACTCATAGGTCCAAAGAACAAAATAATTCACTATCGATAGTAAAAATTGTTACATTAGTAATTCCAAGTAAAATACTCAAGAGACCATTATATATTGATCATTTTTTAAATTTAATTTTTCCATCGTACTATAATATCACACCACCAATTGTCTTTAGAGATAATTCTTTTTCACACTGATAATAATGCTTGTCACTGTTTTTGCTCACGGCAGAGCTAAAATTTTCACTACGGAGATTCAATATTTGAAAAAAAAAAATCGAATGAGGTTCAACGTCTCTTATATATACAATAAAAGTAATTTTAGTCAAGTACAAATACTATAATTTTATATCGAAGGGGGTGAAATGAACCCCCTAGCAAAAGAAAAATGGAAAAAGGCATCGTTTCCACCCCAAACTATAGTCGAAAAGTCGAATCCACACCTAAACTATATAAGTGACCTATTACACACCTTAACTATAAAAAAATGATACTTTTTACACCCTGTCAGGCATTACGCCACTTGCATGTGGTGTGATGTTTTACACGCGCTGCGACATCAGCATAATCCGAAAAAATAATAAATTTATTATTTTCGTAAATTTTTCTTTTTTCTTTTTAATTTTTTTTTCCTTCTTCTTCAATGTCTAAAACCTCCATTGTTGTCAATGTCCAAAACCTCCATTACCTCTATTACACCATATTCACCGTCATAAACTTTATCCCACCAACAAAATTACCATAACAATTAATTTCTTCTAACAATGTTCTTCATCCGTAACCCATCGTCTTTTCTTAAAACAAAAATAAAAAAAATTCTCAGCTATAATGGCCATTATTGTTTCAAAAAATGGCCACTCGACTGTTCGCCTCTGTGTTTTAAATGGTAATGACCAACACATTTCCATACTTTTTCTATTTGTTTTCAGCTATAATTTTTTTAAAAAATAAAAACTAATATGGTAGCAAACTCCATTTTTGGATGGATTAATAATTAACAGACAGAGAGGAGAAAGTCGACGATGAATTTGACTTTTCCAATGAGAATTCACCGGAAAACATCCTTTCTACAAAAAATTTTATATATTTTTTTTTATAAAATTTGGTTTTGCCCGTTTAAACATCAAATGCAATTTGATTTTGACATTGATTCGATAAATGTGGAGGATAAATTGTGTTATTTGGGAATGGGATTGGAATTTGGAAGTGGGGTGATGAAGAAACTGTGTTGGTTGGGGTGGGGGTGATGAAGAAGAAGATGATTTAGGATTGGGATTGGAGTTTGGGGGTGGGGGGTGATGAAGAAGACGATGGTTTGGGGGTGGGGGTGATGAAGAAGATTATTGTTTGGGGGTGGGGGTGGGGAGACGGATGCTGGGGGTCGGGGGAGGAGTATTTTAATTTTTTTAATTTTTTTTGCATTAATTTTTAATTTAAACGTGTCATTTTTTATTTAAATAATTATGTATTTTCCACGTCAGATCTAGGGAGTAAAAAATATTACTTTTTTTTATAGTTAAGGTGTGTAATAAGTCACTTATATAGCTTAGATGTGGATTCGATTTTTCAACTATAATTTGAAATGAAAACGATGTCTTTTCCCAAGAAAAATTGGCACAATGTAATAGCATAAAGTTGAAATTGCCAAAATGTAGCCAAACCTTCTAAACTTGACATCAAATAGCCAAATTAACCTTTTTGGCCAATTTTCAATAGCCAAAACTATTTTCTCCCTCTTCTCTTTAAAAATTACTATTATATTTTCTCTTTCTTACTTCAACATATTTTATTAGTACTTGTTTTCCAAAATTACTTTGCTGCTCTTTTTCTTTTTCCCCATTTTCTTCTGAAATTCACTTCAGCTCTAACCCACGAAATCTTTCATTTTCCTTTAAGTATTTTTTACTTGTCTTATTTTAACAAAAAAACTAATCTATTTTTAAGTTTTTCTCATGCAAATTAAGGTCGTGATTTTTACACAATTTGATAGAAGATTGGTGTTGTGTTCCTATCTTTGTTGTTAAAAGTAATGGGTAAGAAAAGCTATTGAAGAAAAGTTGATAATAGTGTGGGTAGTGATTCTGATTTTGAAGATTGCCTTTTGAAACTTTCAATTTTATCACATGCAATAATCTGAACGAATCCATCATAATTAATATATGTATTGATGAATATTCCTTCCATTTCATAATTCACAAATTAAACCTGTTGTTATAATCTCATTCTCCGCTAATGTTAATATATTCTGATAGGTAGAGAAGCCAACCATCTTCTCCAAATAAATTGACCTTCAAATTTTGATTAAATCTCCATTTTTCCTCTCAATTTTATGATTATTCAAAAGTTTGCAGTTGACAGGACAGAACCTTATAAAAAGTGGAAAGCAATTGAATTTAGGATAAATTAAATACGTGTATATTCTTATCCCTTAATTAAAAAGAGGCATGACTTTTTATTAATTGGCTAGTTAATGTCAATTAATTTAGGTCTCCTTTTTGCCAATTTTATTTGGCTATTTTTTTTGCCAATTATACTAGAGATTGGTATATACTATATAGATGTGGGTTGGGCTTCAAGTGTGCTACGGTAGCAATTTTAATCGTACAAATAACATAAATACCAACCCTACCCTTTTGGAAGTAATTAACTCTCTCCACCTTTTTAACTATTTTACTCTCTCTCCCTATTAATATACATAACGTAGCCGACATATACATAACATTTTGTGTATATGTTGGGATTTTTGTAATATGTTTAGGGAATTGAGATTTTTTGTAATATTGAAAACATAAATTGTGTATTTGTGTAATTTTTAGATTTTAATCTCCTCCATATCTTTGCATTCTTTGGTTCTAACTAAAAAAAATGTCATCCAAGTAATTTGTCACATTTGAAACATGGACTGGACCATATATACACTTTTAATTTAATGTTCTAGCCAGCTCTTTCTATAGCTATTCTATTCATTTAAACTCCATATACCATAACCCTCAATTTGCAATTGAGTGGTCATTCGATAAATCATCTGAAAAAATCAATATTATTATATTATGGCTAGTGGTATGCAAAAATCGATTCATGAAGATGAACGTGCCGGAGCAGAAATTTCATATGGAGCTGAAGAATGCTATCGTCGAATTGTAAAGCTCCTGCTAGACTCGGGATTTCCAAAAGGGTTGCTACCACTTAAAGAACTCGAAGAATTTGGCTATGTTTGCAAAACTGGATTTGCATGGATGAAACAAAAAGCCCCTTACGAGCATTATTTTACTGAGACGAAAACACTCGTTAGCTACGGAACTGAGGTCACTGCATACGTTGAGAAAGGTATATATAAAATGTTAAAAGTCTCGCGATTATTTAATTATATTTTTATATTATTTAATTATATTATATCTCGACAGGTAAAATGAAGAAAATAAGTGGTATTAAGGGTAAGCAATTGTTTCTTTGGGTGCCAACGGTTGAGATGAGTATTGAAGATCGTGATAGAAAGAAGATTTATTTCAAGGGACCTGTGGGAATCGGGAAATCTTATCCGATCACTATTTTTATGACCGACGAGGAAAAGGAGAAAGCTAAAAAGTAGTGCATAATATTTTGTTCCTCTCTATTTTCCGTTGTCGATCTTCACTTCTCCGAGTTCTTACTTGAATAAAAAACACACCTCATGTATTGGAATAAATAATCTGGATTTAATGAATAAAACCTAGACCTTAATCATGATTGATTAGGATAGTGTATATTTTATATAATTGCTCTTGATATATTTGGCTGTCATATATTAAAGAATGAATTTAAATAGCTGACAGATGTATTATATAATGCCATATTGTGATGAGAACAATATAAATTCTCTAAGTTGTTCATAAAAATGTAATTATTATGACCAACCCTCCAAAAACTGTTTGCTCTATATACAATCAGATTTATAACTATTGAAATATATCTAATACCAACAGTAATACACTCTAATACTTAATTTCAATTTCTTATCCTTTTTGATTATTATTTTTCTTTCTAGTATGCAAATTCTATGTAGGGGTCCAAAACTAATAAAGTCTACCATAACATGTGAAAAATATGTTCATTCTATATATAATGCTTATACTTGCACGTAATTATAACCACTGGGTAGGTGTGGAGCTATAGTATTAAAATTAAATACAATAAGATGGGTGGCCTAATATCACTTTAAGTTTAACGAGATTCTTTATCTTTCCTGCTAAATATATTTTAAAAGAAATATTAACCTATAAATCTATTATCGGCGAAAGTTCAGTAGCTTCATCCTCTCCTAACTAGAGATTTTGGATTTGAGCCTCTAAATAAAATGTATTTTGCTAGGAAGCGCTTTTTTCTTTAACCGGTCTTGGGTGTCTCAAAATTGAATTAACAAAAATATTTATCATAGATATGAAACATCGGATGAAAAGAAACAATTGAGGCCCCCAAAATTTGGTGGTCTAAAGCCATTGCTTTAGTGGCTTGACCGACTGGCCAACCCAGTTCATAAACTAAAAAAATCCTGACCCCGCATCTGCGATATTATATACAAATAGCTATAGCATCTAGACCTTTAAGCTGGCTCCCTTTGGTCTAAGTATAGTAAATTAAGAAATAATGCCAGCCAAATAATTTTGGTACATGGATTTTTCTATCACATAATGGGCTGCACGATATACATTTTCTCCTTTCTAGCACCTCTATTTATTGAAAACTCCCTACCATAAGCATCTCAATAATAATATACAATATATGTGTATATATTTTGCTTTACTCTCTGCAAAGTTAATATAATTATGGCTACTGATTTGCGAAAATCCTTCGAAGAAGAACGTGCAGGAGCTATAATTGCATATGGCGCTGAAGATTGTAATCGCCATATTGCAGAGCTCCTGCACGACTCGGGATTTCCCAAAGGGGTACTTCCGCTTAAAGAACTTGAAGAATTTGGCTATGTTCATGAAACTGGATTTGCATGGATGAAACAAAAGGCTCCCTACGAGCATTATTTCGGTTCAATTAAATTGGTTGTGAGCTACGCGACTGAGGTCACTGCATACGTTGAGAAAGGTAATATTCTTAAAGTTGTCTAACCAGCATCCCATCTAAAAATTTAAGCGCCTATTGGAAAGAAGGTAACATATTTTTGATTATCTAATTATATTATATTTCGACAGGTAAGATGAAGAAAATAAGTGGTGTTAAGGGTAAGCAAATACTTGTTTGGGTGCCTGCAGATGAGATGAGCATTAATGAAGATCAAAAGAAGATTCATTTAAAAGGTCGTATGGGAATTGGAAGGTCTTATCCCATTGCTGCTTTTATGACTGATGAGGAAAAACAAAAGTACATGGAGAATAAAGCCAATGAACAGTTGCACTTGTAATATATGTATTGGTAATATATGTACTGGTAATATATGCATTGTACTATTGTTAGGATCGAAATAAACAGGTTGCAAGTGGAAGCTAACAAAGCAAATTAGGGTTGGAAAAGTATCATGGTATGGTTCAAACTTTGTGTATCATGTGTGTTGAAATTAATATACTGAATAAACTGTTTTCGATACACTTCCAAAAAGACAGTAAACAAAGGTGTAATAAAACATGAAACAAGATGAAATAACAAAAATAAGATGTCCGGAGTATTACTATACACTATCAAATTGAAAGCACATGCACCTCATCCAAACCTTCCTAGCTAGAAACTCCAACCTATGCACAAAGCCCCACGACTAGTAACAAGGCTACACCCACACGCACTAGCCCTCTAACCTAGTCCGCATCCTCCATACCTTTCTATCTAGGGTCGTGCATGTCCTCAGTAAGCTGTAACAACTCCATGTCACGTCTAATCACCTCCCTCCAGTATTTCTTCGGCCTACCTCTACCCCACCTGAAACCATCCATAAAGTCAATCTCTCGCACCTACGAACTGCCCTCCTCATAACATGCCCAAAACCATCTCAACTTCACTATCTGCATCTTGTCCTCCACCGAAGCTACTCTCATCTGATATATATATTTATTGTAATTTTAGAGATATTTTACATATAAATTTATAGATCTAGGATAGGCGGCTGTCACACCCCTTTTTCGACTCCAAAAATTAAAGTATTGTAAGTTTCGAAAGGGTTTTTATTATTAAAGTGACAAAGATGAAAATTTGTTTTGAAAAATGGATTATTTATATTTTATTCAGAGTCGCCACTTGGCATAATCTGGTGTGCCAAGTCACCATTGGAAAATCCTTTTCAAAACCATTTGACTCTTTAACTGGTTTGCGAACGGAGACTCCGGCTAAGGAATTCTGTTGACCGAGGGGAAGGTGTTAGGCACCTCTCGATCCCGTGGTTCAACCACGATCGCTTGGTAGAGTGTATCAACTGTTTTGGCATTACGAAATGTATAAACCACACAAGAGGCACGCAAAAATAATCAAACAAAACAAAACAATCCAAAAATGTAAAGTCCAGTCCAATTATACAGTCCAAAAATAGAAAGATACAAAAATATAAATCCTAGTCTAAACTAATTCTAGATTAAGCTCCAATGCCTTACCCGACGCCGCGGGCCTTCATCACGATCATTTTTTGCCAACATGATACGTCGGGGCATTCCCCGGTGAATAAATACAAGTGATCTCGGGGCATTCCCCGGCTAAATAAATACATTTTTTCAATACGAGAAAACCAAATCATTCACCCAAATTTCAATCATTTAAACAATATTTCAAACGTTCAATAAAATCACAAATTATAAACTTTGCCTACCCAAACTACGTTTGCCTAAACCAATCGGCGCATCATGATACTACCCAATCAAACACTCGTATTTGCTTCAAAATAACCAACGACAATAAATCAAAACAATATTCATTCTTTATCAATTCCTACCATCCAACCCCACATTCCATTTTTTATACCAAATTCCAACGATTCAAGACAGTCATCTCAATAATCCACAACCATCTATTCAATGAAATCGAACACCGAATTAATGTCACCAAAATTCAACCACACATCAGGCAAATCAAACACGTATAGTAAAGTAAAATTAGAAGAGATAGAGTTGGACCTTAAGTTTGAAGCTTTCAAACTCAATGTTATTCGAATAAAGAGAGTCCGCACCCGAAAACCTCGAGCCGAACCTTAACACCAACAATCCAACTCGACAAATAAAGACCCGTTCACCATCACTTTTCACGCCGGTTACTGTTCACCGGGTACTGTGCACCGGGTACTGTTCATCGGATACTATTCACTGGCACTGTTCACCGTCTTTTTTTTTTTTTTTTTTGTTGTTGTTGTTGTTGTTGTTTTTGTGAGGAAGATTATTTTGTCATTGTTGTTATTGTGGAGAAGATGATGATTAAAGAATGAGCCCCTTTCCTCTTAGAATTTTTCTTTTATAATGGGCATGGATTTGTTATGATGTGGGAATTTTGGTGGGTTCCCCATATATTCTTTCTTTGTGGACAAGAAAAAGGAGGGGGATCATATGGGTAGTTAGGGTAGGTGAAAGCTTTTGATTGGGTAGGTTGTTAGGATAAGATAAATTAGTTAGAGATATTTTTTTTTTGTTTATTTTTGTATTTTTGTGGGATATAATTACATGGGGTTGGACACATGGTAAGGTGAACTAAAAATGAATAAAATTAGACTTCGGGAAGGACAAAATTAGGTGTCTACATCATGCCCCCTTTGAATGTAAACACGAAGTATTTTCAGACAAAGAAGTAGACAGCGAGACCATATTTTGACCCGACCATTATTCAAAGAAAGAAACAGAAGGAAGAAGGACAACCGGGTCTTGACTTAGGACATCCTTCCTACCCAAGTTATGAAAGAATCAAGTCACGGATATTTCAAAGGATTGGAAGAGAAGTGGGCTATACGGAGTTGGAGAGTCGAGTGAGGCTCCGTCGAGGTTCCGGTCCACGGCTCTGTCATTACATCAAAAATGAAAATTACAAGTTAAAATATAAACGAAATTACAAAATCCTATCTAGCAGCTTCTGCTGACTCTTGACTCGACTTTTATCACCCTATTCTTCAGGCGGGCTCCTGACTTGCAATTTATTCCAACTTGTTGCTTGACTTTCCATTGCTTCGCTTTGTTGCTTGACTTTTCGTTTCATCACCCTATTCTCCAGGCGGGCTCCTGACTTGCTATTTCATCACCCTGTTCTTCAGGCGGGCTCCTGACTTGCTATTTCATCACCCTGTTCTTCAGGCGGGCTCCTGAAACCCAACATTAAAACTAGAACAGAAATTATCCCAAATAAAAATTATAGTAAAATAGTATTTCACTTTTGAAAGCGTTGTCCCATTTTCCAGGAGGGTCCCGAGCAGAAACTAAAATCCCATTTTCAGGAGGGTCCTGCACATAAAGTAAAATCCTATTTATCAGGAGGGTCCTGAACATAAAGTAAAATTCCATTTTTCAGGAAGGTCCTGAACAGAAAGTAGCATCTCATTTTTCAGGAGGGTCCTGAACATAAAATAAAATCCCATTTTTCAGGAGGGTCCTGAACAGAAAGTAAAGTCCCATTTTTCAGGAGGGTCCTGAACATAAAGTAAATTCCCATTTTTCAGGAGGGTCCTGAATTGAAAGTAAATTCCCATTTTTCAGGAGGGTCCTGAACTGAAAGTAAACTCCCATTTTTCAGGAGGGTCCTGAATTGAAAGTAAATTCCCATTTTCCAGGAGGGTCCTGAGCTGAAAGTAAAATTCCATTTTTCAGGAGGGTCCTGAACTGAATGTAAATTCCCATTTTTCAGGAGGGTCCTGAACATGAAAGTAAATTCCCATTTTCCAAAAGGGTCCTGAACTGAAAGTAAAATCCCATTTTTCAGGAGGGTCTTGAATTGAAAGTAAATTCCCATTTTCCAGGAGGGTCCTGAATTGAAAGTAAATTCCCATTTTCCAGGAGGGTCCTGAACATGAAGTAAAATCCCATTTTTCAGGAGGGTCCTGAACATGAAGTAAAATCCCATTTTTCAGGAGGGTCCTGAACATAAAGTAAATTCCCATTTTTCAGGAGGGTCCTGAATTGAAAGTAAATTCCCATTTTCCAGGAGGGTCATGAACTGAAAGTAAAATCCCATTTTTCAGGAGGGTCCTGAATTGAAAGTAAATTCCCATTTTGCAGGAGGGTCCTGAATTGAAAGTAAATTCTCATTTTCCAGGAGGATCCTGAACATGAAGTTAAATCCCATTTTTCAGGAGAGTCCTGAACATAAAGTAAAATCCCATTTTTCAGGAGGGTCCTGAACATAAAGTAAATTCTCATTTTCCAGGAGGGTCCTGAACTGAAAGTAAATTCCCATTTTTCAGGAGGGTCCTGGACATAAAGTAAAATCCTATTTTTCAGGAGGGTCCTGAACAAAAGTAAAATCCCATTTTTCAGGAGGGTCCTGAACAGAAAGTAAAATCCCATTTTTCAGGAGGGTCCTGAACTGAAAGTAAATTCCCATTTTTCAGGAGGGTCCTGGACATAAAGTAAAAATCTCATTTTTCAGGAGGTTCTTGAACAAAAGTAAAATCTCATTTTTCAGGCGGGCTCCTGACTTGCTATTTCATCACCCTGTTATTCAGGCAGGCTCCTGAAACCCAACATTAAAACTAGAACAGAAATTATCCCAAACAAAAATTATCGTAAAATAGTATTTCACTTTTGAAAGCGTTGTCCCATTTTCCAGGAGGGTCCTGAGCAAAAACTAAAATCCCATTTTCAGGAGGGTCCTTCACATAAAGTAAAATCCTATTTTTCAGGAGGGTCCTGAACATAAAGTAAAATCCCATTTTTCAGGAGGGTCCTGAACAAAAGTAAAATCCCATTCTCCAGGAGGGTCCTGAACATAAGGTAAAATCCCATTTTTCAGGAGGGTCCTGAACTGAAAGTAAATTCCCATTCTTCAGGAGGGTCCTGAACAAAAGTAAAATCCCATTTTTCAGGAGGGTCCTGAACTGAAGTAAAATCCCATTTTTCAGGAGGGTCCTGAACAGAAAGTAAAATCCCATTTTTCAGGAGGGTCCTGAACTGAAAGTAAATTCTCATTTTTCAGGAGGGTCCTGGACATAAAGTAAAATCCTATTTTTCAGGAGGGTCCTGAACAAAAGTAAAATCCCATTTTTCAGGAGGGTCCTGAACAGAAAGTAAAATCCCATTTTTCAGGAGGGTCCTGAACTGAAAGTAAATTCCCATTTTTCAGGAGGGTCCTGGACATAAAGTAAAATCCCATTTTTCAAGAGGGTCCTGGACATAAAGTAAAATCCCATTTTTCAGGAGGGTCCTGAACAAAAGTAAAATCCCATTCTTCAGGAGGGTCCTGAACATAAGGTAAATTCCCATTTTTCAGGAGGGTCCTGAACATAAAGTAAAATCCCATTTTTCAGGAGGGTCCTGAACAAAAGTAAAATCCCATTCTTCAGGAGGGTCCTGAACATAAGGTAAAATCCCATTTTTCAGGAGGGTCCTAAACTGAAAGTAAATTCCCATTTTTCAGGAGGGTCCTAAACTGAAAGTAAAATCCCATTTTTCAGGAGGGTCTTGGACATAAAGTAAAATCCCATTCTTCAGGAGGGTCCTGAACAAAAGTAAAATCCCATTTTTCAGGAGGGTCCTGAACAGAAAGTAAAATCCCATTTTTCAGGAGGGTCCTGAACTGAAAGTAAATTCCCATTTTTCAGGAGGGTCCTGAACAAAAGTAAAATCTCATTTTTCAGGAGGGTCCTGAACAGAAAGTAAAATCCCATTTTTCAGGAGGGTCCTGAACTGAAAGTAAATTCCCATTTTTCAGGAGGGTCCTGGACATAAAGTAAAATCCCATTTTTCAGGAGGGTCCTGAACAAAAGTAAAATCCCATTCTTCAGGAGGGTCCTGAACATAAGGTAAATTCTCATTTTTCAGGAGGGTCCTGAACTGAAAGTAAAATCCCACGGATGTGCATTTCCAATGGTAGATGAATTAAATGAAACGAATTTGCCCTGTTTCATTAAAGAAAATTTGTCAGTTAAAAACTTAGTGATGGCTTGCGGCACTTGGCTGTCCCGACACCTGCTCCAGTGTTCATTCCCTTCATTTTATTTCAGATTATTGGCACTTGCCCCTGCTTTGTCCCTTCATTGACCCAAACTCGGATTATTAAGAGTGACTTTGAAATAAACACAACATCTCTGCTTTGCCATGCTTCATGAATAAACCCCTTAAACCTTGGTATTTTCATGAGTTTCCAGACTTGTTTATTGGCAAAACTTTCTGCACACCCCCTTTTTTTTTGGCTCACAATCATGTCTCTTTCATGCGTTGGCCTTTTTGTTTTGCTTTGTGCAATTGAAGAAGTTGGTAGCTAGTTTTGAAATCTTTTCTCGCTTGTTTTGACATGAACTTGACTCAAAAACAAGAGAAAAATGACAGAAAATTTTGTTTTATTTGGATAACTGACTCAAGAAAATAAAAATAAAGATAAAGAGAAGAAAGAAAAGACAATGAATGTCCCCATTTGAAACAAAGAAATGAAAAATTTATCCTAAATTATAATCAACTCTAATGATTATGCCATGCATTTTGGATTAAGCCGTCTGATCTTTCCATCCAAACTCTCACCAATTGTTGTTGAGTTAATGGCCTTGAAACTGAGTTGTTTCCTTAGGTTAATTGCATTTAAGACCTCGTTCGGCTAGTGGCGCCTTGGAGGTTTCTTGCCAACAAGCCTCTCTCATTTTTTCTCGGTTCACCATTGTCTTATGGTGTCTGTGAGGGTTTTTCACCATTGAGACTCTCTTATTTTCATCTCTCTCAACTCACAGTCGTCTTATGGTGCCCGTGAGGGTTTTCACCGATAAGATTCTCATTTTTATCTCTCTCAATTTACCATCGCCTCATGGTGCTCGTGAGGGTTTTCACCAATAAGACTCTCTCATTTATTTCTCTCCTAATTTCTTATGCTGAGGAAGACGAGTAGTTCCCAAAATGTGTCATCGCCACCATTGCATGTTTAGCCTTAACATTCTCAAAGATTGATCTGAAGGTCTTTCTTTGGTTGTAACTTGGCTTTTGGATAAGGTTAGAAAGAAAGGATGGCGTGGGCCCAAACGACACTTGAAGTGGGGTAGGACTTACAACTTTTGGAATCGACTCAAACAATGAGGATTAACTCATGCCCCAGTTTCTTTTGACTGAGTGACACTAAATTGTTTATTTGGTTGGACCGAGCCCTGAGTGGGGCAGCCTACGTATCTCATCCTTGAGAGAGGAGAATCAGGTCATGCGTAGTTCTGGCAGCTTGTTCTTTCACTTGATTCTATTTTTTTTATTTTTTTTCGATCTTTTCACTTTGCGATTCTTTTTTTCTAACTCTATTTTTCTTGACACTCATTTTTTAGAAACATTTTTGTCTCTTTTTTGTAACTTTTGACTTTATCTTTTTACTCGACACTATTCTTTGAACTTTGCTTACTCTATCTTGATTCCAAAAGAGGGGTATGAAAGAAAATAACACTGAGGCTCAAATGGGGTAAACAAAGAATGACATAATGTTTGGATGGCAGAATGAAATGCCTTCATCATATCAATCCTTGAGAATGCAAGTACATAATATGCAATTGGAAGTGAGAGATGAAGATCATTTGCGACATCTTTTTAAGCAGATTGAGACTGTGCGTCACTACTTCTTCTGTAAACTCCACCTTTGTTGTACATTCCTCACATCAAATGACTCATGCTTTCGTGGAGCTGCTTATCTTCTTGTTTCTCTTGATATATGGATCACACGTCCGCTATTTAACCTAATTGGGACTTGCCTTTCGATCAATGACCAAGGTGCTCTTGTGATTCTCAAAATAATTGCTTTAATTTTCAAAGAAGGCCTCATTTGATCACCAAACGCCCCAACACTCTATCTATTTCCTCAGACGCTCTCTTTTCTAACTTTAACCCTCTGATTCAATGTTCATGCTTAAACTGGACTTTAAAATCTGGCTAAAATTTCCGCAAGCATGTCATATCACTAGAGTCAACATAAAATATACTATGTAAAGAAAACAAACAAACAACACAAATTTAAAACATAAATGAAAAAGGGGGCACTCCATTTAATAAAGATGAAAGATAAAAGGGTTTGAACATAAACGACAAAGGGACAAAACAAGATAGATCCCGAACTACAACCCTGAAATAATTTGGAAAACAGCAAAGAAGACAAAACAAACTACTAGACCTCTTCCTAGTGGGAGAGGGGTGAATTCTCAATTACACAGCTTGACATCTTAGCCACTAGTTTGCATATCAGCATGACTAGAGCTTTCCTCACTGTCAATGTTCTGTACCATGATTGATTTATCTTGAATCATCTTTTCAATTTCTCTTTTCAAAGCTCGACAATCTTCAATACTATGACCCTGAGCCTCAGAATGATACGCACATCGTGCACTAGGATCAAAATTTCTTGAACGACGATTAAGGGTGTGCCCAAGGAGAGGAGTGATCATTCCCTCCTGTACCAATCTCTGAAATAAACTGGCATATGACTCTCCAATTGGTGTGAAGCTATCTCTCGACTTCTGCCTTATTTTATCGTTTGGCTTGGATCGAAAATCAGGCTTAGAAGGGTTTTGGTATGTTTGTGGAGTTAGAGGACGACTCTGAGGAGTTGGTGTGTTCCACTGTGGGTAAGATGGGGGTTGAACATATGGTTGTGCACAATATACTAGATATGGAGGTGGGGAAAAAGAGTATAATGGATTTTGGGAGTGATTATGTGGAGTTTGGGCATAAACTTGAGCTTCGCCTGAGACCGATGACGACATGGTCTTCTTGACCTTTCATGCTGTCCAACTACAATAGCAAATGCATCTTTCTCATTCTTCTTCCCTCCAGGTTCCCTTAATTGCATGCAATATTGTCCCAAAGGTTTCACGGATTCCTCATACCCATCTTGCTCCTCAAATTTCAACATCACAAAGATTGGAGAAAGATTAGCATTTAAAGGCATGCCCCAGTCTTTGTATGAAACATTTTCTTTACCCGCAGGTCCTAGAAATTTTTTCATAGCATTTTCTGTACTCTTCATTTTTCCAACCATTTTCTCCGACTCTTCTGGCACACTGGACTTCGTGTTTAGAAACTTTGCTGTTCCAGTTAACTTAAAAGCAGGCTCAAGAGTATAATAATGATCACCAAGAGTATTGAATACAGGTCCACTAGCAGCATGGGGACGCACAACCGTTGGACGAGACGGTGTAAAAGTTCCAGTAAAGGATTGAGCAATAAGATCACAGACAACATATGGTGTTGTGAATGTAGCAGGCTTATGCTGAGGAACTAGAGGCAAAGTGGTGGAAGTATTGAGATGCTTTTGGCTTAGAATGAATTCTGAGTCATGTTGCGGTGCATCAACAACAATAGAAAACCGACTTTGAGATTTTGGTGGAAAACACGAGGTATTTGTAGGATCAATAAAGGAAAAAAGAGGAGGAGGCAACCCACTGGCCCAAGCTCGATGCATTTCTGTCATTTGATGTCTTAGCCTCCTGACCTCTTGCTTTAAACTCTCATTTTGCTGATTCTTTGTTTGATCCATGATGTCACTCTCTATATCTTTGTTGAACACAACTAACCCTTTGGATTTGGTGTGATGTGAAGGACCAGCTAGAATGCCACAAACTAACCACCTTAAACTGACTCAACATAAAACAACAAATGTGTTAGAGTGAACTTTTTTTCAAAATCTTTTTTTTTTTTTTATGATCACCGAACCCAAGAAGGGCGCCTACGTATCTCACTCCCGAAAGAGGAGAATTAGATGTGCGTAGTTCGTGAAGTTTTGTCAAAATGGCCAATTAATTTTTTTTTTCTTTTTCTTGAAACTTTAAAAAGAAAAGAAAATAACAAATTATCAAAAGAATTGACGAAAAACTTTTTTGCATTTTTTAGGTTTCAACTCCCTATACAAAAATGGAATCTATGATTACCAAAGAAGAATCTTTTTGGGTTTTCGATTTAGAATTTCATAGGAAAATGAAACTTGAAACTATTAAAAAAAATCTTTTTGTAGTTTTCTTTTAGAGATGTATATGAAACACCCACTCTAAGTGAAGAGTGAAGAAAATCTTTTTGAATTTTTCAGATTCCTGTACAACATGAAATCTATGGTTACCGAAGAAAATATTTTTGGATTTTCAATTTTAAATTTCATACGACAATGAAACTTGAACCTATTAAAGGAAAATATATTTTTTTGCTTTCTTTTAAAGATGTACATGAGACACCTACTCTAAATGAAGAGTGAAGAATTTTTTTTTGAATTTTTGAAATAAGATCCCCGAACTTAAAATAGGTTGCCTACGTATCTTACTCCCGAGAGAGGAGAATCAGGGGTGCGTAGTTCGTGCAGATTGGACAATTAACGATTAACTAATGAATTGACCCTAACTTAAAAGACACAACAAAAAACAAACGAATAAATTTTTTTGGATTTTCAGCTAGACACTTTAACTAAGACTGACACCACAAATTATGAAGAAAAATCTTTTTGGTATTTTTGTTTTTGACAAATAAGTAGAAAAGGCCAACAAAACCTTTTTTTTTTTTTTTTGAATTTACGGTACTTTGAGAAGATAAATGCAAAACGTAAAAAAAATAAATCTTTTTGAGTTTTGGATCGTGAAGAACAAAAGCCATAAAGAATTCTAAAATAAACTACGACATTCCTTTTGAATCATTCTTTTTGACTCACTTTTTTTTTTAAATCAGTCCGTCAAATGACCACGTTACCCTCAAATATGCAACAGTTAGCACGTAGGGATGCTTTAGAGGTGAGTCTCCTACAAAGGGCCATGTGGGTCCCGCTAGGTCTCCGCATGATGCACATAAGCATGACCTAAAGGATGACCTACGTTGTGGTTCACTAACAAGGTTGTTCGGGGGAGCGTATGGTCGATAGTGGTTGCTTTGCTTTCAACCTACTCCATAACACCGACGGCTCCCCCCCTAAAATAAGGGTGACTCAACTAGAGGTCGTGTACAACACGTGTACTACGGACTTGTTGCAAAAAGAAGGCCGGGGGGCGGACTCATGATGACAGATATAAAGCGGTAACACATAGGATAAATACTATAAACAAAGAGCACAAAAACGCCCAAAAGTGAAAACAATAACACAAATAATAATCACAAACAATGCTTATACACTCGTAATGCCAAACAAAGCCGATACGACTCAAAAAAAATAAGCTCGAATTCTGAAATAGTTCCCCAGCAGAGTCGCCAGAGCTGTCACACCCCTTTTTCGACTCCAAAAATTAAAGTATTGTAAGTTTCGAAAGGGTTTTTATTATTAAAGTGACAAAGATGAAAATTTGTTTTGAAAAATGGATTATTTATATTTTATTCAGAGTCGCCACTTGGCATAATCTGGTGTGCCAAGTCACCATTGGAAAATCCTTTTCAAAACCATTTGACTCTTTAACTGATTTGCGAACGGAGACTCCGGCTAAGGAATTCTGTTGACCGAGGGGAAGGTGTTAGGCACCTCTCGATCCCGTGGTTCAACCACGATCGCTTGGTAGAGTGTATCAACTGTTTTGGCATTACGAAATGTATAAACCACACAAGAGGCACGCAAAAATAATCAAACAAAACAAAACAATCCAAAAATGTAAAGTCCAGTCCAATTATACAGTCCAAAAATAGAAAGATACAAAAATATAAATCCTAGTCTAAACTAATTCTAGATTAAGCTCCAATGCCTTACCCGACGCCGCGGGCCTTCATCACGATCATTTTTTGCCAACATGATACGTCGGGGCATTCCCCGGTGAATAAATACAAGTGATCTCGGGGCATTCCCCGGCTAAATAAATACATTTTTTCAATACGAGAAAACCAAATCATTCACCCAAATTTCAATCATTTAAACAATATTTCAAACGTTCAATAAAATCACAAATTATAAACTTTGCCTACCCAAACTACGTTTGCCTAAACCAATCGGCGCATCATGATACTACCCAATCAAACACTCGTATTTGCTTCAAAATAACCAACGACAATAAATCAAAACAATATTCATTCTTTATCAATTCCTACCATCCAACCCCACATTCCATTTTTTATACCAAATTCCAACGATTCAAGACAGTCATCTCAATAATCCACAACCATCTATTCAATAAAATCGAACACCGAATTAATGTCACCAAAATTCAACCACACATCAGGCAAATCAAACACGTATAATAAAGTAAAATTAGAAGAGATAGAGTTGAACCTTAAATTTGAAGCTTTCAAACTCAATGTTATTCGAATAAAGAGAGTCCGCACCCGAAAACCTCGAGCCGAACCTTAACACCAACAATCCAACTCGACAAATAAAGACCCGTTCACCATCACTTTTCACGCCGGGTACTGTTCACTGGATACTGTTCACTGGATACTGTTCACTGGCATAGTTCACCGGTTACTGTTCACGGTTACTGTTCACTGGTTGCTTTTTTTTTTTTTTTGTTGTTGTTGTTGTTTTTGTGAGGAAGATTATTTTGTCATTTTTGTTATTGTGGAGAAGATGATGATTAAAGAATGAGCCCCTTTCCTCTTAGAATTTTTCTTTTATAATGGGCATGGATTTGTTATGATGTGGGAATTTTGGTGGGTTCCCCATATATTCTTTCTTTGTGGACAAGAAAAAGGAGGGGGATCATATGGGTAGTTAGGGTAGGTGGAAGCTTTTGATTTGGTAGGTTGTTAGGATAAGATAAATTAGTTAGAGGTATTTTTTTTTTGTTTATTTTTGTATTTTTGTATATTTGTGGGATATAATTACATGGGGTTGGACACACGGTAAGGTGAACTAAAAATGAATAAAATTAGACTTCGGGAGGGACAAAATTAGGTGTCTACAACTGCCAACCTCTTGAAGGTGCATAGACCAAGTGAGTAAGAATACAACTCTATGGACCGCTTGTGGAGGCTAGGGTGGTATATATCACACCCTCTCAAAGGAACAATACGTGACACTCTCGCATCATAGACTCCGTCGGCCGGTCTTTTCCTTTTCTTTGACTAACAAATCCTCAAATCTTTATAATTTCGTGTTGAACCTGATTTATATTTTCAAACTTCTTGTTCGATGAGACCTAATTTATGCGTAAGAGATACAAAGTTTTAGTAAATTAAACCTGGTACCACAATGTTGCGTATACATACCAAATTGCCAAATTTAGGACCATTACTGGACTCCAATATACCTTGAACAAAATATATATATATATATATATGCTTTAGTCCTCAATTTCAATTTATGTGTCAATAGTTGAACTAATAATTAACTAAATTAATAAATAATTGAATTTGTGATCGTAAAATGTCATTAAATTTATACATAGATTAAGAAATAACATATTAATGCAACAATTCCATTGTCTAAGATGGTTAAATTTTCATTACTGACATATTAATGCAACAATTCCATTGTTTAAGATGGTTAAATTTTCATTACTCCCTCCATTCCTTTTTAGTAAATTTTATTTGCAAAGTTAGGCAGATCAATCACTAGAAATTTTTTTGTATTACCATGCAAATTCTAATTGTGGGTACCAAACTATCATGCAGTACTCTACCATATATTATTGCATGTGAGAAATATAAGTGTGTCTCTTAATTTCTCTGTTAGGTTTATACTTGCACGTAATCACCACCAATTAGCTATATCGTGTGGAATCAACTAAAGTACGTATCCAGTAAAATTCCACAAGTGAAGTTCAGGAAGGGTAAAGTAAAAAATGTACACAGACCTTACCACGACATCGAGGAGTTAGAGAGGTCGTTATTTCCGAAAAAAGCTCAACTCAAGTGTAGCTAATCTAGGTACAAAGAAGAGGAACACATTTTCGATGATATGACAACTCGGGATAGTGCAAAATCTACCGTAAAAACAATAATCAGCCATAAAATAGTGTGATAATCAAAACACAATAAATGACAGCAAATACCATATAATGCAATAGCAATAATAACAATGTATCCAAAATTCCACAAGTGAAGTGTAGGGAGGGTAAAGTCAAAAGTGTACATAGACCCTTATACCACACTACCTCGGAGAGTTAGAGAGGTTGTCTCCGGAAAACCCTCGGCTCAAGTGTAGCTAATCTAGGTTCAAAGAAGAGGAACACATTCAAGATGATATGACAACTCGGGACAATGCAGAATCTACCATAAAAACAAATAATCAACCACAAATAATGTAATAATCAAAACAAAATAAACAACAACAAAACAGATATCGATGACAAGTCTACAACATAGTACTATATAATGCATTCCTCCCAAAACCATTCTTCAATCTTTTATTAGCGGGAAACAATTGCTTTTATCTTTCACCCAAATAACAAGGTAACTTCATCTTATACTTATGGCGGGTAACAATGAACGTGGTCATCATGAAGACTTCATCGTGGACGATCCAGCAGCTGCTTTAGCAAATGCCCGCCATGAATTCGGCGAGCATGGCGGCGTTAACATGTCCATAGAAGCCTCCATCACATTCACTGTCATGGAATCAGAGAATTTACCCCGCATGTTCACTGGCGAACTTGGCCCTGACAGTAATTTCTTCATCTACGGTCGACACTTCAATCCCACTGTCCTCAATTTGAGCCGCCTCATGGCGGCTCTCGAAGGCACTGAGGCAGCTTACTGTACTTCCTCAGGCATGTCAGCCATCTCATCTGTGATTCTCCAGCTGTGTAGCTCTGGTGACCATGTGGTGGCTTCACGTACATTGTATGGCGGGACACATGCTTTGTTCATGCATTTTTTGCCTAAGAAATGTAATATAACAACTTCGTTTGTGGATATTAGGGATTTGGATATTGTTGATGAAGCAATTGTGGAAGGGAGAACGAAGGTGTTGTTCTTTGAGTCAATTTCTAATCCAACATTGATGGTTTCGAATATACCAGAGTTGTGCAGGATAGCACATGACAAAGGGGTGATTGTGGTGGTGGATAATACATTTGCTCCGATGGTGATGTCGCCGGCGAGATTGGGCGCCGACGTCGTTGTTCATAGTGTTTCTAAATATATTAGTGGTGGTGCCGATGTTATTGCAGGTAAAATTTCATTTGTGTGTGTTGTCATTGTTTTCACGTGCATGCATGGTAAATTATATCTCAAGTTTTTCAGTTACCATCTAACAGACTTGCTATGAAAATTTACTGTGTTATAGGTCAATTTAAGCTCATTCTGTAAACAATTACTTTCACTCTTTCAATTTGTTTGTCCTGCTTTGAAAGATCTGCAGATTATATGGGGTCTTAAACATGTCACGTGGAAAGTTAAACTAAAACATTGTCGAGGAAAAGAAAGATACTACGTTCTTTTTGAAACGGACTAAAAAGAAAAATATGACAAACAAATTGAAATAGTGAAAGTATATATTAATAATGTTGTACAAAACATAACCACTAAGGGTACTAATTTACATATGAGTTTTAAGTGTAAAAAACATTGCCAGAGTTTCTGGTCATCAAAAGTCTATCAACACATAAGCCTCTTATGTATATAAGTTGTATAATCTTGAAAAATAAAACATATTATTTGTTCCAGTAAGTAAAGGCAATCACATATTTTAAAATTCAACTACATGTATGTAACTTAAACTTGTTATGCATGTCTATAAACTTAAAATCCTGGATCTGCATCGGAAATTTAATTAACATGTATTTTGTTTTGCGCTTAATTAGGTGCAGTTTGTGGACCAGCAAGTCTGATTAACTCCATGATGGATCTTCGTCAAGGTGCACTTATGCTACTAGGTCCAACCATGAATGCCAAGATCGCGTTCGAACTTTCAGAGAGACTTCCACACTTAGGCCTAAGAATGAAAGAGCATTGTAATAGAGCTCTTGTCTTTGCTACTAGAATGAGCAATCTTGGGCTCAAAGTCATTTATCCAGGTTTAGAAACCCATCCAGACCATGCACTTCTCAAGTCCTTAGCCAATAATAAAGAGTATGGTTATGGTGGGATTTTGTGTGTAGACATGGAAACTGAAGAAAGGGCTAATAGTTTAATGAATGTTTTGCAAAATTGTACACAATTTGGGTTGATGGCAGTGAGTTTGGGTTATTATGAGACACTTATGTCATGTTCAGGGAATAGTACAAGTAGTGAAATGAATAATAAACAGAAGGAGTTGGCTGGGATTTCACCTGGATTAGTGAGAATGTCAGTTGGTTATTATGGTACATTGGAGCAAAAATGGAACCAATTTGAGAAAGCGTTGTCACAAATGCAACATATAAAGTGAATGAACCAGCGGATTGGATGGGGTTGCTCCTTTCTTAACCAGAGGTCTCAGGTTCGAGCCCTGGCCCTGGGTATGGAAAAATCCTTGGTAGGGAGCGCTTCCCCCGAATGGGGCCCTACGCGGCGCAAATCCAAATTAGTCGGACTCTAATACGGATACCGGACACCGGATGGGAAACTACAAAAAAAAAAAAAGTGAATGAATAAGGAAAGATTTTCTTAGTTTTTGATTTTATTGTCTTGTATAATAAAAACTTAGCACCTACTATTGGTAGCTCAATAAAAGAAGAAAAATATTACCTCCTTTCATTATAAATTTTATTGTAATATGAGTAATTTCTTTAATCTATCATCATTAATGTAATACAATGAGTACCTGACTAATTTTCCTTTCCAATGTCCCCTTTGGTGTAATTAATCTTCTTAGCATATTTTTTTCAGATAATATCTTTACAAGAAATACAATATATAGACTTAATTATATTTAAAAAGTTAACATAGTCGACCACCCAATCGCTTAAACTAAAAATAGCCAACAATGAACGTAAGCAATAGATTTGATCAACTATTTGCGTAAACATATATCTCTTTATCTTTTGGTGATAATGAAAATTCAATATCCTTGAGAAATCTCGTTTACTAAATAGCCAATAATTATAAAAAATTTATATATGTAATTATAATATACGTAATCAATGTATTAACTTTGTATATTTTGATCATATTGATAAATAAATTTGGCCCAACAGTACATATCCATAAAGGACTGACTATCTTGGGTCCCCATATTCTAAAAAATTTGGCCCAAAAGCCCAATGAATTTCAGCCACCACTGAACCCTACACACACACACACATATATACACGGTTGCCACATCATTTTCTCGGTGAGATTATTATAAAATCTGGTCATGGTGACTTTTGTGATGGTCGGAGCAAAGTAAAATGATTTTTGTGTAATGAATAAAAGAAAAGTGACTTTTGTGTAATAAACACAAAGTAAGTGACCGTGGATGAAATTTACTAGCAGAGGTGTAATCAACCTTAACTAACTAACTAACAACAATATAACAAAGCGGGGTCTGAGAAGAATAAAGTGTACGCAATTCATACTATTACCTCAGATGAATTAGTATCATATAATAGTTGATTGAATCTAGTAAACTTCACTCATTTTTCTTGTTGATAAAAGTATTAGTATCATCCATTAATCTCGTCTGTTATATATACTCTCTTCTCCTTTGTTCTTCTAGAAAAGTGGCAAAATTGATCGGTTACTGTAAGCTTATCCATGCGGTTAGGCACTCTTTGAATAGGAATTCGTTTTCTGAAAGATCAGTTTAGATATTGAATATTGATTGTTTTGTTTCTAAATTTTCTGAATTGTTTGATAATGCAAAAGAATCTTCTCTTATCTCATCCCTCAATATTAATTTATTTTCCATAAAATAAATAATTGTGTAATAAAAAAGCATGCATAAAAAGGAGTAGCATTATAGTACTAAAAGAAATCTCAACTTTTTAACTACTCCCACAGTCGCAAAACATGCACGACTTTATTATATATATAAAAAAAAAAGGCAGCCCGGTGTACTAAAGCTAATGCTATGTGCGGTGTCCAGGAAAGGGCCCCACCACAAGGGTGTATCGTTCGCAGCCTTACCTTGCATTTCTGCCAGAGGCTGTTTCCAAGGCTTGAACCCGTGACCTCCTGGTCACATGACAACAACTTTACCAGTTACTCCAAGGCTCCCCCTTCGACTTTATTATATATAAGTAACATTATTCCCAGAATGATTAGAAACGTCCAAACTAATTATACATTTGCTTCACCTTTTACTAAGTACTCCAACCGATATTCATTAATTAATTCAAATTTCTCATCGTGTAAGACCCATTAAAGAGAGAAACGCGCCTTGTCAAGATTTTATGTTAGAGCTCAAAGCTGAGACCTTTTGTTAAGAATGTGGTGATTATATCCATTCCATCACTACACTTGCTTAAGAGGGAGTATATATATAAGAAACAACCACAACATATCGAATGTAATTTCATAAGTAAAATCTGAAAAGAATGTATTTATTACAAAATCTTATTCTAATCTTATCAAGATACAGAGTCTGTTTTCGATGAACTATAAAAGTAATGACTTCTCAAATTAAAAAAGAATCACAAGAATTACTACTAGAGGACAAATAACTACAGGCAACAATAGCTAGTTACAACTTGCAAAAATTAAGGCATAGTTTGTGTATGTGAAAAGGTGGCAGAAAAAACAATGTGAAAATTGATAGTAATTCTATAGAAATGAGAGATATAAAGTCAAAAAGTAGCTTTGGGAGTTTCATGTTTTCCAGGTCACAAAACCATATGACATAACTAATCAATTAATAGTAGAAGTATTAAATCACTGCAGCATCTTCACCTCGAGTCAATGGTAAATTAAACAAACAGAAAATTACACTATTCATGCTAAGAAAATTCATTCAAAATATGTCACAACATATATCGAGTAGTAATAGTTTTTCAATTTTCACAATTTCAAATGTAAGGTGAGGCGGCGTAGAATATATCATGTGGTTCAATCTTTTTTTCATTTTCGCGTATTAACGGAAGCTCGAGTGTATCGATCGAACTACCATTTTTACAACTCCACTCCAAATGTTACTCCTTTGGCACCGGACTCTTAAAATTAACGTAATTTAACTCGTAAAGAGAAATATGACAAATAATTTAGGACAAAGGAACTAACATGTTAAAGACCTTGGCATCTTTTCGAAAGAGCTTTTATGAGTCCACTCATGCAACCAAAAAACATAGAACTTACATGTTCTTCGCGTTACATAAGGTTGGGATGAATTGCGATTGATTTCATAAAATTTATTATTCCTCACACAACTTGTTTTATCGGTAAAACATGTGTTGTCCACGCGAATAAAGTGGTGTGCGGAGATAATAAATAAGTAAATAAGGTGCATACTTCTTAACAACTAACCATTTAAGATGATCACATAAAATATGATATCAGAGCAGACAACAGAGTTTCGTTGTGACCCATTATTCAAAAAAGAAATTCCATATACTTGGATCATTGAAGAATCAAACCCACACGTAAGAGACCATATTAAAGATCATGAAAATTGAAATGTATATAGACCTAGGCCCTAGGGTATACTGGCAGATTCAAATTAATGTAGAATTCCAAAACAATCTTGTCATGAACAGAAGACACAAAGCAATCAAGTGGCAAGGATGTTTCAATAATGAGACCTTAAAAAAATACAAAAAAAAAAAAAAGTTTTATAATTTTCCACAGTAAATTAAAGAAAAGAAAGCAAAAACATGAAAAAGTCTAGCTACTCTATAGACTACACTATAAAATTTTCCAGAAAGTTGAATGAATTGTGTCCATCTTTCACTTTTCAAGTTGACTCCTTAAAAGTTACACATCTTCCATTGTCTAAAAAGATGGAGTATCTAATGTATGTATGTAACTTCAAGATTGATGACCAAATATAAGGTTGCCAAGCAGTTGCGGAATCGGAATTTTTACTAACAGGATTTAGAAGTGAACATGCGACCTAGCCGAAGGGGTCGGATACTCGGGTTCAACATCTACTATAGATATATAGTGTTAATTTTGACAATACATAAATAGTATAATTTTTCGCCGAAGGGAGCGAACCCCTTTGTCCAAAGGTGGCTCCGCCCCTGTTGCTAGTACTTCTTCTGTTTCAAAATATTTGTCACAATTATTTTTTGAAAGTCAAATGATACATGAACTTTGACCAACATATGAAGATGTATTCATTTTATCGTGTTGATATGAGAAAAATTGCAACTTATAGTATTTTTCGTATAGTTTTTAAATATTGAACTTTTAATTTTAAAATAAAGTTGTAACCTAATCTAATTTAGATTTAAAAATTAATCAAATTAACTCTCGTAAAGCAAAATATAACAAAGTAAATTAAAAAGAATAAAGGGGGTAATATTTTTCTTCCTATTTTGTAGTTTTTTAGACCTTCATATGGATTACTTTAAACTTTATATTTACCTTGTACAAGATGAATTAGAGTCACACCAATGTCCCATGTGCACATGTTTTCAATCACAAATTTTACAAGATTTTCGTTCTTTCTTATATTTCATATCCAATCAAATATTACTAACAAAAATTAAACGTTTAAGAATATGACTCACTTTATATTGAATAGTAATTGTTCTTGAAGAATATTAAATACCTTAATAGAGTAAATATTTAGTAAAAATGAAATTATATTTAAAAAATAAATAAGGATAAAATAATCAAATACCTTTGCTAATTAATTTTATTTTTTAAAAATATATAAAAGAAAAATACGAAAAATAATTTGACACGAATGAATTAGCCAACTGTATCATTCCCTCCGTTTCATATTAGTTGATCCCTATTGACTTGGCACATCCATTATGAAAATATTAATTAGGAGTTTATTTCACCAAATTATCCTTATTAATTATACTTTAAGAATATAAATTTGAGTAAATACACTTTGTTTAGTTATTTAATACTAATGATAGTATTGAAAGACTATAATAAAATCTTCTTGATTTCATCGAAGAGACAATTAAATCAAAATAAATATTTTTAGTAAGAGGACCGACTAAAACAAAACGAAACATAGAGAGTAGTAAATTAACATTGTAAAATCTATTCTTGTTCGAAATTTCCCTCGAAAGCCTAGGAAAATAAACTTACACTCTGCACGAGGTTCCCCTTTTTCTCATCTTACCCATTTTCTTGCTACTTTTATATTTACAAAATATATTTTTACAATTCTAATTTTACCTAAAACATGTAAATTTGTTGTAGTACGTAAAAGATTCTTTTATTTTGTTTGCAAGTTTAGTTTTTACCCAATCTTTTCATTGTCAAGTTTTGCTAGCTTAGCTTAGCTTGTTGCTGCTACATGTCATTTCATTGTCAAGTTTTATGTATTTAATATTTAATATTAATTATGTCATGACTTAACTCTTGAGATATAAGTTTTGGTTAGAAAATTATATTTTGTGTATAGAAAATAATATTTCATATATAAGTTAAATTATTTTCATACAAATATATCTTGGTCGGTTAAAGGCGAAGTCAAAACTTGAAGTTTATGAATTTGAGTTTGAGATGGGTTCTAAATTTAGTAATTTGAATGAGTTTTTTTTTAGATAATTATTGAGTTTGAAACTTTGAATTAAAATTACTATATTCGATCAAATCCGGATTTTCTAAATTTGACTGACGTACATGTTAAAAGTATTTTCTCTAGGGGGTAAAACGACAGTGAGACATATAGAAATATAGTTTTATTTTGGAAATTGGTCCTGGTCATTTCTGGATCCAAATTTAACTTGTTATATTTGTATGGTCATGGCATGCTAGTAATTCTCCACTATATTAAAATTAGATATTAAATTTTTGCTTGTTCAATTTAAGAAATTAAAAAATAATCAATCATTACTTTTTGATTTATCCTTTATTTAGTATAATCATTTTTCAATGCGTTGAATTTACTATATTCACACAATAATTTATAAAAATTGTTATTTTATTTATTATGCTAAATCTGTATATGAATAAGTAAAAATGAACGGAGAGAATATTATATTAGTTTTCTTTTAGGACTTTTTTTTTGTCACCCCCTTCTATATTTATAAGCCCCCCTCTATCATTCATTCACTCATTCATTCAAGATTCAACACAACACACTATACTTTCTTTCATCCCATATATATATATAAAACCTATGTTTTAATTTTCTTCTCTAATACTATTTGTATACTAATAAAATTCACTTCATTATACAATGAAGAGGAATTACCAATTTTTGTTTTGAGGGGAATGTTGTTTGGCTCGAGGCCACCAATTAATTGATCCAATGTGTGAACAAGTCTTGATGGATTATTATGTGTTAGTGTCGTCGGACCAGGCTTCATTCCCCCCAAAATCTAGCTTCCTTTTCCGAGCGCACAAAGGCAGATTCAAAATTTAAACTCGATGAGTTTATTGTTTAAAGTTTTTCTCCCCAAATCCATTATAATTTTGAAATTATAGGTTCAAAATCTAGCATTAGTTTTCTGACCATTTATGTAAAACTATCTTCTACAGATATGCATATTTAACACTCCCTTCTAATCTCCTAGATGCAGGTATTTAATATTTGGAATTTTTTTTTGTAGTGTGTGATAATAATCTCACTATAAGTTTAAGTTGTTATTACTAGATAAAGTACATTTTTATTTACTTATTATATTATCAACGTGCCCTATGTATATGCCTAATTCTTTTTATGGGTCAAATAAATGCTTAGAGTTAATATATTTTTATTTTCTTAATTATACTTTCAATATGATGATACTACTTTTATACAATCGGATTATATGTTTTACCCGTTTATTATATTTTCCCCACTCTTGCTAAGTTAGAAATTTTGTTAAATATGTTCAAGATTTACCGTAACTTTTTAAGTGTATATATAGAAGTATTACTTTCTATTTACATAATAATACTATAAATTTTCAGTAAGATGATTATGTCACTATTGCTATATTGATTGACTTTTAAAGTATCATCATTACATTTATGATGATCATTATTATTCTTTTCTTAGGGTTTTCTTTTCCCAGTTACCACACGTGAATTATATTTCTTGGGGAAGTTCATGAGTTAATACAACACAATATATATCACTTTCATATGTCATTTTTTCCTTTCTTGATGATAATGTTAAACATGGAATTTGAGTCTATGTTCTATCAAAAACCGCCTTTCTTTATTCTCCAAAGATAAGGATATAGTTAAGAGTTTTGCGTATATTCTAATCTTTTTGAACCTCACTCGTGGGACTACCTACAGGGAATATGTTGTTGTATATATGTAAAAATCTATGTATATTTTCACACGACTACGTACTTTGTGTTGTTTACAAGATTTAGTGACATAATGATTACTCAAAGTTATAATATTGACATAAAAAAGTTTCTTGAAATGAAGAAAAGGTTAAAATAGTGGGAAGTGAAAAGAATAAATTCATATTCCATTCTAAGCTTTTGTAAAGGTAACGTACGTTTTGAGAATAGTCAGAGAATAATCTTCTAAAAGCTCTTTAGAATTGTGATTCAGAAGTTACCCACATAAAAATAAATTAATTGTGCGTTGAGTAATACTCCCGCTCTTTCATACTGTCTTTTGTCTTTAGCCGGGGGTGTATCGAAAACAGTCTCTCGACCTCTTTAGAGGTAATGGTATGGACTGCGTACACTCTACCCTCCCCAGACCCCACGATGTGAGAATATACTGGGTTTGTTGTTGTTGTTGTTTTGGGTAATACTCCCTCCGTTCCATATTAGTATTCGTGTTTTGCTTTATGAGAGTCAAGCTAATTAATCTTTCAAGTTAAATTGGATTAGAGTAATTGATTAATATTTTAAAATTATTATTTAAATATTTAAAACTATACGAGAAGTACTATATGTTACCGTTCTTCTTATATCAATATGTTGTAAAACATTGGTTAAAATTCATGTAGTCTATCTTTCGAAGAGTGAAATATGATAAGTATTTTGAGACGGAGGGAATATATAGATTACTAATTAAGTTCCTTCATAAGATTTTCTTGAGAAACTACAATAGTTTCAGTTGCACTTTGTCAACTCTAAAAGAAGCTAATAGCCTCTAAGACCTAAGTATATGTTTAGTAAAATCTTACTTTTAAAAATCTGAATGATTGTCTCATAATGACTTATTATATAGTTATAGCCTATAGGGGTATCCTTCTTAGTCCCTATTTGGAGATCGGATACATTGAATATGTTATTGTTGCATATATATAGACTTTTGAGTATTGGATTGGTGATGCTTGTTATATTGGACGATAGATCGGTTGTATTATTATTTTATGATAATCTTGTTTTTATTACTATCTATTGTTCCCTTGTATTCTTCTGTTTTTTCTTTTTCTAGACTGTTTCTTGTTTATGTCTATCAGAAACGACCTAGATTCAACCAATTTGAACAACTCACATCACAATACTAGTAGCGTAAAGACCGTAAGTCGGGGCGCGGCCATAAGGCTATTACTTTCACATCCCCCTCTCTCTCTCTCTCTCTCTGAGAGTTCTAGTGATCCGCTGCGTGAGCGCTTTACATGTGCTCTATAGGCCGCACGTAATCTTTCTTCCCAACGAGCCCTTTTTTTTTCTATTTAGAAGACGGGCATTCCGTTCTGTTCGAAATACATGATTTTCAGTATGTCTCCAGATAGGGCCTCCAGTACTAGTGTGACTAGCTAGTGAGCGGTTCTTTCGGACAAGAAGCAGGCCGGACCCTACGGGCGGACATCTCCCCCAACGCAAGCACCATTATTCACCCTCCCAGACCCCACTATATATATATATATATATAATTCTGAGTGTAGTTAATTGGACAATGATATATACATCTATCTATCTCTTTAATTGTGTCAGCTTGAATACTGCATGCATCTGTGTCTGTGCTTTTCACTTTCACCATTTCCCATGGGATCCAGAAGCCCCTTAAATTATGCTGGTAATTAATTAATAGTATAAACTTTACATTCCACAAATATAATAAAATATTAAATGAAAAGCAAAAACTTTTCTCATTCATTGTATTGCTGATTGTCGAATTAAACAACTAGCTGTGAAAAACATTTGCAGCAAAAACAACAAATTCAGTATAATTTCGATCCGTAAATAGGATTAGTTGTTAAGATAGAGAGATTGTTTTCGAAAGATCGTTGGCTGAAATAATATAAGTAATAGATGCATGCAATAAGTTTCTTAAAGTTGTACTACTAGTTTTCTTCCTTTTTATGTTGTTTCTTTAGTGGTCGTAGATTTGTGGTGTTATGAATAATAGATTGAACATTATTTTGTTGAATATATATATTGCCATTAAAATTGCATGTTTTGGCCATAAAATGGGCTAAATGAACGACTATTTACCTTTTTCTCTCTTTAGAAATGGAATTTATATCTAGTGAGGAATAAGTTCTTTAGAAATTTAAGTCATAGTTGGGCATAACCTGTGACTATGCTATGAAGATATAAACTTATGTCCAATGAAAAAAATTATTTATTACGAGAGACACAAATTAAAGTGCAAATGCCTACAGAAGATAGTATAGAGGCCGGCCCATCTGTAAAGCCCATTTGAAATTTTAAGGAGGCCCAGTTGGGGAACAAATTAAATAGGATCATTTAGATCTCTATGAAACTTTTGTCATTGATCAAAAAAATTTTGTGCAAAATAATCGAGAAAATGACACAAACATACACCTTAACTTATCATATTTACACAAATTTTTATTCTTACAAATTAATTACAAAAATCCCAAATAATTATGCACCTTCATTGAATGTATCAGGAGCTAATTATGTATCTCGATAAAGGGAAAAAAATGTATCGGGAGCTAATTATGTATCTCGACAAATTCAAAATTAAATTTTTTAATAATTATGCAAAATGTCAAAATTTTATGTAATTAAGCTTCAAGCTGTCGGAATTTATGTTGTTTGCCAAAAATAATCGAACAACTCGTAAATACAAATTTATGCATATCATAATATGTTGACAATTTATGCATGCATGATCAACCCTCAATTACCATCAAGTGATGGCAATAAGGAATTTTTTTTATAGGTAATCCATCATTAGCAATAATCGCAAGGTTGAAATTTAATTAGTTAGATTCTAGATTATAATCATTAGTCTTGTCACACCCCTTTTTTTTCAACGCGTACTCCAAAACATTGGAATACATTTTTAAAGTTCGAAAGGGTTTTATTATTTAAGTGACGAGAAATGAAAATTTGTTTCGGAAAAAGGATTATTTGCATTTTTTATTCAGAGTCGCCACTTGGCATAATCCGGTGTGCCAAGTCACCTTTAGAAAATCCTTTTCGAAACCGTTTGACTCTTAAACTGGTTTTGCGAACAAAGATTCCGGTTAAGGAATTCTGTTGACCAAGGGGAAGGTGTTAGGCACCCCTCGATCCCGTGGTTTGACCACAGTCGCCTGGTGGAGGGTATCGACTAATTTGGCATTACAAATGTATAAACCACACAAAAACACATAAAACAATCCATCCAAACACATGAAACAAAACAAATCCAAAATTAGTGTCCAGTCCAATTATACAATCCCGAAATAGAAAAATGCAAAAATATAAACCTACACTAACCTATATTAATCCTAAACTATGCTCCAAAGCTTTACCCGATGCCTCGGGCCTTGATAACGAGCGTCCTCCGAGTACAAGATACCTCGGGGCATTCCCCGGATAAAATAATACAAGTGCTTCGGGGCATTCCCCGGTCAAATGAATACATTTCTTAGTGCGAAAAAAATAAAACTATTCAACAAAATTTCAAACACTCCACAGAATTTCCAACATTCAACCGAAGCCACGAATCCTAAATTTTGCCTACCCAAACTACGTTTGCCTAAACCAATCGGCGCATCATGATACTACCCAATCAAACACTCGTATTTGCTTCAAAATAACCAACGACAATAAATCAAAACAATATTCATTCTTTATCAATTCCTACCATCCAACCCCACATTCCATTTTTTATACCAAATTCCAACGATTCAAGACAGTCATCTCAACAATCCACAACCATCTATTCAATGAAATCGAACACCGAATTAATGTCACCAAAATTCAACCACACATCAGGCAAATCAAACACGTATAGTAAAGTAAAATTATAAGAGATAGAGTTGGACCTTAAATTTGAAGCTTTCAAACTCAATGTTATTCGAATAAAGAGAGTCCGCACCCGGAAACCTCGAGCCGAACCTTCACACCAACAATCCAACTCGACAAATAAAGATCCGCTCACCGTCACTTTTCACGCCGGGTACTGTTCACTGGTTACTGTTCACGGTTACTGTTCACGGTTACTGTTCACCGGTGCTTTTTTTTTTTTGTTTTTTGTTTTTGTGAGGAAGATTATTTTGTCATTGTTGTTATTGTGGAGAAGATGATGATCAAAGCCTTTTTTCCTTTTCCTCTTAGAATTTTTTCTTTTATAAAGGGCATGGATTTGTTATGATGTGGGAATTTTGGTGGGTCCCCCATATATTCTTTCTTTGTGGACAAGAAAAAGGAGGGGGGATCATATGGGTAGTTAGGGTAGGTGGAAGCTTTTGATTGGGTAGGTTGTTAGGATAAGATAAATTAGTTAGAGGTATTATTTTTTTTTGTTTATTTTTGTATTTTTGTATTTTGTGGAGGGATAATTACACGGGGTAGGGTACACGGTAGGATAACATAAAATGGGTAAAGTGAATAAAAATGGAACTTCAAGAGGACGAAATCACGTGTCTACATCATGCCCCCTTTGACTGTAAACACGCAGTGTTTTCAGACAAAGAAGTAGACAACGAGATAGAATTTTGTCCCGACCATTATTCAAAAGAAGAAACAGAAGAAAGAAGGACTATCGGGTTTTGAATTAGGACAGCCTACCCAACCAAGTTACGAGAGGATCGAGTGACAAGCATCTCAACTTTTGGACGGCGGTGGACTATACCGAGCTGGAGAGTCAAGTGAGGTTCCATCGAGGTTTCGGTCCGCGACTCTGTTATTACATCAAAAATAAAGATTAAAAGCTAAAACATAAAGGAAATTACAAAAATCCTATCTAAATAGCTTTTGTTGGTTCTTGACTCGACTTTCATCACCCTGTTTTCCAGGCGGGCTCCTGACTTGCAATTTCTTTCCCCTTGTTGCTTGGCTTTCAATTGCTTCACTTTGTTGCTTGACTCTTTTGTTTCTTCACCCTATTCTCCAGGCGGGCTCCTGACTTGCTATTTCATCACTTTGTTGCTTGACTTTTCATTTTCTTCACTCTGTTCTCCCGGTGGGATCCGAACTTGCTATTTCATCACCCTGTTCTTCAGGCGGGCTCCTGCCTTGCTATTTCATCACCCTGTTCTTCAAGCGGGTTCCTGCCTTGCTATTTCATCACCCTGTTCTTCAGGCGGGCTCCTGCCTTGCTATTTCATCACCCTGTTCTTCAAGCGGGTTCCTGCCTTGCTATTTCATCACCCTGTACTTCAGGCGGGCTCCTGAAACTCAAAATTAAAACTAGAACGAAAATTATCCTAAACAAGAATTATAAATAATTAGTATTTCATTTTTTGAAAGCATTGTCCCATTTTCCAGGAGGGTCCTGGCCAAAAGGTGAAATCCCATTTTTCAGGAGGGTCCTGAGCAGAAAGTAAAAATATCTAAACAAAAACTAAAGTCCCATTTTTCAGGAGGGTCCTAAACTGAAAGTAAAATCCCATTCTTCAGGAGGGTCCTGAACAGAAAGTAAAGTCTCATTTTTCAGGAGGGTCCTGAACATAAAGTAAAATCCCATTTTTCAGGAGGGTCCTGAACAGAAAGTAAAATCCCATTTTTCAGGAGGGTCCTGAACAGAAAGTAAAGTCCCATTTTTCAGGAGGGTCCTGAACAGAAAGTAAAGTCCCATTTTTCAGGAGGGTCCTGAACAGAAAGTAAAATCCCATTTTTCAGGAGGGTCCTGAACAGAAAGTAAAGTCCCATTTTTCAGGAGGGTCCTGAGTAGAAAGTAAAATCCCATTTTTCAGGAGGGTCCTGAACATAAAGTAAAATCCCATTTTTCAGGAGGGTCCTGAACAGAAAGTAAAGTCCCATTTTTCAGGAGGGTTCTGAACAGAAAGTAAAGTCCCATTTTTCAGGAGGGTCCTGAACATAAAGTAAAATCCCATTTTTCAGGAGGGTCCTGAACAGAAAGTAAATTCCCATTTTTCAGGAGGGTCCTGAACATAAAGTAAAATCCCATTTTTCAGGAGGGTCCCGAACAGAAAGTAAAGTCCCATTTTTCAGGAGGGTCCTGCACAGAAAGTAAAATCCCATTTTTCAGGAGGGTCCTGAACAGAAAGTAAAATCCCATTTTTCAGGAGGGTCCTGAACAGAAAGTAAAGTCCCATTTTTCAGGAGGGTCCTGAACAGAAAGTAAAGTCCCATTTTTCAGGAGGGTCCTGAACAGAAAGTAAAGTCCCATTTTTCAGGAGGGTCCTGAACATAAAGTAAAATCTCATTTTTCAGGAGGGTCCTGAACAGAAAGTAAATTCCCATTTTTCAGGAGGGTCCTGAACATAAAGTAAAATCCCATTTTTCAGGAGGGTCCTGAACAGAAAGTAAAGTCCCATTTTTCAGGAGGGTCCTGAACAGAAAGTAAAATCCCATTTTTCAGGAGGGTCCTGCACAGAAAGTAAAATCCCATTTTTCAGGAGAGTCCTGAACAGAAAGTAAAATCCCATTTTTCAGGAGGGTCCTGAACAGAAAGTAAAGTCCCATTTTTCAGGAGGGTCCTGAACATAAAGTAAAATCTCATTTTTCAGGAGGGTCCTGAACAGAAAGTAAAGTCCCATTTTTCAGGAGGGTCCTGAACATAAAGTAAAATCTCATTTTTCAGGAGGGTCCTGAACAGAAAGTAAAATCCCATATTTCAGGAGGGTCCTGAACAGAAAGTAAAAATCCCTGGATATGCATTTCCAATGGTAACTGAATCAAGTGAAACAAATTTGCCCCTGTTTCAATCAAAGAAAAATTTGTCAGTTAAAAACTTAGTGGTGGCTTGCAGATCTTGGCTTTTCAGGTATCTGCCCAACACTCGTTCCTTTCATCTTTGTTCCAAATTGCTAACACTTGTCGTGCCTTGCCGCATCATTGACCTGGATCCAGATTGAGGGAAATGAGTTCTGACTCAAACAATGGGTTTCCATTTTTACCATGCCCCTGAGGTGCACTCTTTTCCCAAATCTGAAATGCTTCTACGAATCCAATAGCCTGTCGGTTGATAGACTTCCTTTGCTTCGTGTTGAATTACGATCATATTTCTTTTCTGTGTTGTTCCTTGGCTTTTCCTCATATAATTGGAAAGACTGGTAGTAAATTTTGAAATCCTTTCTTGCTTGTTTTGACACAGACTTGACTTAAAATGTAAAGAAATGATGGTGACTTTTATTTTGATAAATGACATAAAAAAACAAATAGCATGAATATGTAAATGAAAGAAAGAGGGAAATGTCCCATATTCAAAAAGAAAACTTATCTGAATACGACAACCAACTCCAATGAGTATGACATGCATTTAGGATTGAGCTGCCTGATCTTCCTATCCAAAACTCCCCATTTGTTGTCGATTTTGTGCCTTTGCCGTTGAGCCGCTTCTTCAAATCTATTGGACTCATACATCACATTCGACTGACGACATCTAAAAAGACATTCGTCAACAAATCTCTTTCTTTTCACTTTTCACTTTTCTCTTGAACTCTCCCTCGCCTTACGGTGCCCGTGAGGGTTTTCACCAATAAGACTCTCTCATTTTTGTATTTCTCTCAACTCACCATCGCTTTATGGTGCCTGCAAAGGTTTTCACCAATAAGACTCTCTCATTTTCATTTTCTCACAACTCATCATCGCCTTATGGTGCCTGCAAAGGTTTTCACCAATAAGACTCTCTCATTTTTGTATTTCTTTCATGATTTCTTATGCTGAGGGAGATAAGCGGTACTTCGCAATGTATCGTCATATCCATTGCATGCTTAGCCTTAACACTATCAAAAATTGATCTGAAGGACTTTCTTTGGTTGTAACTTGGCTTTTGGATAAGGTTAGAAAAGATGGTAAGAGGCTCAAACGATACTTAAAGTGGGGGTGAGACTTACAACTTTTGGAATCGACTCAAACAATGCATTAACTCATGCCCCAGTTTTGTTGACTGGGTGAATCTTAAATCTTTATTTGGTTGGACCGAGCCCGAAATAGGGCAGCCTACGTATCTCACTCCTGAGAGAGGAGAATCAGGTCGCACGTAGTTCCATCTGCTTGTCCTTTGCTTTGCTTTGATTTTTTTATTTTTTTTTCGAACTCTTTCTTTTATTCTTATTTTCTTGACATTTGTCTTTGACTCTATTTTGATTCCAAAAGAGGGATATGAAAGAAAAATAAACGAGGCTCAAACGGGTAAACAAAGGGTGACACAATGTTTGAATAGAAGAATAAAATGCCTTCAACATATCAATCTTAAAAAATGCAAGTACTAAACATGCAATAAACTCAAACAAAGGATCAAATATCATACATAGTATCTTTTGACCGCATCAGCATTGATAGTCATTTCTGCCATTTTGCCTTCAGTATCTGTCAAATATAAGGCTCCATTGGGTAACACTTTCTTCACAACGAAGGGACCTTGCTAGTTAGGGGAGAACTTGCCCTTCGCTTCAACCTGGTGAGGAAGGATACGTCTTAATACCAACTGACCAACTTCAAAATTCCTGGGACGGACCTTTTTGTTATACGCACGAGCCATCCTCCTTTGATACAACTGGCCATGACACATGAACGTTAGCCTTTTTTCCTCGATCAAACTCAAATGTTCCAGTCGGGCTTTTACCCATTCGTCGCCATCGATCTCTGCTTCTACAATGACCCGAAGAGAAGGAATTTCAACTTCTGCAGGGATGACTGCTTCTGTCCCATACACTAATAAATATGGAGTTGCCCCTGTTGAAGTGCGAACAGTGGTGCGATAACCTAGCAATGCAAACGGCAACTTTTCATGCCACTGTCTAGAACCTTGTACCATTTTTCGCAGTATCTTTTTTATATTTTTATTGGCGGCTTCTACAGCACCATTGGCCTTTGGGCGATATGGAGTAGAATTTCGATGTGCGATCTTAAACTGTTGACACACTTCTTGCATCAAATGACTATTGAGATTGGCAGTATTGTCTGTAATAATCATCTTAGGAATTCCAAATCTACAAATGATATTGGCATGAACAAAATCTACCACAACCTTCTTTGTCACCGACTTGAAAGTTACTGCTTCCACCCACTTTGTGAAGTAGTCAATGGCTACCAAAATGAATCTATGTCCATTTGATGCCTTCGGCTCAATCGGTCCAATCACATCCATTCCCCAAGCTACGAACGGCCATGGAGCGGCCATTGCATGTAACTCAACAGGAGGAGAAAGTATCAGATCGCCAAGCACCTGACATTGATGACACTTTCGAACAAACTGAATAGAATCCCTCTCCATAGTAAGCCAGTAATAACCTGCTCGAAGAATCTTCTTTGACAAGACGTGACCGTTCATATGCGACCCGCATTCTCCAGAGTGTATTTCAACCATGATTGTCGAGGCTTCTTTTGCATCTACACACCTTAGAAGTCCCAGATCTGGGGTCCTCTTATACAAGATTCCCCCGCTCGAGAAAAATCCACTAGCCAAACGCCTAAGAGTCCTCTTTTGATCGTTGGTGGCATATGTTGGGTATTCTCCTGATTGAATGTACCGCTTGATATCCAAGAACCAAGGTTCTCCATCGAGCTCTTCTTCAACCACATTGAGTAAGCATGCTGATCACGACTCTGTACATGCACTGGATCGATGTAGGCTTTGTCAGGATGTTTGAGCATTGAAGACAAAGTGGCCAAAGCATCAGCAATTTCATTACGAATCCTTGGAATGTGCCTAAATTTTACTAACACAAATCGTCGGCATAGCTCCTGCAAGCATTGTCGATACGGGATGAGCTTCAAATCTCGCGTCTCCCAATCGCCTTGAATTTGATGGACGAGTAAATTCGAATCTCCCAACACCAATAATTCTTGGACTCCCATATCAACAGCTAACCTCAAACCAAGGATGCAGGCTTCGTACTCTGCCATATTGTTAGTACAGTAGAATCGAAGTTGTGCTGTTACCGGGAAATGTTGTCCCGATTCAGAGACAAGAACCGCACCTATTCCGACTCCTTTCATATTGACAGCTCCATCGAAGAATAACCTCCAACCTGGATCAACATCTATAACGACTTCATCGACACACGACACTTCTTCGTCAGGAAAATATGTCTTTAATGGCTCGTACTCTTCATCGATGGGATTCTCAGCAAGATGATCTGCCAAGGCTTGGGCTTTCATGGCGGTTCGAGTCACATATACGATGTCAAACTCGGTAAGCAAAATTTGCCACTTTGCCAATCGACCTGTCGGCATAGGCTTCTGAAAGATATACTTCAAAGGATCCATGCGGGAGATGAGATAAGTAGTATAGGATGAGAGATAGTGCTTCAACTTCTGTGCCATCCAAGTTAGGGCACAACACGTCCTTTCAAGAAGAGTATACCTAGCCTCATAAGTGGTGAACTTCTTGCTAAGATAGTAAATAGCCTGCTCTTTTTTGCCTGTGACATCATGTTGCCCCAGGACACACCCGAAAGAATTGTCCATGACTGACAAGTATAAGATCAAAGGCCTACCAGGCTCCGGGGGTACCAACACGGGCGGATTTGACAAATATCTTTTGATTCGATCGAACGCTTCCTGACATTCTTCAGTCCATTTTACCACAGCACTCTTTTTCAGCAACTTGAATATGGGATCACAAGTGGTTGTGAGTTGAGCAATAAACCTGCTAATGTAGTTTAGTCTACCAAGCAAACTCATTACCTCCGTTTTATTCTTGGGCGGGGGCAAATCCTGAATGGCTTTGATTTTCGAGGGATCTAATTCAATTCCCCGACGGCTGACTACAAACCCCAACAACTTTCCAGATGGAACTCCAAATACACATTTTGTCGGGTTGAGTTTGAGGTTATACCTGCGAAGTCTTTCAAAGAACTTTCTCAAGTCTTTTACATGGTCGGCCTGACTTTTTGACTTAATAATCACATCATCCACGTAAACCTCAATCTCCTTATGCATCATGTCATGAAACATAGTGGTCATGGCTCTCATGTATGTTGCTCCAGCATTCTTCAAACCGAATGGCATCACCCGATAACAATAAGTTCCCCATGGTGTGATAAAAGATGTCTTCTCCGCGTCTTCATCATCCATAATGATCTGGTGATATCCGGCATAGCAATCCCAAAAGAGGCAACCTCGTGTTTAGCACAGTTGTCTAGCAAAATATGGATGTTGGGCAGTGGAAAATCATCTTTCGGACTTGCCCTGTTCAAATCGCGGTAATCAACACACACTCTAATTTTGCCATCTTTCTTTGGGTACGGGAACAACATTGGATAACCACATGGGATAACGAGCCACTCGAATTATTTTGGCTTCAAGTTGTTTCATGATTTCCTCTTTGATTTTAATACTTACATCTGTTTTAAACTTCCTCAACTTCTGTTTGACAGGAGGGAATGCGGGATCCGTTGGCAATTTGTGAGACACTAATTCAGTGCTTAAACCAGGCATATCATCATAAGATCATGCAACAACGTCCTTATAATCCATTAACGTTTGAATCATTTCATCCTTTAGCTGGGGCAAAACATGTACACTGATTTTAGTTTCCCTAACATCTTCTTGATCCCCTAGATTTATTGGCTTAGTCTCATTCAAATTAGGATTCGGTTTGTCTTCAAATTGTTCCAACCCTTTGCTTATTTCTTCTAATGCTTCTTTTTCATCATATTCCTCATCCTGCTCCATTACATCTGGATTATTTTGGATTTTAAGACCAGGCTGAAAATTCCGTATGCATGTCATGTCATTAGAATCAGCATAAAGAGAACTGTGTAAAAAGAAAAACAAACTATATTAGACACAAAATAAAAGGGACATTGCATTTCATTAAATAAAAGATAGAAGGGTTTAAACACAGACACCAATATAACATAAACAAACTAAAATCCGAATTACAACCCTGAAATAACTCGGATAAACAGAAAGGAAAACAAAATAAACTACCAAAACTCCCTCCTGACGGGGAGAGGAGTGACTTCCCAATTATTGAGCCGGACAGCTGGACCTATGAATTGCACATCTGCCATACTGGTACCTTCTCCTGCTTCAACCATATCAACTTCAATAAAAAAGTTCTGGAGGTCACCCACCAATTCAACTTCAGATTCCACATGCTTCGCGACATCGCTCTTAACAAATGACTCACTGAGTAGTGGCATTGGGCGAGTGAGTGACCATATTTCCTTCTTCCTTCCCCTGATTTTCTTCAGATCTTCAGCTGTATGCTCAAATCCCAGACCAAACGTGCCCACGTTCTCACTCGGACATATGGGATGAACTATACCATGCAGAGATGCTCCCAAACCTTTTTCTGGTTCAAATCCGTATTTCCAAAGTTCACTCACCATCATGATAGAAGAAGAAGACAATTGCGGTCCCGGTATAGCTTGCCACTCAGGGATACGACTCACTGGCACTGTATCAAAAATTTGATAGACGAATGTCTCCTCTACGTTATTTGCTTCAATAAAGGACAAGGGAGAATCTTCGTAGGCTGATAAATCTCCTTCACCATGAATAACTACTTCTTGCCTGTCATGCTCAAACTTAATCATTTGGTACAGCGTGGATGAAACCGCCTTGGCCTTGTAGATCCAGGGCCTTCCCAACAACAGATTGTAAGAGGATTCTACGTTCAATACCTGAAACTCTATGGCAAACTCAACAGGCCCTATGGTCAACATTAGTTCTATTTCGCCAATGGAATTTGACTTTGCACCATCGAAAGCCCTAACACATACATTGTTGGGCTTGATCCTATCAGCACCAACATTCAGCTTTTGCAAAGTAGAAATAGGGCAAATATTTGCACCTGAACCTCCATCAATCATAACATGAGTGACGTAGAAATCCTCACACTTCACTGTAATGTAAAGACCCCGATTATGCCCTGTACCTTCAACAGGCAATTCATCATCAGAAAAGCTGATCCGATTGACCTCAAAGATTTTTCCCACCATTTTCTCAACCTGGTTGATTGTAATCTCCCTTGGAACATATGCTTCATTCAATACCTTCAGCAAAACATCACGATGCTCCTCGGAGTGCAACATCAAAGATAAAAGGGAAATTTGAGCAGGGGTTTTCTTCAGCTGGTCTAATACTGAATACTCTGGCAATTTCATCTTTTTCAAAAAATCTTCGGCTTCCTCCTCAGTGATAGGCTTTTTGATAGACGACGGTTCACTCACCGTTGGCTTAGACTTTCTTAAGCTTTCAGGCACGAAGCATCTTCCTGACCTGGTCAAACCTCCTACCTCATCTACATCTTCCACAACTTCTTTCCCGTGATAGGTCATCACAGTCCGCCCATAATTCCAGGGAATCCTTTTCATATCAACTATCGGAGGTTGGGTCACCGGTTTGAGGACAATAGGCGCTGCCAGTACTCCTTTCACCGTCAAGATAGGCTGACTCAAAGCTCCCACCACTGTCAACTTAGGTTTATCTTGACTCGAATCACCATACCTTCTGGCGCCTTGTACTGTGATCAGGGGCTTCTTTGTGCTTTCTCGGGATTTATCCTCCCTCATTCCTTCCTGGCTCAATGACATTGCTTTCAAAGACTCCGCTACATTCACCGATTTCTCCTCAGTGGTGTGTATCTTGACAATAGGCTTATAACCCCTCGAAGAATCTTTCCCATCATATATCAATTCTAACATATTGGCTTCAGCATGGGTTGGCAGCGGATTCTGGTTAATGTTTGGACCCCCCGGGGCTTGGACCAACATCTGATTTGTGTCAATCAAGTCTTGGACAGCTCTCTTTAAATGCCAGCATTTCTCAATATCATGGCCTGGCATATCAGAACAGTACGCACATCTTAAAGAATAATCGAGATTCCTTGGTGGTGGATTTGAAAGTCTTCCTTGAATTGGGCTTAAAACCTTCAACTTCCTCAACCTATCAAACAAGCTAGCATATGACTCCCCAAGAGGTGTGAATTGATTTTTGACCGTTTTCTCCTGCTTATACTCGGGCCTAGGCTGAAAACTGGGTCTGGAGGGGTTTTGGTAATTTGGTGGAGCGAATGGGCGATTTATTGAAGTTTGCGCGCGCCACTGTGGGTAAGAAGGGGTTTGGGCATATGGTTGCGCACTATATACTGGGTAAGGGGTGGTGGAATGGAATATAAAGGATTTTGTGGAGGGTGGTAATGGTGGGGAGGAATATATGGAGCTTGGGCGTAGACTTGGGCTTGGGATTGGGGATAGGGGCGAGGTGGCCTTTTAGGATAAGTATGGGTTCCGGCTACGACAGTCGCAACATCCTCTTTCTTCTTTTTTCCTCCAAATGCGCCAGATCCACCTTGAATCGCTTGTGTGGTAGCTTTTAATGCAACAAAACTCACTATTCGACCGGTCTTAATCCCGTCCTCTATCATCTCCCCCATTTTGAGGACTTCCATAAAAGACTTTCCCATTGCCGGAAGTAAATGTTGAAAATAGGTCTCATCCTGCGCCTGAATGAAAACTTCTACCAACTTACTTTCCTTCATTGGAGGCTTTATCCTAGCGGCCTGTTCACGCCACCTTATAGCGTATTCCCTAAAACCTTCAGTGCTCTTTTTCTTCATGTTGACCAAAGATTTTTCGTCCGAAATCAAATCGATGTTGTACTGAAAATGTTGAACAAATTCAGAAGCCAAATCATCCCAACTGTTCCATTTATCGATATCCCGATCGATGAACCATTCTGAAGCCAGATCTGAAAGACTCTCGCCAAAGAAGGCCATGAGTAGTTCTTCCTTTCCTCCTGCAGCCCTCAACTGGTTGCAATAACGTCTCAAGTGTGCAACAGGATCACCGTGTCCTGCGTACTTCTCGAACATAGGCATCTTAAAACCGGGAGGCAGGTTGATGTCTGGGAACATGCACAGGTCTTTATAGGAAACACTTCTATAATCTCCGATTCCTTGCAAATTCCTCATAGCTTGTTCCAAACTTTTCAACTTCCGCGCTATGACTTCTTGTTCCTCTGTTGCGATAGGTTTCTCCGTATCAAATGGAAATGCAGGCGGCTAAGTGTACCCATACAGTTCATTCAATTGCAAAGTAGGCTCCGTAGCATAATACTGACCATCTGAAACCTTCAGTACTGGCTCACTGGAAGACCGAGGAAGCCTCATTGTGGGACGCACAACATATATGGGAGTTTCACGTGGTGGCGGGGACACGAATACCGGTGTGATCGGTGGCGCTGGCTGAGCAGCTGGTCTTGATTGGGGAGCTGCCAAGGGCACACCAGAATTGCCAGGATAATAATGTCGCGGAGTGAATCCTGGCGCGTGCTCAGGTGACTCAGTAGGAGCAGAGAATTGTGCCTGAGAGAGCGGTGGGCAATTAGAGATATTCCCAAGACCTTCAGGGAGCGGAGGAGGAGGCATTCCGCTGGCCCATGCCCGGTGCAAATCTGTCAATTGTTGCCTAAGCCTTACTACCTCATCATTGTGTTCTGAACTTTCTTCCCTGTGATCCTGATCCGGGTCAATGAGCGAATTCTCAATCTCCCTGCTACCCATGGCGAGCTTTGCTTTGGATTTAGTGAAGTATGGGTGACTAGCCAGAGTGCTGCAAACCTACCACTGTTATCTGAAAGAACATGCTCATCAAAGACGACATCCGTTAGGATTAGGGTATACCAAAAGCATGGGAATCACATTGGTAAAATGGTCCTAAATTCATGTTCATTTCTACCAGCTTGTGAGGGTAGCGAGGTCATTTTAACATCATCCCGATTTTTATCTACACTTTTTTTTTTTTTCGTATCCATCTCTATTCTTTCCACTTCTCTCGTTATCTACCATTATTTTATTATTCTTCATGGCTTTTTTTCTTTAAAAGAGGAAAAATAATGAAAAACAACGAAACAAAATGATTAGATCGAACCCAAAAGTAGGCTGCCTACGTATCATGTTGTACATGAATCAGATCTTGCGTAGTTCGGGCAGTTTTGCCAAAATGGCCAATTAAACTCTTTTTCTTTCTTGAAACAAAGTGTCAAAAGAATTGATGAAAATCTTTCTTCTTCTTCTTTTTTTTTTAGGGTTAAATCTCTATACAAAAATGAAACCTATGATTACCAAAGAAGAATCTTTTTGGGTTTTCAATTTAGAATTTCATAGGAAAAATGAAACTTGAAACTATTAAAAAAAATCTTTTTGTAGTTTTCTTTTAGAGATGTATATGAAACACCTACTCTAAGTGAAGAGTGAAGAAAATCTTTTTGAATTTTTCAGATTCCTGTACAACATGGAATCTATGATTACCGAAGAAAATATTTTTGGATTTTCGATTTTAAATTTCATACGAAAATGAAACTTGAACCTATTGAAGGAAAATATTTTTTTTTTCTTTCTTTTAAAGATGTACATGAGACACCTACTCTAAATGAAGAGTGAAGAATTTATTTTTTTTTTTTGAATTTTTGAAATAAGATCCCCGAACCCATAATAGGTTGCCTACGTATCTCACTCCCGAGAGAGGAGAATCAGGGGTGCGTAGTTCGTCCAGATTGGACATTTAACGATTAACTAATAAATTGACCCTAACTTAAGAGACAACCAAAAACAAACGAGTGAAAACATTTTGGATTTTCAACTAGACATTTCAACTAAGACTGACACCACCAATTATAAAAAAAATCTTTTTGGTATTTTGTTTTTGACAGATAAGTAGACAAAGCAAATAAAACCCTCTTTTTTTTTTCATTCAATTTTTTTTTTGAACTTACGGTACTTTGAGAAGATAAATGCAAAAACGTAAAAAAAATCTTTTTGAGTTTTGGGATCGTGAAGAACAAAAGCCATAAAGAACTCTAAAATAAACTTCGACACTCCTTTTGATTCATTCTTTTCGACTCACTTTTTTTCCTTCTTTTTTTTTTTTTTTTTTTCACACTTTACTTCTAGCACATGTTTTCCCCAAATCGGTCCGTCAAATGACCACGTTACCCTCAAATATACAACAGTTAGCACGTAGGGATGCTTTAAATGCGAGTCTCCTACAAAGGACCGTGTAGGCCCCGCTAGGTCTCAATAAGATGGACATAAGAATGACCTAAAGGCTGACATACGTTGTGGTTTACTAACAAGGCCGTTCGGGGGAGCATATGGTCGATAGTGGCTGCTTTGCTTTCCATCTACTCCATACATCCAACGGCTCCCCCCCTAAAATAAAGGTGACTCAACTAGAGTTCGTGCGCACGACGTGCGCTCCGAGACTTGTTGCAGAAAGAAGGCCGGGGGGATGGACTCATGATGACAGATATAAAGCGGTAACACATAGGATAAATACTATAAACAAAGAGCACGAAAACGCACAAAAGTGAAAACAATAACAAAACAATAATCACAAACAATGTTTATACACTCGTAATGCCACACAAAGCCGATACGACTAAAAAATAAGCTCGAATTCTGAAATTGTCCCCAGCAGAGTCGTCAGAGCTGTCACACCCTTTTTTTTTCAATGCGTACTCCAAAACATTGGAATACATTTTTAAAGTTCGAAAGGGTTTTATTATTTAAGTGACGAGAAATGAAAATTTGTTTCGGAAAAAGGATTATTTGCATTTTTTATTCAGAGTCGCCACTTGGCATAATCCGGTGTGCCAAGTCACCTTTAGAAAATCCTTTTCGAAACCGTTTGACTCTTAAACTGGTTTTGCGAACAAAGATTCCGGTTAAGGAATTCTGTTGACCAAGGGGAAGGTGTTAGGCACCCCTCGATCCCGTGGTTTGACCACAGTCGCCTGGTGGAGGGTATCGACTAATTTGGCATTACAAATGTATAAACCACACAAAAACACATAAAACAATCCATCCAAACACATGAAACAAAACAAATCCAAAATTAGTGTCCAGTCCAATTATACAATCCCGAAATAGAAAAATGCAAAAATATAAACCTACACTAACCTATATTAATCCTAAACTATGCTCCAAAGCTTTACCCGATGCCTCGGGCCTTGATAACGAGCGTCCTCCGAGTACAAGATACCTCGGGGCATTCCCCGGATAAAATAATACAAGTGCTTCGGGGCATTCCCCGGTCAAATGAATACATTTCTTAGTGCGGAAAAAATAAAACTATTCAACAAAATTTCAAACACTCCACAGAATTTCCAACATTCAACCGAAGCCATGAATCCTAAATTTTGCCTACCCAAACTACGTTTGCCTAAACCAATCGGCGCATCATGATACTACCCAATCAAACACTCGTATTTGCTTCAAAATAACCAACGACAATAAATCAAAACAATATTCATTCTTTATCAATTCCTACCATCCAACCCCACATTTCATTTTTTATACCAAATTCCAACGATTCAAGACAGTCATCTCAACAATCCACAACCATCTATTCAATGAAATCGAACACCGAATTAATGTCACCAAAATTCAACCACACATCAGGCAAATCAAACACGTATAGTAAAGTAAAATTAGAAGAGATAGAGTTGGACCTTAAATTTGAAGCTTTCAAACTCAATGTTATTCGAATAAAGAGAGTCCGCACCCGGAAACCTCGAACCGAACCTTCACACCAACAATCCAACTCGACAAATAAAGATCCGCTCACCGTCACTTTTCACGCCGGGTACTGTTCACTGGTTACTGTTCAACGGTACTGTTCAACGGTACTGTTCACGGTTACTGTTCACAGGTGCTTTTTTTTTTTTTTTGTTTTTTGTTTTTGTGAGGAAGATTATTTTGTCATTGTTGTTATTGTGGAGAAGATGATGATCAAAGCCTTTTTTCCTTTTCCTCTTAGAATTTTTTCTTTTATAAAGGGCATGAATTTGTTATGATGTGGAAATTTTGGTGGGTCCTCCATATATTCTTTCTTTGTGGACAAGAAAAAGGAGGGGGGATCATATGGGTAGTTAGGGTAGGTGGAAGCTTTTGATTGGGTAGGTTGTTAGGATAAGATAAATTAGTTAGAGGTATTATTTTTTTTTGTTTATTTTTGTATTTTTGTATTTTGTGGAGGGATAATTACACGGGGTAGGGTACACGGTAGGATAACATAAAATGGGTAAAGTGAATAAAAATGGAACTTCAAGAGGACAAAATCACGTGTCTACATCATGCCCCCTTTGACTGTAAACACGCAGTGTTTTCAGACAAAGAAGTAGACAACGAGATAGAATTTTGTCCCGACCATTATTATTTCTAGATTACTTATACATACGTCCACCTTAAATCAAACATCTCCACCACCTTAAATCAAACATCTCCAATACTGTATTATTGTAATTTTCAACTAATTAAGAAGAATATTCACAATGAAATGACATATAATATCAAAATGTAATATATATATACTCTTTATATCATGTTTTATTGATGCATCATGATGGAAAATTTTGATATAAGATCCAAAATATTTCAAACACAATCAAAATGCTTACAAATATTAGTATTAGTTAGCAGCCTGCACAGAATAGAACATCTAATCAAGCTATGATTTAAAGAGACAAATAAGGTTGATTATTTATTTGCAAAAAATGGGCACTCATAAAAAGGAAGTCAAATAGATATGCACAACACAAATATATATCTTATACAGTGTTAATTAGAATTAATACGCTAATCATACTATATATGAAGAATTATCTCATTTCTTGGGATTTTGCAAATTAATTTAAGAGTTATATCCTACTTTAATTATGATCAAGCTTTTTAATGGGATATACGGTCAATTTTTTACTTGTACTACTCGTCCGTCTATCATTACTTGTCCAATATAAAAGATATATTTATCCAAAGTTTAAATTCATCATCGCAAATTGAGTTTTCTGTAACAATAATTATAGTTATCGACCCACCAAGCCTATACATATGCTTAAAGTTAAAGGTGTCAAGTGGGCCGGGCCGGGCCAAACCGGAACCGGCCCGTTTAGTTTAACCGGATTGTGGGTCGGTTCCGGTTCGGGTTGGGTTAGGTGGGCCGGGCCGGTTCCGGGTTCAACAGTAAAAATGTTGAAAACAACCCTAAACCGGCCCACTTAACCCAACCAGGTTAAACCCACCTAAACCCGGTCAAAACCAGTTAAAAACCGGTCAAACCCGTTTAAAAAAAATGAAAATTCCAATATACACTACATACACTACAATTATATACACTATATATACTACAATTATACAATATATATTTTTTAAAATATATATAAACAATTACACATATATACGTATCATTCAATATATAATTATATATGACTATACGTACTACTTTAAATAAAATATATACTACAAATCTACAATAGTACAATATATATATATACACTACAATATATATATATATATATAGTTATATACTAATTTATAAAACATATACACATTTATACGTTAAATATATACGCTTATAGAAGATATATACACATATATACGCACCATTCAATATAGATGTGCTACTTTAAATAAAATATATACTTCAATATACATATATATATACAACAATATGTATATATATATAATTACATACTAATTTATAGAACATATACACTTGTATACGTTAAAGATATACGTCTATAGAAGATATATACACATATATACGCACCATTCAATATATATGTGCTACTTTAAATAAAGTATATACTACAATATATATATATATATATATATATATATATATATATATACTTATATACTAATTTATAAAATATATACACTTGTATACGTTAAAGATATAAGTCTATAGAAGATATAATATATACACATATATACGCACCATTCAATATATATGTACTACTTTAAATGAAGTATATATATATACTTATATACTAATTTATAAAACATATACACATGTATACGTTAACTATACACGTCTATAGAAGATATATACACACCATTCAATATATATGTACTACTTAAAAATTAAATAAACTATATACTACAATATATATGTATTACAATATATAGATAGTTATATTATACTAATTTATAAAACATATACACATGTATACGTTAAATATATACGTGTATAGAAGATATATACACACCATTCAATATATATGTACTACTTTAAATAAAATATATACTATTCTACAGTATACATTTATATATACTACAATATGTATATATATATATAGTTATATACTAATTTGTAAAACATATACACTTGGATACATTAAATATATACGTTAAATATACATGTGTATAGAAGATATATACAATAATATACAAAACATATACTACTTAATATAATAAATTAATAATACTTGATAGTTAATTAATGAATGTTGAATTTTATTGATTGCAAAATGATCTAAAATTTATAATTTACATGAATAAAAAATCTACAAACTATGCATCATTTTTTCCAACTCATCCATGTTAATATTAACGGGAACTTGCATAGGATTGTCAAAGTCAATGGGGGCAAACCCATGCATTGGACTTGATTCTGCTGAGTTCTCCAGCGAAGTCATAATTTCTTCAAGTTTCTGTTCGTCATTCGGCTCCGGTTCCATTCCTTAATTTCTTCTTTCTGCTCTAATCCAATCTCTGAGGCAAACTAGAACATTCATTGCATTGCTTCCCAATGAGTGACGGTTGTCTCCAAGTTGCTGTCGTCCCTGACTAAAGGCGCTCTCTGATGCAACGGTTGACACTGGAACGTTCAAGATATCTCTAGCTAATCTTGAAAGCACAGGATATTGTGATTCATTATTCCTCCACCAATCCAACGTGTTGATCCGTCGTCTGCGATCCTCTGCGCGGAGACCGAAGATAATACTTAAGCTCTTCCCGATAAGTTGATGTGTAAGCTCCCTCGCCAACACTGTTCCAACTGGGTAAATCATAAAAGGAATCAGGAAAATCATAATGTGTCGGCCTTTTAGACTGATATGTGTCGGTGCAACTAAATCAACTAAATCAGCATAATGGTTATATAATTTATCTATGTAAGCATTCGCATCAGACGTAGCCGTCCACAAATCAAGTTGTACTTGTTCAGAATCATTGTTAGTATTTATTTCTAAGTTACGATAAATAAGAGTACTAAAGTGGCACATAGTATGGTATTTAATGCATGGATTTAGCATAGCACCAACCAAGAAAATAGGGGGAATCGGAAAAAAATATTTTTTAAATTTAGTAAACATGGCACCAACAGCATTTTCATAACCTTCTTTATTTTTATATTCTTTGAGCAAACCAGAAATATAGGTTATATATCCCAAAATATTATAAACAGTAGGATAATAAACACCGAAAAATTCAACCGTAGCTACATAATATTTGAGAATTGAGAAATGAGATTTGAGACTTGAGAGGATGAAAAATTGTGTGGAAAATGATTTGAAAGTGTAGGGTATTTATAGAATTTTTTTTGGGATTAAAAAATGATTTTAAATTAAAAAAAAACTTTTTCTTTTTATATTTGGGCCCAAACTAGCCGTTGGGCCAACGGCGAGTTTGACCCAATTTTCCAAAATCTTAAAAAAAAAATTAAAAAAATAAATAAATGGGCTTATCCGGCTTAGCCGGGCCGAGCCAGTTAACCGACGGGCCCTAACCGGGTTGAGTCCGGTAAGGGATAACCGGGCCCAAATTCAAAACCCAATCGGACCGGGATCCGGGCCCTTAAAGCTCTTGGGCTTACCGAGTCGGGTCAAACCGATCCTGTTTCCTTTAGTGGGCCGGTTAAAACCGGCCCATTTGACACCCCTACTTAAAGTTAAAAAGTATATTGTACCTATTTCACTTTTGAAATTATATTAGATATATTGTTGTTGTATTATAGGTAGCAACCCACCTAACCTACTTAATTGCATAAAAAACATTATTCATATAAATAACTATAGCTTAAGGAATATTAGCGTAATTAGAATATACTTCAATCATGCATGTTCAATGAATGATTTTGATGTACTATGATTAAAAAAAGAAAAAAATTAGCAGCCCACATGAAACATATTCTTTAAACAGTTATTGTGTTCCCTTAAATTATACACTATAATTGATAGGAACTGATTCTTATATTTTGCTTAGTAGTAGATTAATTATGAATACTCATTAATTATTAGATTAATAAACGTACTTGAATCTATAGACCCAAAAAAAAAAAGATCTCTAACAAATACCTTAGTAATTTAATCTTCAATATTTTTATTTAATTTATTCTATTTTAAGTCGAGGATGTATTAAAAATAGTCTCTCTAGCTATTTCCACGAAATAGGATTAATATTTGTGCACTCTATCTTTTCCATACGCTACATGGGAAATTACACTAATATAGTATTATTATTATCGCAGTTGTTCTAATTAATTTAATCGGCCACACTTAACTTTTTCTTTTTAATGGATACGTTGGGTGTCACTCACTAGATTTAAACTTTAATAAATAGCTTTCTTTTTTTAATATGTTTTAAAGATAAAATATTTAGGCAATTAATACACGAATTATTCACACACGTGCATGTTAGTATGTCATATATCCACAGTGTGGGTACACTAACATGCACAATTCAACAAATTATATATACACATAGAAAAAAAAATTGCAAAATTCAACGAATTATATATTCACATAGAAAAAAAATGCAAAATTCAACGAATTATATATACACATAGAAAAAAAATGCAAAATTCAACGAATTATATACACAGAAAAAAAAATTGCAAAATTCAACGAATTATATATTCACATAGTGGGCAAGCAAAGAAAGTGATTTTACACCTGATGACCGGTATATAAACATAGCGGGCCAGCAAAAAAAAATATACTCCCTTCGTCTCAATTTACGTGACCTATTTTAAATTTCGAAATTCAAATATGTCTATGTTTAATCCTATTTTCTTTGTATATCTTTCAAATGTTTTGAATTGTTAATTGTTGTGACTTATAGTATTTTTTTACGTAATTTTAAGATACATAAATTTTGTTTCAAAAAACTTGACGATTTCACGTCTAAATTCTTGAAAAGCAAAAAGTGCCACATAAATTGAGACATAGGAAATTACTTTGTTACTTAATTATATATGTTTAACACGTTTTATTATAATGAACATATTTTCTTTTAATGAGTTAAAATACTTAGAAAATTCTTTGTCCTGTTAATTAACATCAATATTCAAAATGTAATAGTCCTATATGTGTTAGGGTAAGGTTTTGCATCACATCTCCAATTGTCCTCTTGTAAATTAATAAATCATCATACCTTTTGATTTGATTGAGGTTGATATCTTTCCAGAAGCATACAAGAAATTAACAATTAATTTTACACGTTATTACTCCTACTAATTTTAAAACAGTTAAAGTTGTTGGTATATGGATAGATTCATCATGCAAAAACAGTGAAATTGGTACGGTGAAGACTTAAGAAAGAATTAAATTAGTTGAATGGAACACATCCAAAATCGACAAGAATCCTATTATAGATTGAGTGGACTAATTAATTAATTAATAAGGAATAATTCATCAAGTTGCACGGTCTTTAATAATTGGAGAATTAATTAATAATTGTAATAAAATATATTAATAAAATGGAGTTAAATATACTTTTAATGACTATAGCGGTAATTGACCAACTTAAAATGTGCATGCATGTCGTATTAGATGACTAACTAAAGAGGTAAAAAAAGATTTTGACTGGAATAATTACATGATGAATTTAATTAATTACTAGAACTAGATAACATGGTGTTCCCATAAGGATAAAAAGGAAAAATTACTCCAATATTGTATAGTTAAATAAGATATAGTCTAGCTCAAGAATAAATGACAAGGAAGTTCTTAACTATTTATGCAATAATAATTAACTCACGTGTCATATTCATGCAATAAAATAATATTATGCAAATAGTAAGCAATTTTTTATATTTAATTATGCCTTAAAAATCGGACGCACTAAGGAAAAGCAAACAAATAATTAAGTCAAGGCTCCAATTGCATAGAGACTTTTTGTTTAAAAGGACTACCTGTATACGTATGAAATCAATTATTACTATAAGATTCCTAGTTTGTCTATGTCATTGGTTGGCAGTACAATTATTTGTTATAATCCCTCAATTTCTTCTCATAAAATTATAGCAGCAATTGACGTGATTCTTTTCTGATATATATATATATATATATCAAAAGTACTTTTATGACAATAAGATCAAATTATTAAAGATAAAATAGCAAAATCCGAAATTAAAAAAAGTTCAGATATAAAAATATGTGATTCTTTGTGTTATCCCTTGGTTAAAAAAGAAAAAAGAATCAGACTACTTTTGTTATTGTTTGTTTGAAAAAGAATGATTCGCGTCTTTCTAAATTTGAAACCATTAATGTTCAAATTCTCATTTCAGTCTTATTGACAATCTTATGTACTTGGTGTATTTGTCAAACAAAATTATCTCATAATAGTTGGTATGTTTAAGAAATTAATTGATAATTGGACATTTTTTTTCAACCCTTTTACTGGAAGTAATTAACTCAAATCGATATTTAATTTGAATTTAATAGGATTATATTATTCAATTTACAACCCTTATAAATTACTTCCAAGTTCAATTATATTATTCAATTAACATGCCAAGTAATATGAAATGAATAGAGTAGTTACATATTAAATGATGTGTTATATTTAAGAGATTGAATTTCAAAAATATTATAACCATAAAAAGATTATACTCCTATGTATTAATTTAAGATTCCAAACTCAATTTTTTTTATACTTTGTGTCCAATCAAATTATATCATCTATTTTGGTCGGAATGGAATAAAGAAAATGGAACAAAGGTGCATGTATATGGTAAAATGTCTGAACTTTATTTTAAAAAAAAAATTAATCATAACACCACGTGAAAATGGTGTCACTCCTTCGATGCACACGTATATTTAAGTCTTGATTAATTAGCCAAAAGTATTTGTAGTAACTGAAAATGGAAAATTTAATTTCTATTTCATCAACTTCTTCACAGCCAAACACACTACAAAAAATCCTTCAATACATTATCCACAATCGTCAAGAATGGTGGATTTATGCCATCTTTTGGCAAGCATCTAAAGACATCAATAACCATCTTATTTTATCATGGGGTGATGGCCATTTTCGCGGAACTAAGGACACAGGTTCCGCAAAAATTGGCCATGGTCAAAATGTTATGGATTCAGAGTGGTTCTATATGGTATCTCTGCCACAGTATTTCGTGGCCGAGGATGACCTCGTAGTACGAGCTTACGCCTCGGCCACGTACGTGTGGCTAGCTAGTTATTATGAAATGCAACTTTATAATTGTGATAGAGCTAAAGAAGCTAACTTGCATGGACTTCGTACTATTGTTTGTATTGCTACGCCTACTGGTGTTGTTGAATTGGGTTCTAATGATGTTATTCAAGAAAATTGGGAATTTGTTCAATTCATTAAGGGTTTATTTGGATCAAACAATGATATGAATACTACTTCTAATCTAACTGCAGTCAATCAAGGTACATATTTTTCGTTTTAATTTATGTGATATATTTGATTGTGCGATCCTACGATTAAGAAAGAAATAAAGATTTTTGAAACGTGTGACATTAAATATGGCATAGATTGGTGTATGTGGATATAAAAGTTGAGAATGTATAGGTTATTTAAACCCTCCGTCTCATATTACTTGGCACGTTTATCTTTTGAAGAGAAATTAAAAAGAGGTACTAATATGACTTTATTAAATTCACGTTAAATATTGTCATTACCTATTGGGGTTAATTACTTTCATTAAATTACTAAGAATAAAGCGGAAAAAAGGTGTCCAATTATCTTTGATTCTTTAAACATGCCAGCTATATTTTGAGACAATTTTTTCTCATAAGTATGTCAAGTAATATGAGACGGAGGGAGCTCGTAGTTCATTAGACTCTATTTGAATTTTGAATCTCCATACTTGATGAGATCACACTAGATACGTTGTTGTTGTCGTCTCTATTTGGATGATCAAACAATACATGAATACGACTTCTCATCTGCTCATATCGAGGTATTTCGGGCATGAGTTTTGTTTAAATAACGTATTATCATCTGGATTTTGTTTAAATATCGTATTATTATCATCTTATTTGAAAGCTTACGCTATTAGAGAGGCTGGTATATATTTTAAATGACTTAAGCATATTTTGAATGCGAAGCTTTACCTGAGTTAGATTCTGTTTTACTATCTCACTAGAAGCTTAATTTGTTAGAGAAAATATACTTTTAATTACACTTTTGGGTATTGCAATTAGGTTAGAGAAAAAACATCATGCATGTCGGAATACCATGTTATTAAATTGTATGACTATTTCATCTGAAAATTTAAACGGTTATATATATATATAAATAAATATATAGTCCTTAATTTTAATTTCATTATGTCTCAACAGTAACATTGGAAGATCATCAGAAGATTATAAAAGATGTATCCCCCCAGCAAGAAGAAGACAATAAAATAAAGCAAGAAATAACTATTGAAAATTCCGATTTTGAGAACGATGACTCCTCAACGATCAACAACGTTGTCAATCGGTCAATTAAACGCGCAAAAAAGGCGATGGATATTCACGTTGAGGCAGAGAGAAAGCGAAGGGAAAAATTAAATCATCGATTCTACGCTCTACGTAGCGTAGTCCCATACGTATCCAAAATGGATAAAGCATCATTGCTAGCTGATGCTGTTACTTACATCAATGAGCTCAAAGCAAATATCGAAGATTTAGAATCTAAATTAATCGAGCCCCAGAATAAAAAACGTCATAAGAGCAATAATAGTAGCACTACAATTATGGACCAACATGATTCCCATGATAGTGTGTCTTCTATTATAGCTGATCGAACAAACAATAAGTCATTGTTTTCAATGCGAAATAGGATGGAAATTGAAGCGAAAATTATAGGATCGGAAGCTGTGATTCGGGTTCAATCATTAGATGTGAATTATCCATGTATGAGATTGATGAACGCGATGAGAGAACTGGAGTTTCAGATTTACCATGCAAGTGTTTCCAGTGTTAAAGATTTGATGTTACAAGATATTGTAATTAGGGTTCCTGAAGAATTTTCGAATGAGGAAGCATTGAAATCTGCAATTGCCACAAAATTATGTGTTATTGAGAATTAATTAGTACGTAGTAAGTATATATTATTCAGTTATAATTATCGATGGCTTTGTTATTATCAGTGTAATTCAGATCATGATAATGTATATTGTTTATTAAGAATCAGGACGTGTTAATACCTATTGTTGGGTTTCATGTTTATGCATTTTTTTTTTCGTTTTAATGGACCGTAAATATGTATAAATGGTATGGATGTATGTTAGATCATAGCTAATTAGTTCATATAATTAGGGAACTTATTGTTATTTTCTTTTCTGGGTACAAAAATCTGTATGTAACGTTCAAGAACTACAAAGAAGTTTCAACAACTTTAAACACAAATTATCAAATGAACTATCAAGTTTCGAATAAATTTGTCCAAAAAGTAATCCCTCGATCGATCATTTGACATATTCAAATCCGAACCCGAAGCTGAGGTCCAAACAGATAATCTTTCAATCGATAAATCCGAAGCCGAAGGCGAGCAAGCGACGACAACGCGAGGCCAAGGCATGTCTTGTTCTTGCCTCACTATCCACATGAAGGAACGCTTCTTGGTGGGAGAACTGTACTTCCAAAGTTAAAAACTCATCACTTCACTTTCCTTCTATTTGTTTCTTCCATTTTGTATTCACGTATTCACTTAGAATCTAACACGTTTTTTAAAGGATTAATTATTATATATAATTGAAGAAATAACTTTGTTTAAGCACAAATATTCTGAATATATAGTCAGAATAAATGATGAATTGGTGGAAATTAAAAGTGAGAATTGGTGATTTCCTTGTCTAAAAATTTTGAAGTAATAATCAAACTATTCTTACTTTGAAAAGAGAAGAAAAACGTTGTGATGATGTTTGAGTTTCAAGACAAATGGCACCTTAAGATTTGAAAAACAAGATGTAGTACTATATTTGAATATTCACATAATTATATGGTTGATTAACATGCATTCGTATCATTAAATCATTTGACTAAATAAATTTACATGATTTTAATATGACTAATCGATACAAATAAATATTATTTACCTCCTTAGTATCGAAAGGTGCATAATAACTAAGGGTGTCTAACGGGCCGGGTCGGGCCAACCCGGAACCGGCTCTCCCATTTTATCCGGGTTCCGGGCCGGTTACGGGTCGGGTTTGGGGTTAATCGGGCCGGGCCAAACAGTAAAAAAATTAAAACCAACCCGAACCCGGCCCACTTAACCCAATCCGGTCAAACCCACCAAGACCCGGTCAAACCCGGTTAAAAACCGGTCAAACCCGGTTAAAAACCGGTCAAACCCGGTTAAAAACCGGTCAAACCCGTTTAAAAAATAAATAAAAAATCCAATATACACTATATACACTCCAATATACACTATATACACTCCAATATACAATATATATTTTTAAAAAAATATATAAAGTATAAACAATTACACATATATACGTGCCATTCAATATATAATTATATAAGACTATACGTACTACTTTAAATAAAACATATGCTATAGTAGTATAATATATATATATATACACTACAATATATATATATACTAATTTATAAAACATATACACATGTATACGTTAAATATATACTACTTTAGAAGATATATACACATATATATGCACCATTCAATATATATGTACTACTTTAAATAAAATATATACTACAGTATAGTGATATACATATATATATATACAACAATATGTATATATATATAGTTACATACTAATTTATAAAACATATACACTTGTATACTGTAAAGATATACGTCTATAGAAGATATATACACATATATACGCACCATTCAATATATATGTACTACTTTAAAAAAAGTATATACTACAATATATATACTAATTTATAAAACATAAAGTAATGTATACGTTAAATATACACGTCTATAGAAGATCTATTCACATATATACACTCTATTCTATGTATATGTAATACTTTAAATGAGATATATACAATATATATACATTACAATATATATTTGTATAGTTATATACTAATTTATAAAAAATATACACATGTATATGTTAAATATACACGTCTATAGAAGATCCATTCACTCTATTCTATGTATATGTAATACTTTAAATGAAATATACTATAATGTATATACATTACAATATATATTTGTATAGTTATATACTAATTTATAAAACATATACACATGCATACATTAAATATACACTTCTATAGAAGATATATACACGTGTATACGCACCATTCAATATATATGTACTACTTTAAATAAAATATATACTACAATATAGTGATATACATATATATATATATATACAACAATATGTATATATATTATAGTTACATACTAATTTATAAAACATATACACTTGTATACTTTAAAGATATACGTCTATAGAAGATATATACACATATATACACACCATTCAATATATATGTACTACTTTAAAAAAAGTATATACTACAATATATATACTAATTTATAAAACATAAAGTAATGTATACGTTAAATATACACGTCTATAGAAGATCTATTCACATATATACACTCTATTCTATGTATATGTAATACTTTAAATGAGATATATACAATATATATACATTACAATATATATTTGTATAGTTATATACTAATTTATAAAATATATACACATGTATACGTTAAATATACACATCTATAGAAGATCCATTCACATATATACACTCTATTCTATGTATATGTAATACTTTAAATGAAATATACTATAATGTATACACATTACAATATATATTTGTATAGTTATATACTAATTTATAAAACATATACACATGTATACATTAAATATACACTTCTATAGAAGATATATACACGTGTATACGCACCATTTAATGTATATATACTACTACTTATAAAATATACTACATTATATATACATTACAATATGTATAGATATACTTATATACTAATTTATAAAACATATACACATGTATACGTTAAATATACACTTCTATAGAAGATATATGCACAAATATACAAAACATATGCTACTTAATATAATAAATTAATAATATTTGGTAGTAAATTAATAATATATTAGAAGTAAGTTTTTAATTTAAAGTAGAAAACTAGAAATTCAATTTAAAATTTTAAATCGTTAAATGAAAAAATATAAAAAGCAAGGACTAAGGAGTGAATAAATTTGGGGAATTTTACTGATTGCAAAATAATCCAAAATTTATAATTTACATGAATGAAAAATCTACAAATTATGCATCATTTTTTCCAACTCATTCATGTTAATATTAACGGGACCTTGCATGGGATAATCGAAGTCAATGGGGGCAAAACCATGCATTGGACTTGATTCTGCTAAGTTCTTCCGTGAAGTCATAATTTCTTCCAGTTTCAGCTCGTCGCTCGGCTCCGGTTCCATTCCTTGGTTTCTTCTTTCCGCTCTAATCCAATCTCTGAGGCAAACTAGAACATTCATTGCATTGCTTCCCAATGAGTGTCGGTTGTCTCCAAGCTGTTGTCGTCCCTGACTAAAGACGCTCTCTGATGCAACGGTTGACATTGGAACATTCAAGATATCTCTAGCTAATCTTGAAAGCACAGGATATTGTGTTTCATTACTCCTCCACCAATCCAACGTGTTGATCCGTCGTCTGCGATCCTCTGGTGCCGTCCGAAGATAATATTTCAGCTCTTCCCAATAAGTTGATGTGTAAGTTCTCTCATCAACACTGTTCCAATAATTTAAATCATAAAACGAATCAGGAAAAATACTATGTGCCGGCCTTTTAGAAGATGATGGCTCCTCGGGAGGATGAGGAGCGACAGTTGGAGTGATATTTATAGGTACGGCTAAATCAAATAAATCAACATAGTGATTATATAATTTTTCTATGTAATCCTTTGCATCAGCCGTAGCCGTTCACAAATCAGGCTGTACTTGTTCAGAATCATGGTTAGTATTTATTTCTAAGTTAGTATAAATAAGAGTACTAAAGTGACACATATGATTATATTTCATGCACGGATTTAGCATAGCACCAACCAAGTAAATAGGGGGAATCGAAAAAAAATATTTTTTAAATTTCGTAAACATGGCGCCAACAGCTTCTTTATAACCTTCTTTATTTTTATATTGTTGGAGAAAACCAGAAATATCGGCTATATATGCCAAAATATTACAAACAGTAGGATAGTAAGCACCGAAAAATTCAACCGTAGCTACATAAAATTTTTCTAAGAACTTGACAAGATCATTAATTACAACCCAATCAGAATTATGTAGCATGCAATCAGCAGAATTAGCAAATGAACCGCAATGTTGGTTAAAAGCTAGTGTAATAGGAATTCTATATTTATAACAAGTTTTTAGAAATTCATACGTAGAATTCCATCTAGTATCAATTTCCTCAGGCATCAAAATCGGTGTAAGTCCATTTTCTTGACATTTAACTTTAAATTCTCTAATTCTCGATCTACGATTATTTCCTTGAATAAAACCAACGGCAAGACGAATTTTTTCAATATAAAACTCAAAAAACTCAAGACCATCTTTTACAATTAAATTATATATATGACATGCACACTTAATATGAAAAATTTCAGGCAAGAGTGGAGATAGCGTAGATTTTATATTTGTTATAACAGTCTTGTTGTTAGAAGCATTATCAAAAGCAATACATAAAATTTTATTTTCTATACCATAATATCCGGCAATTTTAACAATGAATCAACAATAAATTGTCCAGTATGTTTACGATATTCATCATATAAAAAAGCAAGAATACGTTTTTGCATCACGAAATTACTATCCATCCAATGACAAGTAACGGTTAAATAATCATTTTTATTTACAGCACGACCAAGATCAGAAGTTAGGGACAACCTACATTGAATATATTTTTAACAATGTTGATAAATAAAAATAATATTGTGAATGGAGTCTAAAAATATCAGACCGACAAGTAGTTCTAGGAATACCATTAAACATACGATTATAAATTGCTTGTATATAACGAATAAAAGCATCAGAAGAAGGAAAACTAAAAGGCAAACAACCCACAACTACCATTTTAGCTATTTCTTCTCTGTCCCTCAATTTATTATACTTTTTCGCTACTTGACCGATTGTTGGGTCCATTCTAGTTTGCGTTGACCCACCAACAACCCCACCACATTTTGCAATATTTAACTCTCTTTTGTGATCTTCAGCTATATGTCTTGTTAACGTACCCGTACCCCCTTGCTTGCCTCCACTTTTATGCTTATATATTTGTTGACAAATATTGCACTGCACCTCAATATCTGATATACGTTAAAAAAATTGCCACTACCGCTTCCGGGACAAAAAATTTTAACACCTTTAGCAGCGAAGTTTTTTAATTTATCCATAATATAAATTAAATTAAACTAAAAATATTTAAAATACACAAATATAATAAAATTAAATATTAAATAATTAATACAATAAATAAAAATTAAACGTAAGAGATGGAACGACAATACCAAATTTTGGAAGTATCCGAAGATTTCGACTTTAGAAACTTCCGCTCGTACTTTGTAAACGAAAATTAAAAAAATAAAGTGAACACTTTAAGAAATTAAATATATTGAATATTAGAGAATTGAGAATTGAGATATGAGAGAGAATGAGATTTGAGAGAGTGAAAAATTGTGTGAAAAATGATTTGAAGTTGTAGGGTATTTATAGATTTTTTTTGGGGATTAAAAAATATTTTTTAAAGTTTTTTTTTTTTTTTTTTTTAATTAAATGGGCCCAAACTAGCCGTTTGGACCCAAAAACGGCTATATAGCTGTTGGGCCAACGACTAGTTTGGCCCAAAATCCATTTTTTTTTAATTTTCCGGGCCGGGCCGGTTAACCGGCGGGCCTGGACCGGGC